>NWSH02000517.1:2935259-2958559 GCA_002382865.2 Heliothis virescens
TAAAAAAAACCGACTTCAAAACTAAAAAGTAAAAAATAAAAAGTTTATTAAAATAATAGGTTTGATGTCGGTGCCAAGTAAGTCAATATAATACTTACGTAGTAACTAGGCACCGACATCAAACCTATTATTTTAATAAACTTTTTATTTTTTACTTTTTAGTTTTGAAGTCGGTTTTTTTTAACGTAGTTATTTTTATTTTATACTTTTTAGTTTAGTCTTGCGTTTTTATCAGTATGTAAAATTTTACGTGGATGACTTGATAACAGGCCTCACCGGCCTATCAAGCCGGTTATCAAGTCATCCACGTAAAATTTACAGGTAATTTTTTTAGAAAAATGCTCCTAAAATGAAAACTAACGGGCCCACCTGGATAAAATTTTGGACCAATCCGAAGCATCCGTATCAAAACAAAAAAAGAATAAGGTAAAATCGGTTCGAAACCTCGGAGTAATCGGTGTACATACATAAAAAAAAAAAAAAAATATACCGGCCGAATTGAGAACCTCCTCCTTTTTGTTGAAGTCGGTTAAAAATAAGATTCACATATAGGTAATTACATTGATCAACAGCTTAGCAACTCCATTCACTTTAATAGTATGTCTTAATATGGATTTTGTGACCAATGGCAATGACTTACTGTATTTGTACAAAGCGCTATTAGTGTGGGCGGGAGGCCCACCCATACGAATGCGTTATGCGCGTGAGCAAGTTAATAGTAGGGCTTCTAACTAATTTAAAGTTTTTTGTCGGCAATGCCAATTATTTTCCATTAATATTCTGATTTGTCATTACCTAATTAAAAAAAGATTGTTATTTCGGAAGATTTTGGACTAAGTTTTACCTAACTTGACTCGCAACTTTTTTGACAATAATCTACTAAATAATAATTGTATTTTACAAAATGCAATGCAATTTACCAACGACAACGTGTGCCGAAGCTGGTTAACAATGAAATGGTAGACTCCTCATAGTTAATAGACTAAAGCCGGATATACACATAAGTATTATTCACATACAGCATGACGTATACTAGTGATGTCATCGACCTATCGCTGCATCGTCACCTTTACACATCACTTAATTAAGCTAAGTACTTCTCCGTAACTATAGAGCTTGTAGTTATATTTACTTGCCAACGGACCTATTTGCAGAAGTTAAAGCCGCAAGCTTTTGTTCTCCCTCAACCTTCACACATTGAAATCATGTAGGTTCACATACGCACACATTCGAAGCCTGCAAGACTATGGTTGTTACGGTCATGCTACTGAACTTGGTCCCACGCCATACAATAATGGCTCACTTATTTATGCGCGAAGAAATCTCTAAACGTCATTCATTCTTTATCGTTTCCAACCAGTAGCTTTACGAGCAATTAACTGGTTTATCACGTTGACTACAGAACCTTAACACTCGTTAAATCTGTGAAAAACGTCTGTTTGCTTATGTTATGCAAATATTATGCTGTCTACGCATATTTGTGAGTGTACTACATGCTGCTAGATAGAATATTGATAACAACTCTTTCGTAAATTGAGGCGACCTTGATAAGACAATAAAACGGAATTTACGATAAATATTTATACATTGCTCCGGAAGCCGGTCGGTAATTATAACAACCTCGCGTGCGTAATAAATAAATACTTAAATAAGTATGCATAATAATGTTTATGCCATCACACGTCTGAGCTGTGAAAGTTTGAAATTCTCAAAGGAAACATGAAACCGTGTTGCTGTATCGAGTAATACGTTTTATTTGACACTCGTGTATTACTAACGTTTTAACCAAATAAATGAACTACAGTTCGAGATCATGGTGGGGCTACACTAGCGGTTAAACCATGGATGAGTGGCAGGGACCTTAGACAGAGGTTACACGATCAGTCTGGCGTCAGTTCATTCCATCAGTCTGGTCCAGAATGATGGGAGAATGATATCGTGTTACCGGTTGATTGACGGACTGATGGTCCAAAATGTACTGTGTTTTTTTCTGAGTCTGTTGCCAGAATGACGCCAGACTTATCGTGTAACCCCTCTCTTAGACCTTTATTTCTGGTCGTGTCGAATGTAGTGTAGAACGGATACTGGGAAGGAGAAACAGAGCAGCTTTGTCCTATGCATACCTCCGTATAACAGGAATGAAGAGGATTAAATTCAGTGGGTTGTAAAGACATCATAAACTAAGGCAGAGTACAAGTTACTTTATTGTGTAGCGATCTTGGCTGAATAAGAAAATTGCCAAAACCGCAAAATATATTTCTTAGTGTTAAAATCGTAAGTAGTAATATCCTTACAACAAAGTTAATTACGTTAGTACAAACAGTTATGAATATTCGAAGTGAAACCTTGAACAATATGAAACTAAATTTGTGCCAATCAGTGTCCGTAGCTCTCAAATCGATACTGAAACGAACGTACTCAGAACTGTACATACTACTCGTAACTTAAGATCGATCGGATTTTTCAGGAATTTTAATGAAACTAATACTGCTAATACTTTTGAGCTTAGACTTCATGAATTGATATACGTTCTGACATTTAGGAGCCTACTTTTAAAGCACGTAGATTCTAGTTCAAAAGCCAGCTTCTTGTTAGTTTAGAAATCCTTTTGATTAACTAGAACTTTGGACTAATATCTCAACAACGGCTTATGGTGAAAGGTGCAGTGAGTATGCCTTCTGATGAGCAGCAAAATCACGATATAATTCCGAAAATTCAGTAAAAATTTGACGATGACCCATGAGTAACTGGTAAAATTGAATAAGTAAATTAGAAAACGAAATAGCGTTACGACTGATCTGACGTATATCATGTGCTTGGACACAGACATAAACGGCCTGGGCCAAGGTTCCTCGTGGGATGGGCATGGAGCAAATATTTGTTACAGACGACAGACAGCCCTCACGACAAATATTAACCTTCACCCCTCAGCATAAAGTCTATATTTGCAGGTCCACCTCTCTCAAACGACTCATTTAATTAAAGAAATCAAAACTGTTTTGTGATCGCTACGAAAACGCAACGAGATTGTTCGTACATTATTAGTCCATTTCTATAAAACCAATTGGAGAGCCAACGTATACTTCCAAATTAGATGTTCACTCGTAACATAGAGACGGGCATAACTTTACGGCCGGAGGCAAAAACATTATAAAGATTAATAATAAAGTCGAATTACTTGATAGCATTTACAGAACATCTTATAGGTATGTCTTGACAAATAAAATGATGAGATACGCCAGGTAAGCCCGGGACACTAAACCTGATATACGATCGCGCGTAAATTGTAACCTGAGCGCGATGACCGGCGGGCCATTGGCCCACTTTCGACCTTTCAGAACCACGCTACGTGCAACACCACTGTAATCACGTCTTTTCATTTCCCGGTTGCTCAAAACATTTTATGAAACAACCTGAAAAAACTTCTTTATAAACCAGAGGACGCAATACGTAGTGGAGGCGCGGTGTTGTGGTTTGAAATGTATGCCAAATGTCAATGTCGGATGACAGGTTGTGATGAGCTATCGCTTTCAGTCGATCGCTCGTGAAGTACGGAACTGGTAACCTTGAGAATGTCGCAAAATCAGACCAACAGAGAAGTATTCAGGGTTTACACAATAGAATTCTAAGATTGGAGACGGTTTGTGAAACTTCAGTTCCTCTGAAAAAGTCATGGTCAAGTCCGACGAACAAACGGATGAGTTGGAAGAAGCGCTTGCAAATTCCTTAAAATGCAAATACTTAACATGAAGAGGGCACGCCCATTCTTTCCACATGACAACATAACTGTTACTTGGTGTGTCGTCTATAAAAAAATAATGGAGTTTATTTTTTAGCCAGATGCGAGCGACACCCGAGGGTTTAAGATATCGTTACCTCGGGATTCAATTCGCGTAACACAGTTGGACGCCGGCGATATTTTATGTATTTGCAAGTTTTTCAAGAACAAACTTGTGTGCCCAATTTCTTTCGTATCTCTTAAGTTTTTAAGCAAGATTAAATTGTGGAACCAGTTTTAGAATCTAGCTTCTGTAATTGTATAGTCTTCTTAGTACACGGGAATGTGATAACGGAGTCTATAAATTATAGATATTGGGTACAGTAAAATAACATGGCTTTTAATATAATAATTACTGAGCAGCTTCGAGAAGTCGAGACTATGATGATTTAAATACAACGGTTTAAGAAGTAGTCAGACTATAAACTGAAATTAAATTACATACAAATTACATACACTGAATATTTTTATATTTTCAATTTCTTTTTTTTTGTGCCTACCTATCTGTAATTTTTCGCTAATAAAAATATTTTTATTTATTTATTATTATACCACACATAGGCAAAGATTAAAAACGCATTCATATTAGACGTGATAGTGACTAGCTTTTGAGTTAATATTTATTGCATAGTTACATCATAAGTTTTGGGAAAAATATATCTCATTTCTTTCATAGAAGTGCAAAGCATCGGTACAGTTCGATCGATGACGGAGGTCAGCGGCGAAGGCAACCTAACTACACTCTCATTTAATATTTACTTTTTCTCTCTCCAAGTGCATTATTGATCCTGGCAGCTTTCCGACAGGTGTTTTCATATTTGAACATTATTGGTTTCAAGGATCATAAGAGTGTTTCTATGTTTTGGACTAGATCAGTTATTTATCATAATTGAGCTATTTATTGTCATGCAAGTAGACTAGGAAAGCTAGGTCATTTAGGAATCAGAAGGTCTGACAATGAGTCTTAACAAGTATATCGTGTCATCCACTAACGCGGTCCTAACCTGCCTTAAAAAAGTCCTTATCAACTAGCAGAAACCTCCTATCTATCCATGTTCCTCCGATCTCTCCTAGGTTCCTCCATTTCAAAATTGCACCCCTTGTACAAGGTGACGTTAAATCGCAAAATCTAGATCCACCATGCCTAGGGGCATTCACATAACCCCCATTAATGTTACGCGACTTTTTGTGGTTTTCGAGTATTGTCAATTTATGATTTTGAAGGAATTCCGCCCGTGCGATTTGTGATCTATGCAAATGCGGATAGCAATAGGTTGATTTGAAGTCGGTGATGTCAGGTAAGCATACTCACTGGTAATATCATAAACCACGACAGCGACGGTGGAGTCCCTGATGTAGGAAGGTATGAGGGAGCGGAACCGCTCCTGGCCCGCGGTGTCCCACAGCTGAAGTCGGACCGTGCGGTCCTCCAAGTACATAGTCTTCGACAGAAAGTCGATTCCGATTGTTGCCTAGAACAAAACAGGCATTATTTGGTATTCTTGATAGATGTAATACAGAACAGTTAGAGCTTTACCCTAAAACCAACGTTCACCAGCGCTTTAACCCGCGTCCCGTGGGAACTACTCTGCGCACTCGGATAAAAATCCTATAAATGGCCTATTAATCTAACACGGAAATAATCAAAATCAAATCAAAATCAAAAAGCATTTATTCGAAGTAGGCTGAAAACAGCACTTTCTGAACGTCAAATTACACGAGACAGCCCCAAAAACGCCCACCCTTCACCACTTCCTATGTGTTTTTGTTGGGAAGAAGAAGTGGCGCAACAAACTCCCCAGCAAAAATAATTATTCAAATCGGTGCAGTACCCCCTAAGATGAGTTAATAATACTTATCTATACTAATATTATAAAGCTGAAGAGTTAGTTTGTTTGAACGCGCTAATCTCAGGATCTACTGATCCGATTTGAAAAATTCTTTCAGTGTTAGATAGCCCATTTATCGAGGAAGGCTTTAGGCTTTTTATCGGGGGCGCGCAGTAGTTCCCATGGGAAAGCGGGTGAAACCGCTGGCAGAAGCTAGTTAAATATAATTATGTAGATATAGATAATGAGGTCAAGTTTTACTGTAAGATTTAAGTTTAAATCTTGTTCTAGTTAGATATCGGTCCTGAATTCTAGATATGCATTCTTAAATAAGATTTAAATATTAATCAAGTCTATGACCAGTTATTTGCTACAGTTTTCCACAAATATCAGAAGTGCTGTTACAAATTGATAACAGATTTTATTAACGGTTTTCAAAGATAGCAAATAATAATCTTATTTAAAATATTGCATTGCAATTAGGAATATAACGAACTTCCTCCAATCCTAGATTCACGAAGGCCATAATGAACAATAGTTTACAATTTAACGTTTTAATTAAGTTCTATTTCTAATAGTCAGTTATCATGAAACTTCATAATTTTATACGTATCTAAATTAAAACTTGAGTCACAATTATTTTTTGTCATAATCCCACCATCCCTATGATAAGAGACTGCTGTGTACAGTAGGTTAACCTGCTGTCAGGTTAACCTGCCCGAATCTGGCTAATTTTATGTAGCCTTCCACTATTATGATAAGGTTGAAAATTCATTGCAGAAATTTGATAATTGTGGTAACTTGATGTGCTATTGTCTGTAGGTACATAGACATATTTTGTTGAGAATCCTTCTATCTTAATTCTTGTGAAGACTTCTTCGATTTTGATGAAATTTGGCAGTAATATAGCTTATATATCAGAATAAAATTTAGGCTACTTTTTACCCGGGAAGTAGTACCATCAGGAATCGGCTGAAACCGCTGGCAGAAGCTAGTAAGTTAATATTTTACAGGCACCTCCGCCCCCATTCTCAAATGCCTACAGCCCGCTAAAGCAGTTTACGACCTCAGGTTAACCTATAAGAAATAGGACGGAGCCGTTACTCAGTGCCTAATTGCCTAGACCTATTAAACGCGCTCCTAATTACAGGTACCCCCGTATCTAGGGAGAAAATTGCGGTTTACTGCAATTTCCACAGTATAATGTACGGTTTTTAGCAACCACAGGATTTCACATGCGGCCCGTCAGAACTACTCGACGCAACCGGATAACAAGTCTTCAATATAATTCCTCAATAAATAGGTTATCATACACTGAATGATTTTTTTAAATTCGATCAAAACCAAAAAAACATCGTGATTATCACGTCAATCAAGCTTACAGACATAAGCACTTCTTAAAACTAGATTCAGCCAATAAAATTACTCCAAATCTGTGGTCTAGACAAGAGACACCTTAATGCCTAACTTGTGATGCAACTGAAAGTAATCACGAAAAATCTTTTGGGGCAAGCTCGCAGACTGTTTCCGATACTAAAGTTTTTTTTTGAGCTATTAAAATCGGAGACCTGGCAATTTTATAATAACAGTGTTGCTAAAATTAACAAAAAAACTATTCAGACTTGTAACTTTAGACGTGGAAATACTGAGTTTCACGTCTGTTCAGTCGAGCTGTCGCCCACTAGTGTCAAGGAACACTCACAAACTGTACAAGCCAATTTGCTGACTGGCTGGCTATTTTTCTGATAATGCCATAAAGATACACCTGAATCTATTAACGATAGAGTGATTTACTTTCTAACATAGATAAATTAATGGCGTCTAAGACCGATTGTCGACCACGGCAGCTATTTTCATATAAAGAGATCAGCCAACTGCACAGGACATATTATAGTGCACAAGCATTTACGCAGACACAGGTGCACTCCCTATTCCCTCACTCTCATAGCCCGATGGGACGGCAGTCCGATACGATCATAGATAACTAACACCTTGACAAAACCATCATAATACAAGGCATGTTTTACAGTATTTACAGAAATGCGACCAAATGTTGTTCAGTAATTGTATTAAGACTGTGACCAACGAAAACATTCTAGGAAAAGTAAATGTATTAGCCGCATGGTTGAGCCGAGACAACTTTTACTGATCGTTGCAAAAAATGCCCAAAAAACTATGCAATAAAGAATTATTTGATGCACGTATTGTTGCAACTTTGAAAAATACGAGTAGGTATCAATAAAAAAAAAAATAGAATTTAGATGGAAAGCCTTTCGATCCACATCAAGCCTAAAATGTCAGAGCTGTCCAAGTGTAAGGCAAGCGATGACGCATGCATCCTTAAAAAGGAGTTTTGGAAATTCTTATCATTAAAGGTGTAGAAATGGGTAGAGGGAGAAGCCGCCAAGAACAGGATAATAAATAATTCGTGACGCTGACACTTTTTGTCTCATTGTCAAAATTGAGGACCCGAAAGATGAGCATGGACTGTGCAACTGAACATAAAATACAATGCGTTTGAATTCCGCTTTCAATCCCACAGGAATCGTGAATTTTTATACCCATAAATAATCTTACCCTTCTAACTCATACTTCTGTATAAAAAAACCATATCGCTGCGATAGAGAAGAAACCCAAAACTTACTTTTGCATAGATATCTATACTAATGGTATACAGCTGAAGAGTTTGTTTGAACGCGTATTTGAAAAAATATTTCAGTGTTAGATAACCCATTTATCGAGTGGTTCCCCCAGGACGCGGGTGAAACCGCTGGCGGAAGCTAGTTTATCATATTATTAAAATTAAAATAGGAAACAAGAACAATCATTAAACCAATCACAAAAAACATTCTTATTTGAAATATCAAAATGAAACACAAAGCGTGCATATGCAACAAAGGTCCAGCTCCAATTTCATGATAAAATAAAATAAAAATCTTCATGGACATAGTCACGGGTAATAACGATTAGTATTTTTGTAAACGGCCAGTATTTTATTCGTGTTCAATAATGTAAGGTTTTACTTTCACAGCGGGTCGCTCAATTAAACGGTAGCTTCTACAATTTGCCGACAAGTGTTATTGTTTGCATATAGTAAAAAAAAATCTATAGAATTTTTTTTGAGAATTTATGAATTATGAACCTGTACGCCATGAACAAAATGAACATGCTTTAAATATGCAGAAGAAAAAGATAATTTTTCAATATTTTCTTGTTCTTATGATAGACTAGCTGTTTTTCTGCGGTTTCATCCGCGTCCCGTGGGAACTACTACCCGTAACCGGATAAAATATAACCTGTTACTTGGGAATAGTCCAAACTTCAAACAGTGAAATAATTTTTCAAATGGGTCCATTAGTTTTCGAGCCAAAACAATAAAGTATTACCTCTTATTATATTAGTGTAAGAGTATGGATCATATTGGCTTTAGGAATGGTTTGTCAATATCTTCAGAATAAATTTTTAACTGCGTTGTTTTGTTTACTAATAGCCTAACTAATGAAATATGTTATACTTTAAACATTACACTAGTTAATTACACTCACATGTTAAAGATAAAGTTGAATAATGATAAAAATCATTATCTTTTCGATCACACGTGTTTGCTGATGCAGATAATTGATATTTTTTTTGTTATTTTACAAAACAATAGGAATATAATTTTACTAACCTATACAAATATTATAAAGCTGAAGAGTTTAATCTCAGGGTCTACTAGCCCGGTTTGAAAAATTCTTTCAGTGTTAGATAGCCCATTTATCGAGGAAGCTACGTTTTATCCGGGTGCACGGAGTAGTTCCCACGGAACGCGGGTAAAACCGCTGGCAGAAGCTAGCAAAAATAAAAATATAAGTTTGTATTTAAACTGGCACAAAGTTAAAACTCAAGGCTAACATGAAATTAGACCGGTTTCCTTATCTGGTGTTCCTATTAAAATATCATGAATCAACATAAAAATGTACAAATAAACGAATAATGTTATAAATGCGAAAGTTACTCTGCAAGTCCGGTTTTCACTCCAAAACTACTAAACCAACTTAAATAAAATTTGGTGCACAAATAGTCCAGTTTGAATCTAAAAAAGAGCAAAGGGCGCAGGAAGTAGATCTCTCGAGACGCGAGTGGAACTAGTGGTGTATAATTGTATCTAACATACATTTACAAACACATCATTTTCCTATCCAGTAGAGAAAGGTGAACCAAAAGATAATAATGTGTAAACATACAATCATTATCAGTAATATAAATTTTATGGGGGTTTAGACTCACAAGCAATAAATTAATAGATTACAGAATTAAATACTTGTGCCAAGTTGTTGTTAGTTAAAAATATTATCTTTTTGATAAAGATTAAGAACTACATTTCATTTAAGTCATCATTAATTTTTTTGGTGTAACTGTTAGTTCAATATTTCATATAATATGTAAATATCTTAGGGATAAAATTTGCAGCTAAGAGTAACCTATAGCTGTCCTCGAAAAATACGTGGTCTAACACTTTTTTTAAATTTCCAAATCGGCCTAGTAGTTTATCAAAGCATGTTCAAGCAAACATATAAAAGAACTTTTCAGCTTTATAATACACTAGCTTCTGCCAGCGGGTTCACCCGCGTCCCGTAGGAAATACTTCTCATACCCGGATAAAATATAGCCTACTAGCTTCTGCCCGCGACTTCGTACGCGGAACATGTCGCTTATGCCAGCGATAACGGGTCATCAAAATGAAAGATCTTAAACATCTGATCTGATGTCGAATTCTAGGAGCCCGGGGAAACGATGGGTTGCGCGAGACGATTCGAGATGTTTCAGACTTATCATACCATACCATTGCATTGCGGATAACGCCATCTATCGGCAAAAGTGAACACTTATCGGACCTAGTTACGCGCGAGAAAGCTACATAAAGCTGTACGTGTGAAAAACAGCGACACCGTCACAAAACGAAGGGCAGAAACAGCTATAATTTTCATCAATTTAGCTTCAAAACTGACGGAGTTTCATAGACACTTACCCCCCCCCCCCTTTTGTTCACCCCCGTTAAAGGTAAATTTCAAAAATCCTTATTGCGTCATTCTTAATTTCTAACCAAACAGCCAAATATTAATTTTAATCGAATTAGCTTCAAAACTGACGGAGTTTCATACAAACTTACCCCCTCCTTTTTACCCCCTTAAAGAGCGAATTTCCAAAAAAAATATAGCCTATATGTTATGTTATTCTGACATATAAGCTATATGCTTGCCAAGTTTCATCAAAATCCGTCCAGTGGATCCTGAGATTAGCGTGTGCAAACAGACATACAAACATATAAATATACCAACATTCTGCGCCCCGCGCACCNGAGCGAATTTCCAAAAAAAATATAGCCTATATGTTATGTTATTCTGACATATAAGCTATATGCCTGCCAAGTTTCATCAAAATCCGTCCAGTGGATCCTGAGATTAGCGTGTGCAAACAGACATACAAACATATAAATATACCAACACATTCTGCGCCCCGCGCACCGATTACCACGCGCCCCACCATCCACACGTCCCGCATTTCGAGTGAGTCCGGACATTGTATCATTGTATCATCATCGATATAAAATATGTACCGAACTGTCTCTGTGCGTATTAAAAATATTACTTCCCGAGGGAACAACTTCCCGTACCCGGATAAAAAGTAGCCTATGTTTTTCCTCAGGGTGTATTCTACCTCTGTACCAAATTTCATCAAAATCGGCTCACTGGTTTAGGCGTGAAAGCGTAACAGACAGACAGACAGAGTTACTTTCGCATTTGTAATAATATTAGTAGGGATATTAGTAGGGATGGCACTCACGAATAATGTAGCTTTCTACCAGTAAAACAATTTTTAAAATTGGTACATTATTTCCAGAGATTACCCCCTACAAACTTACAAATTTACATCTTTATAATATTAGTATAGAAGTACAGATTGTACTTTTAAGTAAGGCAATGCTTCACTAGAATAGCTTTTGAGTTACTAGATTTGATTTTATGAGACCGAAATGAATTATTATGTCACTTTTATGGTGAATTTCTATAACTTATCTATCGTTTCTTTTGTGATTGGAGATGGAATTTTGAAATTAGCACAATATATATTACTAGCTTCCGCCAGCGGTTTCACCCGCTTTCCCCTGGGAAGTTCTGCGCGTACCCGGATAAAAAGTAGCCTATAGCCTCCCTCGATAAATGGGCTATCTAACACTGAAAGAATTTTTCAAACCACCAAACCACCACTGGACCAGTAGTTCCTGAGATTAGCGCGTTCAAACAAACATACAAACAAACTCTTCAGCTTTATAATATTAGTATAGATGTCAAAATCTCCAATTGCCAAACAAGAGGTAGATAGGGTATATAAATCAGCAGTTAAACAATATGAGTGATGTTGGTTTAATAAAACATTAAGTCTGTTACAAGTCACTAAACAATTGATGATACGAAACAATAGCAAACTATACAACAAAGGTGATTAAGAGGTATTGAATCACAAAAATAGTTTTCCTAGTATAACATTTTTGTCTATAGTAACTACTATAACATCTTTCAAGCCAGTAATTTAATATATTTAGTTTATGTTACTGAGATCTCTAATGATAAGAGAAATTAATATATACTATATTAAACAACATTTTGAAGAGGATTACATGAAGATTTACTCGGAACAATAGATTATAAGATAACAGGGAATGTTGAAGTAATATGAAAAAAATAGAGCTACCATGTTTAATTAAGAATAGGCAAACATGTTACATGTAGGTTTCATAAAGATATCAAAAATACTCTGAAAGGACTCCTTTTAAAAGAACTGACCATTCAATATTTAAATGATATTAAACTTTCAGATTTCATGAATAATTAAATTTCTCTTAAAATATTTTTGTACTTTCTGAAAGAGTGGATAGGTGTGGCTTTGACAACATTTTAGATGACCATGTAAACTGTTAATTTTGAAAACTTTTCATATTGCTTTTGTTTGTTGCATTTTATCATGATTTCAATTAAGCAATTTATCATAAAAGCAAATAGAGGTCAAACATGATGAGCCTGTATAGCTGTACCTAAGCTTTCTAGTGAGGCATGATATCAGTTCATTTTTATTTAATTTCTGAATGTCTGAGCCACTTACATATTCATTTTACAAGTAAAAATATTCATGATACATTTAGGTATTATCAGAGAAAAAATACTTTCAGTTTTGAGCTCAGTCACTTTCATTGCAGTCCTCATTTAGAGCAAATGTTATGAGCATTACCTTGGTCAGATAATATGCAGATTCAACAATGTTCTCTACATACATATTCATGAGGTTCATGACTAACCAGTGATGTAATTTATAACTGGACACAGACATAACTTTAGTAACTTTTCATCACAAGTTATGGTCACCTACCACTGTACCTGTCAAAGAAATATGATGACTCACCTGATAAGTGTTGTCAAAGCTATCATACATGAACCTAGTGATGAGCGACGTCTTCCCCACTGAAAAAAATACAAATCTGCGTGTCAGTACACCATCTAATTACCGCGGTACGTTTCTAATCAAATACAGTGATTGATAACGGCAGATACGCGTGAGAACATACTATAGAAGCGGTTCAACGCTCACAATGTACTCAGAGAGTGTAACCTACATCTCAGCATAACGTAATTCGGCACAGACGCGCCAGACGTTACGGCTACATTGTAACACCTTATCCGCGAATAAAACCCGCAACTTCACCTCTCCGGGCCTATGTAGGTCAGTAATTCGATAAAGTCTAGACCAATCTATACTTACGTATCGTAAATTCAAAACTATATATTAAAAATGTACGACGGAGGGGCGATAATTCGCCCTGTACTCACCGCTTTGTTCCCCTAGGAAAACCAGCTTGAACTTGCGTAAAGGATTGCCGAATTCACCCGAGGCGGACATCGTGATTGTGTAAATTAGTTCGCTAAACTATAATTTCACAGTAATTCTTATCACAGAAAACTACATGAACAATGACAGTTCGAGCCACTGAGCCACTCCTGCAGCACACACACGAGCGCAGCGCCGCCACGTTACGGCAGACTGACGGTGCGACGCGCAAGCCAACTCAGCAATTTTTTTTATGATGATAAAAATGCTATGCTTTCCAATAAAGCTTTTACGATTATGTAATGAAAATTTACAACAATAATATCAATTGTTTTCTTTTTTACAATATTTAAAGAATAACTTTTTCAATAAGTCTTTGAAATTGTCAATTATGACAATAGAGTTTCTGAACGTACCCGTGAGTGATGTATCTTGCTAGTGTCGAATGCCATGATAACAAAAAATCGACTAAATAACGATTAATAACTTCGAAACATACTCAACAAACAACAAACGTATGGTTTTGAAAGCAAGGGCTTACTAATATACACTCTAAGGCAAGGGCACTTATTTTATATCTACGACAGGTAAATCACTAATCAGCCCAATGGTCTCGGGACGAATAGTAGAATTTTCCTTCCAGATTCCATGATAGAGATAGGTAAAGAAAATTCTCTCAAGACCGTAGACGGAGTAGATAACTAGTTTTCTCTGTCTACGCTTAAGACTAAGACGAAAATTTGGGAAGCCAATAATTAATAAGTACTCACTGTTCTAGTAAATAGATATTTTTGAACATGCTATGAAATAATTATTATTAGACTAGCTTGTGCCAGCGGCTTCACCCGCTTCCTGAGGGAACTATTTCCCGTACCCGGATAAAAAGCCTATGTTGTTCCTCCGGGTCTATTATATCTCTGTACCAAATTTCATCAAAATCGGCTCACTGGTTTAGGCGTGACAGACAGACAGACAGTTAGAGTTACTTTCGCATTTATAATATTAAGTAGTAGGGAAGTAGGGATGTAGACAAAATTTTTAAAACTCCCGAAGGGCGTACTAGAGGAATTAATATCTGGATCGACACAATAAAACGAATAAATGATTTTTACATTTTAATTCAATATTTACAATATTTTACACAAAAATAAATATCACAATTTCGTAACTTAGGATTTTTGATTGGTTTATGATACAAAGTTTAGTGTAAAATACACGAATTAGTATTTGAAATAAGATCCCACACAAACATTTAATGCAAAGTTACGGGTTTGGAATTAGTTGAGCGCACACATGTTATTGCTGAAGTATCATAAATATGTGTAAAATGTAAACATAATATTACAGAAAAAAAAAATACTTTAGGCAAGTATACTATTTTTTGTCAAATTTAGTGGCGGCTTGTAACTAACTTCCGACTTTCTATCACACATACGCGTATGTTGACCATTGCCCCCCTCTGCTAACAATGGTTTCTGCGCAGCGCCTGACTCGATGTTCCAAGCTGCCATAAAGCTTGGCAAATAGATGACTATTCATATATTTTTTATTGTACATCATTTTCATCATACAGTATAATATCTTAATTAGTAGGTAAACAGAATTTAAGCCCACAATCCTACATTACAACTACTTATTTACCACATTATTAAAATTTTCAAACCACGAAAATACATTTGATTATTCTATAACATATCAAGGTAATTTTTTTACCAAAGTACACTAATGGCCATTCTCACAGGTTCCAGATAAAGTTCTAGACAGTTATCTGACAGATCCTGCGATAGAAAAGTAGTCAATTCTAAACCTTCCTTTGGAACTTGTGAAACTGGCGCTAATTATTCTTTGAACTGGAATTTCTCATACAAAAATAATGCACCCCAATAAACTATTAATATGAATAACTTACAAACAAAATCTTTTAGTAACATAATTTACATTTAAATTATAAATGTAGTCTCTAAACTTAATAGGAATAATTTTATAATCAAACGAGTAAAAATAAATCTTTGTTACCAAAATAGTGCTCCTGTTATTAAATAAAAAAATAAGAGCGTTAAAAACACATAACATCGATTTATATTCGGAAAACCATAGGGTCTAATGACTACTGCAACACACTATAAAACCAGAAAGTCGATCATTCTAAATCTATGACCTGGACAGTACCTAAATAGCGCAACGTTTTGTTTTCGTACATAGCAGGTTCATACAGCCTCATACTCTGAAGCTGAAATCGCGTTTATAAGCGCAACATAAGCCTTATTCATATGGTTTACAAATGAAAGCATATATGCGTAAGTGAGGTACTGTCCAAAATATATATTGGCAAATAATTTATTAAGGAGGACAACATTCTGATGTGTTATGCAAGATGCTAGAGGTGCTCCATAGTTAGTTGGTGGGATATATGTCAAAAGTTTTCACAAGATGTTCTTGATTGAAATTTGAAAAATCCCACCAAAAAATTAGGGAGCAACCGCAGTTACCGCTTGTCTACTCTTACACACTCGTTATAATAATCACATACATTCTGAATACAGGTGGAACACACAACTCAAGGAGCATGTCGTCTAGGGGGAAACATGTTTTCCTCTACAACAATTACACCGCAAAGGAGATCGTAGCCCGTGCGATTATGACGAAAGACAAAGAGGACAACGCATAGAGGGAACAGTAAAGATATGAGGAAATTCTTCATCAAAGATCTTACTAAAGCCACAGTGAAGGAGAGAGTTCGGCCAGGGTACAGTAAGACAGTTTCACGCGGTCTACCCTCTACTGGTATGACCGCTGAAGCTGTTACTAAACGGATGCCAAGTAATGCTTTGCCGGGTGTAGCGCCACCGGTTCGTCCAACGCTGGTAGATAAGCAGAAAGCCTGAAATTATGAAAAATTAAATGTAGAATCTGCATCAAATTTGAACAGCAAATTAATACAGTAATGAAAGTTCATAAGTCATTGCATATCATTAATTTGATACAAAAATGTAACTGACAGTTCTTTTTAACCCTAACCT
Source organism: Heliothis virescens (assembly GCA_002382865.2). Lineage (NCBI taxonomy): Eukaryota > Metazoa > Arthropoda > Insecta > Lepidoptera > Noctuidae > Heliothis > Heliothis virescens. The sequence goes on from NWSH02000517.1 coordinate 2,951,750, forward strand.
CCTTTCCAATCTTTTAAAGCCAGCCGAGTTCCTGCAGTTTTGCTGTAAACTTAGGAGACAGATTGAAATCCTGTGTATGTGTTATGTATCAACGATGTAGGTATTTGAGAATCTTCTTGTACAACAAGATTTATGCAAGTACCCCACATATAAAATATTCTGTACGATGTCAGTTCTGTTGTAAGGCTACCTAGTGCTTACGTAGATAATAAACGGTGTTACTTAATTACTGTTTTATTATACACAAAATAGTGGCGACGAGGAATTAATTTGGACAAAATGGAATGTCGTGCAGTGAAGTTTAAAGAATTCGATTTTCAAACGGACAATTGGGACACTTACATCGAAAGATTAACATTTTGCTTCGAAGCAAATGGAATTGTGTTGGACGCAAATAAACGTGCTAACTTCTATACAGTGTGTGGATCTAAGGTGTTTGATACTCTTTTGGCGCTGATCACGCCAAAGAAAGCAAGTGACGTTTCATTTAAGGAAATTGTGACTGTGTTAACGAAACATTATAGCCCCAAGCCCAACGAAATATCAGTGTCGTATAAATTCTATAAGCGTGATCAACAACCGGGCGAATCAGCCGCGGAATATATCGCGCAGTTACGGAAAATCAGTGCTGATTGCAATTTTTCTGATTTAGAACGCATGTTACGCGATAGAATCGTATGCGGTATGAAGGATCGTAGACTGCAGTACGACCTATTGAAAAAGGACAACCTTAGTTACGATAATGTCGTGCAGGCTATGTTATCTTCCGAGAGTGCGGTGAGGGATGTTCGCATGATTCAGAATGTGAATGGTAACGGATACGACGCGGCTACAGTGAGTACGTCAGCTACCTCACCACCAAGTCCTGAGCCTATGGACATCAATGCGGTGCAGTCTCAGGTCAACAGTAAATTATGTTACCGATGCGGAGATCGACATGCCGGAGAATGCCGTTTTGCTAAAGCCACTTCTGTGCCGATTCTGTAAGAAGGTGGGACATATAGAAAAGATTTGCATCGCAAAGAAGAAAGCGTCGACCCGGAAAGTCAATTATACAGAAGAGGACGAGTCACAATTTCAGATGAATGGCATTTATAATGTTGGTAGTAACACACTACGCATTCCAGCTTATGAAATCAAAATATATTTGAACGGGGTGCCTGTGACTATGCAGGTGGACTCGGGAGCGGGTTTCTCAATCGTGAACGAGCGCACTTGGAGGACACTGCGTGCAGCACAGCCACGCCTGGCGCTGCGCGTTACACCTACCTATCTCCGTACGTGGACTGCAACGCCGGTTATTGTGCTCGGTCAGACAGTGGTTAATGTTAACTTTAGAGACATTAAGTGTTCATTGCCTATTATGGTAGCTAAGGGTTCAGGCCCAAATTTAATCGGTCGTGATTGGTTTTCTGCTCTCAATATAAAATTAAATATTAATGTTGTAACTAGTACTGGCACGACTATGACTAAGGAAATGTTGCAGAAACACGCAGAAGTTTTTAAAGAGGGTCTTGGTACCTACCGAGGCGAACCAGTGACCATTCATTTAAAACCAGAGTTTTCTCCTAGGTATCTTAAAGCTCGCCCAGTTCCGTTTGCAATCAAGGACAGAGTGGAAAAGGAAATAGATAGGTTGGTAGATGAGGGAGTTTTGCGTCCTGTTTCCTACTCTCAGTGGGCGACACCAGTGGTACCTATTGTTAAGAAGTCGGGTGAAATTCGCTTGTGTGGTGATTACCGCAGCACGGTAAATCAGGCTACCGAGTCTGATACTTACCCTATGCCAACTGCAAACGAGGTGTTCGCTATAATTGCTGGAGGCAAGTACTTTAGCACGTTAGATTTGGAACGTGCATACACACAAGTGGTTGTGGATGAAGATACGGCTAAAGGGGAGTCCGTTTCTACGCAGTAAGGCAGTACTCGGGGTGGATCTGCTGTAAGTCCACCCACATTCAGCACAACCTAGCTGGGGGGGTTTGTGTATCACGTCGGGGTCACCACTGTAGCGCTAGTAGGCGTAATGTAAATGAAACCCAATTGCAGGAATAATTGTATATTTTTGTGTAAAATTCATCGTAACTTAAACCTAAAATGGAGGCACAAGTATATGTGGCGCACTGGTATTCTAATAAGACGATTAGCCAATAAGAGCGCAGTCCTCAGAACGCAAACGGTTAGTGTAAATGCTTCTCGCCAGAGGGCGCGCGTGGCCGTGTTTAAATATGCCGGGACTCTGCGCGCGGCACCTCAGTGCGCGTCCGCCGTCCTGGCGGGCGGATGTATTTTGTTGATGTCTTGCAGCTACACATTAAATACTTGTAAGGGCCTTTACACTGTTCACAGATTGGCGTTCGGAGTGAAAGCTTGTCCAGGTATTTTTCAAAGGTTGATGACATCATTACTGGCAGGTATTCCCGGCGTGGCGGTACTAATTGATGATATAATCGTAAGTGGACATACTTTGACAGATATGAGCCGACGACTCGATGCTGTGCTGGAACGCATACGAAAAGCCGGATTACGATTGAATGCTAGTAAGTGTAAGTTTGCTAAGGAATGTGTAGAATTCCTAGGATTCGTCATTGACGCCGACGGTATTCATCCAGCACCCAGTAAAGTGGAAGCAATTGCGAAAACTCCTGAACCGCAGAGTGTTCAACAATTACAGGCTTTCTTAGGTTTGTACAACTTTTACGAGAGGTTCGTACCTCACAAAGCTACCATACTGGAACCGTTACACAGATTGCTCGACAAGTCTCACAAGTGGCAATGGACCGAACAGGAGCAGGAAAGTTTCGATACAGCGAAACGATTATTATCGTCGGAGATTACTTTAGTACATTATGATTTGAAGAAACCCTTGGTACTTACTTGCGACAGTTCAGAATATGGCGTTGGAGCCGTTCTGTCTCATGTCATGCCTGATGGACCGGAACGTCCAATCGCCATGAGTTCAAGGACATTACACTCGCATGAGCGGAAGTATTCACAGCTTGATAAAGAAGCTACAGCAATAATGTTCGGCATACAAAAGTTTCAAAATTATCTCATGGGAAGATCCCTTTTAATAATAACTGATCACAAACCACTTGTCAGTATTTTTGATCCTAACAAGCCAATACCTAATATTTTGTCACCCCGATTAACAAGAATTGCTATTGTCTTAACTTCACACAGCTATAACATCATGTATAAGCCGGGTAAACAAATAGGAAATGCAGATGGTCTCAGTCGCTGGCCACAGCCAGTACCAGAGGAACCTGAACACCAACTGTATGACATTTTATTGATGGCAGAGGCTCCACAAGATTTTCCTGTCGATATTAATCAAATTGAAATGCTTACAAGACGGGACAAGACCTTATCAAAAGTTATGCACTACATACTTTCAGGGTGGCCAAGCAAAGTGACCGAGGAAGACGTACATATTTACTGGTTACATAGGACAGAGCTCTCTATACACGAAGGCTGTATTCTGTTGGGTTGCCGAGTAGTTGTACCTCCACTTCTTAGGAAAGACATTCTACGTGTTTTGCATAAGGCACACAGTGGTATAGTTCAAACTAAAGCATTGGCGAGAAGTTATGTGTGGTGGCCGGAATTGAACAATGATATTGAAGCATTGGTAAGTAGTTGTACCAAGTGCCTCGAGAACAGACACATGCCTCCCAAGTCAAGTGCCGAGTGGGTGGTGCCTACAAGACCTTGGTCGCGTATACACATCGACTTTGCTGGTCCCTTTCAAAACAAAGTCTTTTTAATTGTGGTCGACTCATATTCCAGATGGCCTGAAGTATTCATTGTGAATAACATGACGACAGATACGGTGATTCGACATTTACGAATGTTATTTGCGACACACGGCTTATGTGAGACTTTAGTGTCAGATAATGGAACTCCGTTTGTTTCAGCCGAAATGAAACAATTCCTGGACTCAAATAAAATTAAACACATTACTACGGCACCATATCATCCTGCTACTAACGGACTAGCAGAACGAATGGTCCAGACAGTTAAAGACAAATTAAAGAAAATGGATGATTTACCTTGGGATGTTAAGTTACCTAATATGTTGCTAGGACTTCGGGTGACACCATGTTCAGGAACTGGCAAATGCCCATCGGAATTGCTGATAAATAGACGGCTTAGAACTTTATTGGACAGTGTACATCCAATCAGCCAGGAAAATAAAAGAATAGAACGGCAAATAATCAATAATACACAAAGAAGACATAGGAATACGGAGGTTGGTCAAAGTGTGATGTACAGAAATTTTGGAAGGGGGCCGCGTTGGTTACCAGGGATTATAACTAGTAAAGACGGACCTTCTAGTTATCAGGTGACAGCAGATGATGGCAACATTCTGTGCAGACACATTGATCAATTGATTAAGAAGAAAGACCCAAATCCAGGGGAAGAAGAGAAGAATGGTAGAGAAATAGAGGAAGAAATGGAGACACATGCAGGCAGGATAGAGGAACAGAAGGAAGAGTATGATTCTAATAGAGATGATGAAGAAATTATAGAAATACCGAGTTCGGAAAAATGGGCTGAGATGTTAGGAATACCTAGTGGGTCAGAGACTACCTTTTCAGGTGGTAAACTGAAAACTAAAGTGTGTTCGTATTCCAAGTCACCTTATGCCAGACCTAGCAGCTGTAATTATTTAATGTAATTTTAGATGTTTAAAAATATTTCTTTATATTTTACTTATGTTTTGAAGTTAAGAATTAAGTTCATAGGAACAAAACAGTTTATGTTTTTGAGTTTTTCTGTTATCTATATAAGTGCATACTTGGGGGAAAGGTATGTTATGTATCAACGATGTAGGTATTTGAGAATCTTCTTGTACAACAAGATTTATGCAAGTACCCCACATATAAAATATTTTGTACGATGTCAGTTCTGTTGTAAGGCTACCTAGTGCTTACGTAGATAATAAACGGTGTTACTTAATTACTGTTTTATTATACACAATAGTATGTATTCATTTTGGACTAAGTTTCATCAGCGGATTTCCTTCAGTTGAGGTAATGATATGCACTTACCTCAAAAATGCATACAAGTATTCTGTAAATAACTTCAAGAAACAGAATCTCCGACGTCAGCTCCATCGCATACTTGTAGTCATCATAGTGTTCACTGAACTTGTAGAAATCAAACTTCTCTAGATCACTGAAATATTAATGTAAAATTATTCATTTATTTTTATTCAAATGTCGGATTATACAAAATTGTATTGTACAGCTAGAGACACCAATAAACATAAACCTGATATAAATTACATGTTTTGTAGGTAAGTAGTAGATGTAAGGAGGAAAGAATAATTGATACCTAAGAATATGTCATTTCACTTCGCTTGAAAAAAAAACCTGAGAATAACAACATTAATGTATAAGATAACAATGGCATATCAAATTATTGATTCCTTAAAGATGTTATTATATGGATTTTCATCTTCCATTCATTAATAAAAACTCAATTACTAATATAGACTCAACTACTAACAAAAATCATCATACTTAAACTGCTATTTTAAATGCAAAATGTATAACTACATGTTGATACCACAAGACCTCATTTAAAATGTTTCATCCATCTTATAAGAGCAATTACCAAGCATTATTCTTAATTAACAATTACTTACATCAATTCAAACATGTCCACCGCCATGAAAGTCGCAATAAGCTTGACAATAAACAGAAGCATGAAATCAATGAACTCGGCAACAAGCCGCTTGTGGAGAGATGGAATTACATACTCGTAGCCACCATGACGAGCTATCACTGGAATATAAATGTTACCAATGTAATTTGATGATAATGGCATTTAAAATGACTAAGACTCAGAAATACGTAGAATATACTGCTCTATAGTTGTACTTCTATGTCATGTATTTCAGAAATTATTTAACCCGGCGCCAATGACGTGAAAATAATTACTCGGACGATGAGGCCGGGTCATATTGACCCGAAATGCAACGATATTTTTCAAAAGAAATTTTAAAAATTACCTTCATTTTAATAATTGTATATTAAAAATAATTCTTTTCTAAAGTAGTAAAAACCAAAAAATTTAAATGAATTCTAGAAATCTAAGTTTTATTATTTTTTTTAATAACACATGCAAATTCGACTATGAAAACGTAACATGTTTTTATTTTGAGTTCTTTGTAAAATATCCTTAGCAATGATAGGAATAAATAATATTATGTACTAATAGAGATATCAAATCAACTGTATAATATAAATATAGACACGAATCTGTCTCCTAGGTCATAATTCAGGCCCACGGGGGCCTATCAGATAATATATTTTCAGATCTGGTACATGCAGGTGCTTTTTGCCACATTATTCCATCCTTTCCTTTGTAATATTATTGCTGTAATTGATCTGGTAATTGCGAAGTCAAAATTATCTGAATCTGACACCATATCACTAGTTTCTAGGTAACTTTACTGTCATTGCCGAGTTCACGTAAATGGTCGTCGATATACACGTCTAAAGTAGCTTGGGAGTCAGAATGGTCGGAATCAGACTTTTCTGATAACTAAAAAATTCTAACTCGGTCATTTATCAATTACGTTTCACTCAAAACCTATAAAAACAAAATTAATTAATATTAAACACTAAATAAACAAATAAAAGCATGTCACAAAATTACTACGCCAGCGATGACGCTGGGTCATAATGACCCGTTTTCACTTGACGCACCTGTATCTCCTAGCACATGCAGCGTCGCACTGCAAATACCAATAAAAACGATAGAGGAAGACTGTATCTTCAGCTACAGAAACGTTCGAAT
>NWSH02000517.1:2986677-3014810 GCA_002382865.2 Heliothis virescens
TTGGCTGTAATGGGCTTGAAAATACGGTCGGACAGTTTAATTAAAATACACAAGATATACCACTGTTAATAATAGTGGATTTATTTCCATACTTAAATTGAAATGAACTGCTTTTCGAGTGTTCTAGTTTATTAATAACATAGGAGCAAAAACATCCTCATGGTTAACGAATGTATCTTAGGTCGTCCTTTCAAGGCGTCTGCTAACGCTTATTGTGCCATTATAAATATTTGAGATCAAACCGTTTAAGGAAATCTGAATTGTGCGGCAGCTTAAAGCGACTGTTTTCAGTTATCATATTCATGTTTGTCCAAACGTAGTTAGAACCTGGGAAAAATTTAGGAAATAGAAAATTAAAACATAGAAACAAGTCATGATTAAACAAATGATTCGACGAGAGATGAAGGGATTTTTTGGTATAGATAAATCTAATTTGAAAACGAAATAGGTAAATACTATTAACAATTAAAATGCAGAAGCGCGCCCCCTGACCAAACTGTAAGCGCTTTTTCCTGTTACTTTCTTGAAATAATACAATTTAATTTTACTTTTGACGCCTGCCACGAGCCTTTGTGAGAAATGTAAATTACTTTTCTATTTTAAGTCATTCTTCAAAACAAAGGCGTTAATCCCTCTCCCATGCCAAATCTCCGGTACCATAAAGTTTTTCCATCATATTTCCTTTTGAAGAATTCAAAAAAAATATTTTTAACTTGGAAGAAATGCCTAACGACGGTATCTAATCATGTGGACACGAGTCCCATAAGTATTGTTTCTTTAAAGAATACACAGCTCCTAGATTTTTTTGCTAAACACCAAGTAACTACAACGAAAGCGCTAACGATATAATGCAGGTATGCTAAGGCCATCATGATACCTATCTAGCTGACATAAGGGTATGCGGGGTTATTCTCATTTTGAATCACGACGTAATTTCCCAAAGTCACCCACGACAAAAATATTAAATTAAAATATGAAATTAAATCGTTTCCGCAATTTGCCCCACACCTTAAAATTGAAAAAAGAATTTGTATTTTCGAAAACAAATAATACAATGGTTGGTTCTCAAATTGCTCCACACATTTTCGTCAAAGCATTTTAAAAATAAATATTTAATATTGGACAGCATTTTGTCAGTACAGTCAGCAGGAAAATCAGTTTTAAATCATGTGCGTTAGGAATAATAAATCAAACAGTGCAGTGATTTCAATAACTTGTTATATATCGTAATCAAAATATAATCAATTAAATAAACAAAAATAACAACTTTTTTATTAAAAATAGATAATACAAAAATCTGTCTTTTCTAATTACACATTCTGTCGATATGCTGAAGAAAAACAGTTTGTGCATAACTAAGTGATAACATTAAGCAATCATCTCCGTAGACTTCTGCCATCCTGGTACCTACTTGTCGTAACAAATAATGATCCAATTTCAACCCTTTTCATATTTATTTGTGACCATTATTTCGTCTAAGGTAAGTCGCCTTATACATCCTACTTCCAATTCAGTTATGATTCCCCTAGTACTTATAGTTGAATGTCATTGTCCATCGATATTTAATACGAAACCTTTATGCTGATCTTAATGTTTCATCCGTATATGCGTTTAAAGAATAAACCACTTATCCTTATTCAGTTGTCACGATGCATAACATTTTTATACCGACTGTACCTCAGCAAGATGTATGGAAGAAATGAAACTTTAATAATTTTAATATTTCGTTGCTTTTTACGTGGGGAACATTGAGACATAAAAATATTTAAAATAATTTTCTATTTAAATTATTCGTGGAGCAAAATGAAACTTAAAGTACCTTTTTACTGATATTTATTTATAAATAGAAAAGCCGTGATGCATTTGGGAATCGATGTTCGTGGTTTTCAAAAGTTTGCTAAACAAAAGAATGGAGCAAAATGCAAACACACCGTATGCGGATAGGTATCACGTGAATTACACATTAAATATAATTAATACCCATTAGGTTAATTACCGTTTGCGCGTCAACAGCTGTCTATAGCCATATTGTTGTGTTTTGCGCCGTATCGTGTTTAGGTTGAAACTCGGAATAGTATGTCCAATATGCTGATATATCTTGCTTCTTTCTTTCCTTTAGCTTATGATTAGATATCACCCGCCGAACTTAAAGCCGTAACAACAAACTAGAAAGTAGAAATAGAAACAGATGCACTTTCCCATTTGCAAATCTTAGTAAGGATCTTATATTTTTTGAAGTAGCCTTCCTATTATCGATTATTAATGGTGATTTTTTCTATGTTCACAGGTCTGCAAGTTGATGCAGGGCCCGTACTTGAGTATCTTGCCGCAAAAGACCGCGCCGCCCAGCCGCTCCTTAAAACGTAAGTCCTGTTTAGCTTACAATCAATTAAAAAGCGAGCATCGTTCGTAATACGTTTATGGTTTAGAGAATACCCCCATAGGCTAGAAGGCTTTTTTCTATTCTTCTCTCTATATCTATCTATTTCTTATTATGTATGTTGTATGTGTTATGTGTATATATGTTATGAGAGATGAAAAGCTTCTAGCTATGGGGGTTATTGCTCTAAACATAACGTATTACGAACGATGGCTCGCTTTTTAATTGGATTGTAAGCTAACAAGGACTTACGTTTTAAGGAGGCGGCTGGGCGGCGCGGTCTTTTGCGCCAAGTTATACTCAACGTAACGGGCCCTGCATCAACCTGTGAACGAGTGAAAATCACCAATTAATATCGATAATAGAAGGCTACTTTCAAATATAGAGATCCTTACTAAGATTGCAATTTGGGAAAGTGCAGTCTGTTTCTATTTCTACTTCTAGGTTTGTTGTTACGGCTTTAAGTTTCGGCGGGTGATATCTAATCATAAGCTAAAGGAAAAGAAAGAAGCAAGATTATCAGCAATATTGGATCAATACTATTCCGAGTATTCAACCTAACACGATACGGCGCAAAAACACAAACATATGGCTAATAGACAGCTGTGACCGCCAAAAACCGGTAATTAAACCTAAAGTGGGTAATTTAATATATATATTTAATGTGGTAATTCACGTGATACTATCCGCATACGGGTTGTTTTGCATTTTGCTCCATTCTTTTGTTTTAGCAAACTTTTGAAACACGAACATCGGATTCCCAAATGCATCCACGGCTTTTCTATTTAAATAAATTATTACAGTAAAAAGGTACTTTAAGTTTGAATTTTGCTCAACGAATAATTAAATAGAAAATTATTTTAAATCATTTTTATGTCTCAATGTTCCCCACGTAAAAAGCACGAAATATTAGAAATATTAAAGTTTTCATTTTCCTTCCATAACATCTTGCCCTTGAGGTAGCAGTCGTATAAAATGTTATGCATCGTGACAACCTGAATAAGGATAAGGTGGTTTCTTTCTTTTAAACGATATACGATGAAACATTAAGATCAGCATTTAAAGGTTTTCGTATTAAATATCGATGGACAATGAAATGTCCATCGATATTTAATACGAAACCTTTATGCTGATCTTAATGTTTCATCGTATATGCGTTTAAAAGAATAAACCACTTATCCTTATTCAGTTGTCACGATGCATAACATTTTTATACCGACTGTACCTCAGCAAGATGTTATGGAAGAAAATGAAACTTTAATATTTTAATATTTCGTTGCTTTTTACGTGGGGAACATTGAGACATAAAAATATTTAAAATAATTTTCTATTTAAATTATTCGTGGAGCAAAATGAAACTTAAAGTACCTTTTTACTGTAATATTTATTTATAAATAGAAAAGCCGTGGATGCATTTGGGAATCGATGTTCGTGTTTCAAAAGTTTGCTAAACAAAAGAATGGAGCAAAATGCAAACAACCCGTATGCGGATAGGTATCACGTGAATTACACATTAAATATATAATTAATACCCACTTAGGTTTAATTACCGTTTTGCGCGTCACAGCTGTCTATTAGCCATATTGTTGTGTTTTGCGCCGTATCGTGTTAGGTTGAATACTCGGAATAGTATGTCCAATATGCTGATAATCTTGCTTCTTTCTTTCCTTTAGCTTATGATTAGATATCACCCGCCGAACTTAAAGCCGTAACAACAAACTAGAAAGTAGAAATAGAAACAGATGCACTTTCCCAATTGCAATCTTAGTAAGGATCTCTATATTTTGAAAGTAGCCTTCTATTATCGATATTAATGGTGATTTTCATGTTCACAGGTTGATGCAGGGCCCGTACTTGAGTATCTTGCGCAAAAGACCGCGCCGCCCAGCCGCTCCTTAAAACGTAAGTCCTGTTTAGCTTACAATCAATTAAAAGCGAGCATCGTTCGTAATACGTTATGGTTTAGAGAATACCCCCATAGGCTAGAAGGCTTTTCTGATCCTTTGCTTAGGTGTGGCACAAGAACTAGTATGAAGAAAATATTTTCTATAAGACCATGAGCCTTGTAAAGTAGGTTTGTTATAGTTCAAATTTAAGGGCATACTTCTGAATTCAAAACATTACTCGTAGACTAGTACGTCCTCATGGTTGTATGCGCCTGCGTCGTTGCGATGTTTACAGTTTAATCGCAGAACATAATCACATGATGTAGTGGTCTGTTATTCATGTGCGACAAGCGTTTACACAACGTGCAAATGTTCGCGCCATGTGCTATCCATCATGCTACCTTACTGCATACTGCGATGTTGGAAATATGGCAACCGGTACTACATATGACTTTTTAGATCCGAATATAAATCCTGAAAGCACAGCTCAGCTTGGTGGCATTTCTATAAAGAAAACTCAAAGAATTGTACTCGAAGAGATTGCCTGTGGCTGTAAGTTTGCACATAACTCTGTAATTTCCACCCAATTCCCCCAATAGTCTCATTTGCATCAGGTCTGGGATCTGATGATGAGAACTCTGAGTAATTAAGAGTAACTTTCGAAAAAATGTAAGCACGCATCGGATAAAAACTAGATAGGTAGTTTGAGGTTACACGATGATCACGAAGACAACAGAGAGACGAGGAAACACCTCAACGGTGTTTAAAAACTTGTAGATAGAATCTATTTCAGGTGAAGTCTATTTCCTCTCCTTCCTCTTAAGATTCAGTCCTGATATTATTAGAAATAGAACGTGTTCACAGTAACACAATAACTCTCCCTGACATTTGAGAATCTATGCTTACTCATCAAGGAAAAACTTTCATTATTACTTTGTGTATATTTCATAAATTGTTTTTCTCTTGTTGGGAGTTTCCAGACCCTTCCACGCGGATTATTTGCAGACGAGGCTTATGATTTTGCGCTCCTACACTTTTTTCTGGATTAAGCTTTGGATGCCAGGTATTAGGGATAGCATAACAGATCTTTAACCTTACATACTAATAATAAATAAATAAATTATTATTCATAGATTAGAACTCCAATGGTCATCCATGGAAAAAAAGGTTTTGGCTAGACTAAAATTCCAAAGCCCGTACTCGGCCCGTAGACGAAGTATGAATATTTATGAGGAATATTTGTACCGAATTGAATTATGAAATAAACTGAAATAGTCCTTCATATCCATAAAACAGTTACGCATGAAAGTAAAAAATACTATCTGAAAACAAAAATGTTTGTTCAAAAACACAGCAACAAAAATAAATTTAATTTACTGAAACGTTCCCATAACAATTCATTGTTGAAAAATCGAATGCTGAAAGTGGACTGAAACAGAATATGGTGGAATACGGTTTAAAGCTACCGTTGAATATTCATTGCGAGCAAGTTTCGTCTGCACAGTGGCACAACTTCGATCGTAGCTGTTTAATCCGGCCGTCATATGCGAGTTCGCTATGTTTCGACCGGAGACAAGCTCATACATCCCCAACTTTATATTAATATTGTTATTCTTGCTCAGACGTTGACTCGCTGATATTAACCCTTCTACTCCACCCGCATTTTCACGGCTCAAATTGTTTTAAAAGGCTTTAACTTTTTGAATTTAAAACTTGGTCCTTTTATACTTTTATTTTCAGTCAACAATTTTACTTAGTTTCGTACACAGTATTATCTTGATCCCTATCCTATACAGTAGATGAAGCATGAAACATTGTTACGTAAAACCAGGCACGTTGCCAATTGTATTGAAAGACGCAGCCAGTTGATTTACCGTATAAAACTGATTTGCCATTAGGGATGTTAATATATCAAACATTGTAATGAATACAAGTTTTTATGTGCGCTGTACAAAGATATCTTGTAGGTACTTACAGTTGATTGTTTTACGATTGGCCATCTACGTATGCAATACATATAAATGTCTCAATATTCGCAGTGATTACAAATGTCCCTTTTAAGCTCACGTTGAAGTTGATGAAGTAATTTTATGACTATGACTAGCACGTGTAATGTTATTTACCTGCTGTGCAAACCAACTCATTTACAGAATATATTCAGGCTCTTCGTTAATATACTAAGTTGGTACTTAATTGCACGTAATGCTGCTGAAAGTCAAATCCCAAATGGCTAGCTTCTATATACAAAACATAAATATGAAATGACCTTTACACATTCCATTACAGTACATGTATTTTTATGACCACTATATTATACAATAACGGAAAAGCTTTCAGCGGCCAACACTCGATGTGATAAGGCTTCGGTCATATGACAGGCGGTGTTGTCAAGTGCAAAAAATCTATACCTAGTCGAGTAATCTGAAATGTAAGACAGATAGGCATATTATTATATGTATGTGGAAAGTTAAGCTAGGCTATGAAGCTATTAAGCAATTGGTATCTCTGTTATTGGCGCCCAACTGTCAAATTAGAATAGTTGTAGAATAAAAATAGGATAAAAAGTAGATGATGCTGAGACTATTGTCAAGCTATTTAAAACAAACTCCGGCTAAAATAATCTTAGAAAATCGTAAGATGAAAATATACGCTGATCTGAGACAAAAATCAAGATTTACTAGTCATTGCCTCCATTCGAACCAGCAAAATAAGACGAAGCACTTTACGTAGGTACTTATTTATGCCAGTACGCTTGACCTCATTGGGTTGGCAACAATCTAGTACTTCAGAAGCGGATCAACATTCCCCTAAACGTAATCAATATGTTCCTCGGATGGCCGATTCCATACCGCAAATAGATCGTTTGATAACAAAACCTCATAAAATATGAAATCAGCTTACCTATCGATAATACAAAGTCATATTATTGGCTATAACATCAAAATCGAATATAATAAGCTATCGTACAATCTGTATCGAATCCGATCGCCAGTTATCAGAGTTTAATTGAATTTAACTGGTCGAACCGATTAATTAGTTCAGAGGTCGGCGTCGATTGAATAATTGAAAACAGCACTTTATCCATATGGAAATATTGTTACTGTTTTGTTCTGCTAACTGCGTGGTATTGAAGTTATAATTATCTGCATATTTTTGTATGAGTTCCTCAGCAACCATTTACTCTTTATCTTTGACCTCACAAATTGTTTAATTCAGTTAAACTTTGGGCTGGGCTTTTACTGTGACATAAACAAAGACTTTGCTCCTCTTTCTACAACTATTTTCGAGAAAGCCTTTCTTTTCTCTTTTATCCTTGCTTTCTAAAGCCGGCAAAGATTTATTCCGCATAATATTTCGCACTGCTTTTGTCATAAAATGAAATTCGAATTGCTCCATGTAAACAACGTTATCTTAATGTGTGGGCGTCCCATATTTTAATATTATCTCTGTTGACCAATTAATTAGGAATGTAGGTGTGAAGTTATTGACTTGCACTAAACTATCTGCGTTTACACTCGTATTTTAGCTTTCCATTTGTTTTATTTCGTGATATTTTTTTTTTCAATAATTTAATAATTTTCTGTCATACGAATCTTACTCTGATAGTTAAACAATATAAAAGTAATAAAGTCCATTCTGAAATGTTCGTGTACACCGCTTTGCCCGCGAATTCGTTCGCGTGTTATTCAATCTGTGAGATGAGTAGGCAGGCGTTGATAAAAATCGGAGCTTAGGTAGTCTAGTCAGTTGAATTTTTGTACATTTATTCCGCTTTTATTTAACTTTCATTAGGGTGCTGTAATGAAGATGTGAAAAATCGATATTTTGATATTGTGCGGGTTAAAAAAGTTATAGATGTCAAAAGTTCAGGTGCTCAGAGGTCAATAGAGGTAATTACAAAATTGTTTGTGGTTGAAATATCTACAGAAATATCTCTTGTATTTTTCTGTCAAATTAACAATTTGACATACTTGTAAAACGTAATGAACAACACACCGCTCATTCAGAAAAAAAACCGGCCAAGTGCGAGTCGGACTCGCACACGAAGGGTTCCGTTCCAATATCTATGAAAAATAAACGTACTTATTACCTACAATTAGCCAAAACACAAATATATGAATAACAAAGTTATAATTTGCGGTTACTGAAAAAGAGCTATATCTCAAAAACCACTAACTGTATCTTGTTCAAACATTTTTGGTTAGTCGTTTTTATTGAGATCTATAACATATATTTTTTTCAGATTTTTCACTTTGGTAGTTTAGAAATTACAGGGGGGGGGACACACATTTTGGCACTTTGGGAATGTCTTACTCTAAAATGATTGACTTTAGGAAAAAATGGTTTTAGAAACCTCAATCTCATTTTTAAAGACCTATCTATAGACACCCCACAAGTATAGGTTAGATGAAAAAATTTTTTTTTAGTTTCAGTTCCATGTATGGGGAGCCCCACTCTATTATTGTTATTTTTTTATTTTTTCATAAGAATCGTAAAGCGGTCAATGAAATACATCTACCTACCAAGTTTTAACTGTGTAGTCTAAATGTTTTCGGAATAAAGTTGGCTGTGACATCGGACGGACGGACAGACAGACAGACAGACAGACAGACAGACAGACAGACATGACGAATCTATAAGGGTTCCGTTTTTTGCCATTCGGCTACGGAACCCTAAAAATACTATTTCTTTTTATTAAAACAATATTTATTTAATAAAACACGATTAGAATTGTGACTGGATTCGTGGTAGCGTGTCCCAACTCGTGCAGTTTTGAAATTTATAGAGGTAACCCGCGGAGAGATAGGACGACCTCAGAGTGCAGCGTTGTATAACTTGCTTAACTTAGACAAACCAATGCGAGACAACATGTGGAGCGGAAAACAACCTAGGAAGTGGGGCATTTGTTATCGTAACAACTCTATCCTAACTAATATTATTAATGCGAAAGTAACTCGGTCTGTGTGTTACGCTGTCACTGAAACGGCTGAACTTATTGGAATAAAATTGGGCACGTGGCACCTTGGAGATGGACAAACGTTTATTTTTATCCGGAAAATGTAATTAGTACCTACTTTCCGGAGAAAAACCGCGTGAAGAAACTAGTATATTTTATATTACACTGGATAATATAATTTGCATTTGAAGCGCTTCAGCCAGGAGTCGAGAGCGATGGCTTCGCTTCTCAAGCAAAAATGTAGCAACTTGACCTTTTAGCGCTTGCTCGTTTAAGTTATAAGATGAACACGTGACCCAATTAAGCACTAGTATTTTATTCTCCAAAATTGCAATCAAAATCAATTTAATTTATAATTGGCTAAAAGTAATAGTTGGGATTCAACAAATCTTTCTCGAATTCCATTTTAGTTATTTTTCAGTGCCATTTTAATCTCAGTTGAAATCGTTTCATTTTCTCGAAACAACTTTCACGAAAGACGCCATTTAGTTTCTCATAATTAAAATGTAATCTTAATCATTTAATCACCCGTCGCCCCTTTTAACTAGTACTTAGTTAAATAAGAAAAATGGCCGGCGAAATGCTCGGCTTAATTATGGTAAGGTTCAATTAAGATTAAGTAAAAAGTACTTAGCAGCTTTTTTCAAATTGCCTTGAAAGTTTAACAATATAATAAGCACCATATTGAGAAGTGCTTAGAATCTAAATTAGCGTGCATTATCCTTGGTTCTTTAGCCTTTAATTTTTCTAGACATCTGTTCCAGCACTATTCGAAGAATACTGAAAACACTCCCGTGTATGTGTGTAATGTGTATGTTAAAGAAAAGCCCGTTTGCCTTACACAATTGCTATACAATTTTCAATATGTAAGTCCACATATTTCCCATTCTCAAACATAACTTCGTCTATTAATATTCTCGAGCCCGAATCAACAGTGAAATAATCCCAGTAATTGCGAAATCTCAAACCTTGTTACTTAATAAAGGTACACATACTCAGGAGTTTCATTCTCACATTTGTTGTAGACCAGTTTAATTAAAGGGAAAATTATTTTTTTTAATTATGAATTAGGCTCTTGTTTGAGGAGATAACATTATGCCGCCCTGATGCGAACCAAAGGTTCAGGGGGCACGGCAGTGCCCCCGCCAAGTCAAGCATTGATTTTTTTTATATCACCACAAATTCCGTTTTGCTCGTTATACTTAATTTTACGTCATACAGCCAACACCAAACTCAAGTTTCTTAAACCATACGTAATGCATTTTGACGTGTTTGTATACCAATCGAAAAATGAAGGAATTATATTAATAACTAAAGATTTTCAGCGCGTAGCAACATGCAACAACATTAATTCGATAAAAATAAATATCTGACATAACAACAAAATAAATTGGAATACATAACCATCTAAACCGATGTTAGGCACATCATTGAAGCGGATAAACGCTAATTAGTTATAAAATATAATATTATTGTTTAAAATTTTCCTCGTTCTATTCATAAGCAACAATGGTCCTTGCGTCAATGAAATAATAATATTTATTACCTAACATAGTCGCGTACGTGATTGATATGCGTTTGTGATCGGTATTTTCATTGCTGTACCTCATTTAAGAGACTTATGTAGGCTTCTATAGTTCTCTGCTAGTGTGACCACAGATAGCCTGCGGTCACATAGTCATTTGAACCAATTCCTGTGATGCGCGCCGCGGGTACTATATCTTTGAACAAAACTCAGTTTCGTGGTTCGAAGCCCTCAAAAAAGCTACAGAATAAGACTGCCATTTATTTCGTTGATATTTAATTTCAACCTTTCTTTTTACGTGTATGGTACAAAACCATATATGTATTCGTATTAATTTGTCTAAAACATCCAATACACGGTTAAGTAATTGGTCGTAACATTTCTCCGTTATAACTTATGGCACTCGACAAAATGAAACGCCATAAGGTTTATTGAATTCAGCATTTTGTTTAATCTAGACGTATATATTTTACGGTTATTATAAGTCAATGTTTGCCTCTAAGAAGTTTGGAAATTGAATCGGACGCATTAATTGGCTGTATAAATTCCATTAACAATTAATGAAACCCTCCGTACGTGAATAAATAGCACATAATAGGCCCTATTTCAACATTATATTAATTTTGATTTAAATTACTGATATAAAGGCATTGTATAGATAATGTACACACGTATGCTTTATAAGCCTTTGGGGTATAGTGAATTTTGGTCCTTTAATTACACTATGTCTTCTAAGAGGACCAAAAATATTAACTTTGCGAATTTAGATTGATATTGACAATGTATTATTATTATTTATTGACATTGAAATTCAAGACGTAACGTAAATCTAATCTTAATTATAACTAAATAAATGTCCTCAAAACAATAATATTTAACCCTACAGTAAAATAATGTTCCGTATTTTCTAACTACGTAATATCCTAGCTCCATTTGTTTTATTCACATAAAATCCGTTCACTATGTATTATTTTCTTTGTAGCTTGACCTCGAGATTGCTTCGAGCAACGTATAATGAGATTCATACAATTGTTATAACGATTATTATTGTAAGTAATTTCAAATGTAAATGCTTTGCTGTTTTGTATAAGAGTTCTAAACTATATGATTTTGTACGGAACCACTCTTTTTTGTTTAGATCTTTTAATTAAACGGGTTTTAAAAAAGTATAGACAGTTTTTGAAACTAAAATTGTTGAATGATAACGAATACCTTCTGGACTGTAACACGTCATAATATATACCAGCATGTGTGCGATAAGTTGGAACATTCCACGAAATAATGCAATTACTTTCACAGGTAATGCAGTTAATAGTTACCTACATTAACTATCTTGGCTGCATTCTGCATAACCAAGCTACGTCCCGTAGCGTACTTAATTACGTAGCGCTACGGACGTAGACGCGTAGCAACGTTATAATTTTTCGTTCTGCTACAGTTTTATTCCCCTTGTATTAAAAGCGGTTTGATAATCGTATTTTCAGTACGGGTTTTGCTTCGTTACATTTTACAAAAATGCTTTATTTAAGAACAAAACATTAAATAGTAAAATATTCCTCTTTCATCCTAAAAACACAACAGTAAGCTAAGTCTTCACGGTCTAGTGCCGCTGTAATTGGAAAGAAAGAATGATCTCAAAGCTCAAATTCTAAACAAAATTAAAACGAAATGCCCGAGCGTTTTAGAATAAAAACAACCAATTAGACCGGAGGATTTGAATGTAATTTAAAAAGCAAGGTCTTGGCATCCCTGAGACTATGAACTTATATTAATACTTTATAAGCACTCAGGATTTCTCTATTCCCCCGGGCTAACCTCCAACAACCACTCTGTTTTATTCTATTTGTCTCATCTACATAATCACGACCCAGTTTTATATAAAAAGGAAAAACAGTTCTAATCTAATTACAAAAAATAAAAATAAAGGTACTGTTTGTTTACTCTATAACGGCAAATAGGATTAGAATTCACTTTGAGTTCTCCCAGTAACTCATCTCGCGAAAACTTCATTTATCATCATCGTTGATATTTCTGCAAATACAACCGTAATAGTGGTTTCCTTTAGATAGAATAAATAATTGAATCTGATAGGGTTTACCTAATATAATTGAATCACACGTGTTCTGTAGAGCAGATAAATTACTAAGTATCCCTCGATGGAACTAAAATAACTACATGTATTCCATATAAGTATTTGTTTCCAATGTGTCTACCAAATAAGGCTGTGAACTATACTGACTAATGTACCTAAAATACACAATATACACATATCAGGAACCCGCCTTCCCAGTAGTAGCGTGTTATTCACCAAAATCCCCACTTTGTTTACAATAAGAAATATTTCTGCAACATAAACTCTAATGGTTATCTAACCCATATATTATAGCTCCCATTAATTTTCCACATTTTAAATAAATCGTTAGTTTACTTAACATGTTGAGGTGTCGATGGAGTGAACAGATGTTCGGGAACTATGGCCGCGCCATGACGCGTCTAACTGATGGCCTGATTGAAAGATTGCCGATGTGAAACGGGCCTACAGATTTATTGGCACAAAATTGCCTGAGATAAAATCCAAACGTCGGATATACCGCCCAGCTGTTGTTGAAATATTATGATACAACACTACAACAAATTACAGTGCAAACTTGTAGTGCAACTAGCTAACAAGCACATGAGTACTCAGCATGAATAAGATGCCTCGTTCGCCATTCACGGTTCTCATGAGGATAAATGGAAGCCAACGTCACGTAGTTCTAAGAATTAGTCAATGAATAGATTAGATGTTCATCAGCAAAAACCAACATGGTTTTCCTTAAAATTAATCTTAGGTGCATCCAAATATGGGTTCGAGTGGCAGCAGATATATTTTAAACGTTTTACGTGCTTTGCGTATGAATGACGTGTTTTGAAGCGCCACTGACCCTAACCGCATCGTTTAGGCGTAAAGATAATGAAATGACTCATGACGTAAATACATTAAATTGTTAACGCACATTAAATTCGTGTCTAATTTTAGGACAGTCCCGTTTTGTGGCATGGTAACTAGGAAACTTCGAACACATAATATGTAGTTGCCTATTCAGTACTTTCCTTGCGGGAAACCCTGATATTGAATTAAAAATTGAATAATTTTAATGGTATATGTAATTCGAACCAATAAATGGTTAGTAGTAATTAGTGGGGACGTTCAGTACAACAATAGTGACCATTAATGTCTTATTATTAAAATGGTCACGCCTATGATTCCCAATGGTGAAGGTGACATACGACTAATTTTGGTCGGTGTATCCTCAAGTGGCGGACGATTAGAAGGCTTATTAATTTGTTAATAGCCGACATATCCTGCGTATCCTTTTAGGATTTACTTTGAAAGTTCCTCTGTAGTTTTACAAGTCCGAACTCCGAAGTTGGGGTAAGTTCGTTATCAACAGTTTGGGGTTACATTAATTGTTAATTAAAATCAATATTTCACCGTGACCTGCGACCTTGTTTCAAAACACGGACAGCTAATTAATTCAGATGTTCGTTATGGCGCAGGTTTAGGAAACTCAACGAAGCGCGTGCTGTTGAATGCTTAACTTAAACGTTAGAGCTTTGTTTTTATCAATACCTTCAAATGGGGTTTCAAGTTTATTTCTAAACTAGCTTCTGCCAGCGGTTTCACCCGCGTCCGGTGGGAACTACACGGCGTTCCCGGATAAAAATAGCCTATAGCTTTTCTCGATAAATGGGCGATCTAACACTGAAATAATTTTTCAAATCGGAACAGTAGTTCCTGAGATTAGCGCGTTCAAACAAACAAACTCTTCAGCTTTATAATGTTAGTATAGATATATCAATTATTTTGCCGTTACCGCTGTTCAATAAAACTTTTATAATACTTATTAGCGAGGTTGCATCGAAATGCATAACAGAGAAGCACACTGGACCACAGCGCGCAGTCCTCACGGACGGCAATTTACTCAGAACGTGAGAATACATTACTATTTGAGTTCAAACAAACACGTCTTTTATAAACTGACCTCGTTCGTGTAATCTATAACGTGTTGGTTGAACATATGGCGTGTTGTATCTACGGGAACGGTACCAACCATGTACGAACGTCCTTATATTGCCACAGTTACGGCGAGTGCGCTCCGATCGGTCATTTTAAATTCCCACGACTGTGTACGGGATTATTGAGTGGATTCGAGTGTTATGACATTATTTCAGACCGACAATGTTCGTTGAGGATAGTCTTTTTATGATATTTTAGGATGATTTGATGAGTTTAAGTTTTGATGAGTTTGATGATTTGAGAGAGACTGATTAGTATTTAAGCGGACAAAAATTTATCACTTTGATATTGTGTCTCTCTCTTAAAAACACCTAAATGAAACAGTATGTTGAGTAAGAAAGGTGCGCCTTTTCCCTTACTTACTGCGCAGCTAGATAATTAAATTCTTAAAACTGGAAGTTCTTAAATCNCGCCATGACGCGTCTAACTGATGGCCTGATTGAAAGATTGCCGATGTGAAACGGGCCTACAGATTTATTGGCACAAAATTGCCTGAGATAAAATCCAAACGTCGGATATACCGCCCAGCTGTTGTTGAAATATTATGATACAACACTACAACAAATTACAGTGCAAACTTGTAGTGCAACTAGCTAACAAGCACATGAGTACTCAGCATGAATAAGATGCCTCGTTCGCCATTCACGGTTCTCATGAGGATAAATGGAAGCCAACGTCACGTAGTTCTAAGAATTAGTCAATGAATAGATTAGATGTTCATCAGCAAAAACCAACATGGTTTTCCTTAAAATTAATCTTAGGTGCATCCAAATATGGGTTCGAGTGGCAGCAGATATATTTTAAACGTTTTACGTGCTTTGCGTATGAATGACGTGTTTTGAAGCGCCACTGACCCTAACCGCATCGTTTAGGCGTAAAGATAATGAAATGACTCATGACGTAAATACATTAAATTGTTAACGCACATTAAATTCGTGTCTAATTTTAGGACAGTCCCGTTTTGTGGCATGGTAACTAGGAAACTTCGAACACATAATATGTAGTTGCCTATTCAGTACTTTCCTTGCGGGAAACCCTGATATTGAATTAAAAATTGAATAATTTTAATGGTATATGTAATTCGAACCAATAAATGGTTAGTAGTAATTAGTGGGGACGTTCAGTACAACAATAGTGACCATTAATGTCTTATTATTAAAATGGTCACGCCTATGATTCCCAATGGTGAAGGTGACATACGACTAATTTTGGTCGGTGTATCCTCAAGTGGCGGACGATTAGAAGGCTTATTAATTTGTTAATAGCCGACATATCCTGCGTATCCTTTTAGGATTTACTTTGAAAGTTCCTCTGTAGTTTTACAAGTCCGAACTCCGAAGTTGGGGTAAGTTCGTTATCAACAGTTTGGGGTTACATTAATTGTTAATTAAAATCAATATTTCACCGTGACCTGCGACCTTGTTTCAAAACACGGACAGCTAATTAATTCAGATGTTCGTTATGGCGCAGGTTTAGGAAACTCAACGAAGCGCGTGCTGTTGAATGCTTAACTTAAACGTTAGAGCTTTGTTTTTATCAATACCTTCAAATGGGGTTTCAAGTTTATTTCTAAACTAGCTTCTGCCAGCGGTTTCACCCGCGTCCGGTGGGAACTACACGGCGTTCCCGGATAAAAATAGCCTATAGCTTTTCTCGATAAATGGGCGATCTAACACTGAAATAATTTTTCAAATCGGAACAGTAGTTCCTGAGATTAGCGCGTTCAAACAAACAAACTCTTCAGCTTTATAATGTTAGTATAGATATATCAATTATTTTGCCGTTACCGCTGTTCAATAAAACTTTTATAATACTTATTAGCGAGGTTGCATCGAAATGCATAACAGAGAAGCACACTGGACCACAGCGCGCAGTCCTCACGGACGGCAATTTACTCAGAACGTGAGAATACATTACTATTTGAGTTCAAACAAACACGTCTTTTATAAACTGACCTCGTTCGTGTAATCTATAACGTGTTGGTTGAACATATGGCGTGTTGTATCTACGGGAACGGTACCAACCATGTACGAACGTCCTTATATTGCCACAGTTACGGCGAGTGCGCTCCGATCGGTCATTTTAAATTCCCACGACTGTGTACGGGATTATTGAGTGGATTCGAGTGTTATGACATTATTTCAGACCGACAATGTTCGTTGAGGATAGTCTTTTTATGATATTTTAGGATGATTTGATGAGTTTAAGTTTTGATGAGTTTGATGATTTGAGAGAGACTGATTAGTATTTAAGCGGACAAAAATTTATCACTTTGATATTGTGTCTCTCTCTTAAAAACACCTAAATGAAACAGTATGTTGAGTAAGAAAGGTGCGCCTTTTCCCTTACTTACTGCGCAGCTAGATAATTAAATTCTTAAAACTGGAAGTTCTTAAATCGCACTTGTTTGCTAGTATCCAATGTGACAGCGAGTCGAGTCGTGTGTTGAAGGCATTACATACGCCTTGTAGTTTTACGACACATTGAACATTTTTAATGATCTCTTGCGACAATAAACTTTTACTCAGTGCCGTTATCGCTGAGCTTTTAATGAAATTGTTTATACGTAAAAATAACAGGAAGAAATCATTTACGTTGTTAAACTTCCCAGTACTCAGTACCGGTTTTCTAATAAAAACAAATATTGCCATAGAACATTTTCAGGGAACAGGGTATGGCATAACAAAAATGTATTTTTAGTACGAAAAATAACTGGAGCAAAAATGAACTGGAAAAATGTTATCCATATAACGTGCGTATCTTTCAAATATGTTGTAGGTCCATCAATGATTACTGAACCCTGACAAAATGTTCCGATTCCTTTGATAGAGTAACAATTTAGATGGATGTTATAGATAACGTATAAGAATAGTTGAACTGGAGGCACGTAGGTAACGCAGTCCAGTCCCATCAGTCGTCGGAACGGTCCATTGTATGTATTCCGGTCGCCGGCGGGCCCACGACAAATTCCCTTATCCGGCCCTCACAATCGACCATTCTATTTAGTTTCTACAATTTTCTATTCAGAATCTTTAATAAAGAAGCTACGTTTCAATACTACGCCCTATTTTGTTAAACCAACAGAAATTACATAAGAACTTTAGACAATACTTTTTTGTCAATAATGACACAAGACTAAAGCAAGCAAATCCCAAACTAAAGCCATTGACAAACTATACATAAATACACGATAAGTCTTATCAGTCATTGTCATTTTCTCGTCAATAAAACAAGATGAATGGCGGCAAATAAATTGCGTTTACCTCATTCAAAAGTGTCGGATAAATCCTAGTGACATAAATACCTTTACAGTATATAAGCGAATAAAAATATAAAGCCCAGTTTTGACGGTGTATAGCGTGACGCGTTCTGAATGACGTCAAATGAATAAAAGCCTGTTGCACGCTGTCGGGGTTACAGTTGAAGGTGCGTTTATTTACGCTGAATTACGAGCGATATGCGCAAGACAGCTGTGACGTACGTGTTGCATCCGCAAGTGCGTAACCAGCCTAATAATCAGCTTTAGACAATGGATCGGATGCATGGATTGTTTATATAATAATTTGAAGAACAAGATGATTTCGGATGAGTCTATGAATAAGATGGTAAATCATAGAGTGAGTATGTTTCGCGGGGTACTTAATAGATACGTCACTGAAGATTGATGCGATCGAAAGATAAAGAAACTTTTCATAAGTTTCTACGACGAAAAATGTTTCGTGTGTTGTGGTAAATTAACGTATATCATCGTATATTTTTTGTTGTTCTCACATTTACTATGAAAGGCAGTTATTATATCGTATATCCAATCGCTATGGCCGATAAATAAATGATTAACCCATCATTTTGTCAAGTGAAAAGCGGCTTAATAATTTTAATACGAGAACATGAAATACATTATTTAGGCCACGGTATGTCGGCGTTCAATATTGGGCGAACCCGTCACGCCGATTAAGAATTTCAGTCCGCCCCCAATTTTATCGTTCCACTTTATACCAGATCAATAAGTAATTAAAATCCGTTTAGCGATAAACGTCTCGATATAAAGGTAATAAATAGAATCAGTCTTATGGCTCAATAAGTCGCTGATACTGAAGATTTGGATAATGGACCAGAATGTGCCTGGCATTAATCCAGGTCTGTATCAAGTGAAAATATTAATTCAGAACACGATAAAAAAGTTTACCCAACTCAGCGCTGAACGCAGCAGTATTATAAAGGTGTAAAATAAACATGCCTTTAGCTATCGTTAGGCTATAAGCACGTTCGTGAAAAGCAAAGTTCTGTAATTATGATAAAATTGTTTATTTTAGAGTTTAAAGACTCAGCTAGAGTTTTGAAAATTATGTGACTTCAGATTGCTAATTTGTATTCCCACTACAAATTGTGAAGCAAATGAATTCATAACGCTCCATGTTAACATGTTACAACCTTACTAATAAGATAATTTCAATGTAGTACACCACTTTTACCAAGATAATGAAATTAGTTGCCGAGCGCCAAAGACTCCTATTACACGAGAAATATTTTTCAAATTAAATCAATGTGGCAGGAAGTTTCCTCTTGGCCCTTAACCACCACTAACCCTTTTATCGTTCACCTTCCTGCTGTAACCAATTTCCACCCATGTTGTTGACATTTTACCGTTTACCGCCTGTTAAAACATTTTAGGTACCAAATAGTACCGACGAAATAATCACGATCCATCAATCACCGTTTGACGCGAGTTTCATCAGTATTTTTTCGAATAATTTATGTTATGTATAAAGAAAATACAAGGGAAAGGTTAGCCTTTATTTATATAAAGATTTTTATTTGCTATCGGATTATATTTTATGAATGATTGCTCTAGAAAATGTTTCAGACCCGAAACGAGATACGAACGATCGCTAAAGTCTAATAATAACACATTCAGAAAGTATGGCTGACAGAAACCAGAAACACATTCGTTATAAATCTCCTGATATTTTCGCACTTTTTTATGATCGCCATAACGTTATTATTGCTTCACAAGGAATGAGATATTAAACCTTGGACATCAATGAGTACAATGCCACTATACTAACCCGCTTGGAACTGGAGTCTCCATAAAGCGCTATTTGAATCGCCCACGGGAAACCCTAAAGTTGCGCTTTTGCCAATTAACCTTTTTGCTATATTTAATTCACTGTAGGTAGCAGCCAATCTTGTGCTCCCTCAAGTAGTACTTCAAAAACTTCCTTAAAACCTTGGTGCAAAACGTGAGGTTATATGCTAGTGCTTCATCGCTTGAAATGTGAGGTATTTGAACAGAAACAATATCTACTGTGTGTGTAGGAAGTTGTTATAGTAGATGACGCCTCCTTGGATAAGTGCTAGCTCATCCAAGTTTTCTAAATGCTGATTACGAGTTTACCGAAAATAGAAACAAGACCAGAGATACAGTAGCAAAAGATTTTGAAAATTGAGCTTTGAAATATATCCTAGTGCTCCAGAATACAATTTCACAAATGGATTCACAACTGGAAGCGTCGATCGCACTTCGAACGTTGAGCTTCTAGTTCGTCGGTAACCTATTTCAGATGCGAGAGTTGGAGTGTTGTGAGAGGTGTCGGCTACACCTCGTGACCTCATACATGCGCCACACTACGCCCGAGAGCGTTTAGCTTACGTGGACTAAGTGCTACGACAATAGCACGGCAAATGTTTAGTTTGCACCTACATCGCTGTTAAGTTTACAGTTTCACATATCATGTTCTACTTCATAAAAAAAATTGTGTGAAGGTGTGATTTTTTAAAAAAGTTTTTACGTCAAAGATTTTACAGTACATATAACAACCAACATTTCCTTAACCTCTGGGCTATTTTAATGCTAACACATTGTGAACAAATACAATACGAATTCCAACTCAGGCTTACATAGAAAACGGTCTGAATAAGGCGAATCCCGCGAAAAAGTTACAAGTCACTCCAAACATTTCAAGGAAACATGATTTTAGCTGGTTTTCCTTCTTTTTTTCAGCTGTTTCTGAGGGTTTCGGGTGATGTTTGTAAAAAATGTGAGAGAAATTTGAATGAAGTGAGACATCGGCTGGCACGTGGCTCGGGGAGTCTCACAAACGTGCTTGTTGTGACGTAGTTCGGAGCTGACCCGTATTCAAGCCGCTCTTGACACGTAGCTGACACTTGCGACTTGCCCCGCCAACCCCACCGTAATGACGGAGATAATGCGACACCTAACTAATATTACAATTCTTATTTGTAACACGAAGGGAGCGCTCAAGGGCAGTAATGAGTCTCGATATCGTGCGGACTAAATTTACATTAGTTTTGGTTTTTAAAAATCAAGAATGGTGATAAGAAACATCTTATTACGTAGGCTGCTAAGAAACACTTAAAAAACAGGAAACTTATCGACTTTTCCTGTTATAAAAATATTTGGTGTAAAAAAAATTGTAAAATTATTCAGAATATGTTTACGTCATTAATCACTAATAAGACGTGACCTTTCGACCGATTAATTTTATAATTTATTTGTATTTAATTTTTGATCGAGAAAAACCCAAGGCTATTAAATACGACGTTATAGATATTATACCTATAAAGAAGGAAGGTAGACCTGACCTCTAAATGAATTCAGTGGTTGTGCACAACTTTGAACATGAGTAGCTAATGAATTTAGTCCTCACTTTCGTCGGCATAACATAAACATAATATATTATGAACAAACAAGGTAGGGGCGACGAATATCAACACCAACTTTTAAATTATACATTTTCTTCGCTTAAGAACTACGACAAATAAAGCCTGGATAGTAAAAAACTCATAAGATATTTTAATTGTTATGTAACATTTCGGCCACATCTTCAGGTGAATTCTTGGTCAAGCCCCATGATGTTGCGTTAGATAGATACTATCGATACAAACTGGAAATGTGCTCGATAAACATCGATATTGGCACGCTCTATCGGATGGCACTCGTACGTAATAGAGTTATCAGCGGAATGTAGGAAAATGCGCACACACCTTTGACTTTAACCCTCATAATGCTTTGACACTTCCGTGAGATTAGGTTTTGTGTTGTGGAAACGTGACAGAGGTTTTTAGAAGAGCCACTTTCATGTTTTTCATAACAATCAAAAATCGATTTATCTATACGTGTATTTTCAATGAACTCTATTTACTCGATAATGATAAAAACAATCGTTTTTGACAACTTTCGTGATAGACATTTCCGTCATGTTGGTGAAGTCAGTGCCACTCAAGCCGCAGTTCTGATGACATTACTCAGCGCGAAGGGAAGGAGGGTGATCTGTCACGCTCCCGCAGTTTGTATAGAGAATATTGACATAATTACGCGTCGATGAGGCTTTGTTTGCAATCGTGGAACGAGAGGAAGTGTTGTTTATTGAAAATGTCTGGGAGGCATATCCCTCCCGCGCCGGCCACCCTCACCTGGGTGACACCCTCCGCGCTGCCGGAGACGTGCGCCTCTACAGACTGTATTAAAAACGGTTCACCGACACAATGAGATGGATGTTCTCCGACAACACCCTGCGGAATTTTTCTCATCAATTTATTGCCAGCTGTTAGTCACGGACACCGGCGCGGGCGCCGTAATTCGCACAGTAAGCACGTAAACATTTGTAATTAATAGTGTAAATGTTTTTGTTGTACGTACACTGCGCATGTTCTCCAAATAGTACACCTTTTACGATCCTTAGAACATATCTACGGTGGATTTCATGTTTTATAACTTTTTACGACGTTGTATTACAGTCTATTTTCATCTGTGGCGTTCATGCGTAGCAAATATTTGTCAAACTCGAGTTCTGTGTTTTCGTTTCCGAACGTAATGAAATAATGCCTGGGCATATATTTGATCCACATTCCGATCGAAAAACACTCGCAATATTTCGCAGATTTGTTTGGTATGTCAGAAATGTGTCTGATGAACTCGAGCGTGTCTTTAATATTTATGTTATAAATACATCGAGATTATAGAGATTCTACATCTTAAATTGCAGCAAGCTATTTTAATCAATGAATTAAACTGGAGCGAACATTTATACAATTTATTGGAACATCATTAATTTGACGTCAATGGTTAAGTAAATCTCCGCTAAGTATCTCTTCATTGGAATGTACTCGTGTTGGGCGTTTGATGTTTATCTTATCTTTACGTTATCTGTTTTCGCATTCTATGGTCACCATTACAACTAGTGTTTATTTTTCAGCTGTGCTAATATTTGACACAAGTGGTGGTTACACTGAGTTTTCATACAAAATAGTATGAAGTTTTTAATCAAAGTTGCTGTAACGATTTAACAATAAATTAAGAAAGGTAGGCAGTAAGGCAAATCGTAGAAACTTCAATCAAGCAAGGGTCCGTAGGAAGCTGTACAATCTGAGAGAATGAGATATAAATGGAAAAGTAAACAAGGCAATGACGGTCAGGCTCGACCCGGTGCGGTACGGTGACCATAATGATGAGAGGAAATGTTATTACAACAGATTTCTTATGTCATCTCAAATTTTAGGCGTAAATGATTGAGGAATACACGTTAGGTTTCTTCACGCTTGAATAAGTTCCTCGCGCTTGTAAAGGAGCGTGAGGCTAAACAAAACAAATAACACATAACATCTACTCTGAAAACTAGCTACATAATAGCTCTAAGAAACTGACCTCCAAAACAGAATCCTAGACTTCATAGAATTTCACCTGGCAAGGCTTTCACGAATCGCAAAGCTACCCTATCTTCAATATCAATCGAGTTATCGTCGGTCAAGGTCGCCCGAATATCTGAGCCTAGAATTCATAATGCGTATTCGATTTGGGAGTTACTGGCTTCTCCGTAAACGAAATGCGAAAGTTTCAGAAGTCCCGCTTTGTCGTATTGGTTGGTGACCGTGCGTTGGGACGGATGGTTGTCAATCCGATTATACGATCCCCCGTCACCGATTCAATGCCAAATGGAGCCCGGATCTCGGTAATCATGGCAGTGTCAATTCCTATCAAGTGCCTATTTCCACCATGCACAGGTTAGAATTAGTTGGATTATTTTAACTGTTCGTATCTACTGAATAGTTTCGGGGTACTTACTTTTCAGACTCACGTGTTTCGGGTCTGAGGACATATTGATTGTACAGACTATTGTCCATAAACGGAACCAAGAACATAAGAGTATATCGCCGGATCTATTGTGAGCAAAGAAAGCCTTATTTGTTCGACATGTTAATGTCATGCAGCCATAACATGAATGACAGGGGTAATTGCTTACAAAACTGTCCCCGGTCCGTTGGCTCTGTCATCGTCCAACGCTCCTTTATAACGACTTGTTAAACTGCTTTGAGTTAATTATATGAGGGATATCGCCGTTCTTCTAATGATGCTGACATAAAAGAAACTTCATACCTTCGAATAAAAGAATATCCTTGAAACTAGCAAGCTTTAACAGCTCTCTCGTTTTCCTATAACGTATCGCTTAGCGAAGTTTGCTAACGAGTTTTCTTATTGTACATAACTGTTCTTGAAAACTTCTCTTGTAATGGATAGTTTGTTCGTTCAATTAGTGGTTTTGGGTTTAATACGATTGTCTGAATGCTATTATTAGGATCTTTTGCTTGGGCTTCGCCTATCACTTATACTGAAATACTTTAGATCCTGCCTTTTTGTAGCCACTGTCGATTGGAAAACACCCAACAACAGCCGGTACTGTACGAGTACTTTAAACAAAATTCAGCAATATCAATCATCTTTGTTCATCTCGATTCCAGGCTTTGTGAAGAAAATGTCTTTTGTTAAACGTAGCTGAACAGTATTTTTTATATCCATTGTTATTTTGGAGTACTTACTGAATAAAATTGTGCATGTGTGTGTTCATGATTTTGAGCAGTGAGTGTAATCGGGCAGATTACACTTGTTGGTACTCACTCGACCCCAAATAACAAGTGAGATTCATCTACAAGTACCTATAGGGCTACGGCTACACGTGCCCGTTCCATTAACTTGCATATTGATGTCTGATATTGTCCAATAATGCCGAAATTGGCAGTTACGGCGTGAGTATAGCACCTCCTGAAATAGGTGATCTGATTGTAGGTTTACGATCTATAAAAATACATATATAAAGGATATTATGCCTGGTGCTTATTCGTGACTTCGTCCTTCGCGTCAAAGGCTTGATTGAAAAAAGTAGCGTTTATTTTTCGTGGAAAGTTACGGGAACCCGGCCTACTTACAAAGAATTTTACTTCCTTTGTACCCCATCCAATTTATAAATTAATGTTCTATTTTAATCGACGCTCGATCTTAATCCAATATTACGGAAAATAAAAGATCAGTGTTGAATAATTAAAAGTGTATCTCCTTTTTCCTCTCGCATAAAACAAAGACCTATCGTCTTCGTGGCTAAAACTACTTTGTCACTTTTTTAGCGGTTTTCTATTTATCCTTTATAAAAACACCTGTGTGTGCACCTGTATCGCCATAGCCAAGTGTAGGCTCCAATACTCCCACATGTTACGGAAAGGTGCGCCTCGGGCTCGATTCCGGATATCTGACGTCACAAGAGTTGTAACATTTTCCATATGTTGTGGTTTCTCAGTAACTAGATATATCGAATGTTTAGATGTCAGTATGTGAAGGACGTACGAACTAAAACAAGGTATATCACATGTCTGCGGTCAAACAAAAACATAATCAAGTAGAATAAACTCGTGAAATGTCCCTAGCCACCTAAACACATGTAGAAGGGTCAACTTACACGTGTTAATAACTGCGAGTGCCAGTTAATGTAAAATGTATGACGTGATATCTCATTATCCTCTTTCGCATCTCCGCTGGGAAAACCCGCGAAATTATGAGTGGCGTACCTTTGTTTAGAAGTAGCCTATTATACTAAAAGGATGAAATTAACACAAACAATGTTATTAAGGCTGTAGAGTATTTATTAGCGGAGCCTATTCGGAAGTTTAGTGTGAAGAGACTGAAGGTTAATTGTCTTTATAAGTTCAGCGGAGTGTTGAAATACAGGCACAATGTCCCTATTATTTATTTACAGGAGACGAGCGACGTCTTAAAGTTTATTTCAGTGTTGTTTGACGTCTGCTGTTACTTAATTTTACGTTCAATGGTATTAAACACCATTGTTTAATGTTTACCTATCTCGGCTGTGCAGAATATTGGGAAAATCATATTTCGTGTGTACACCGTTCATTGTTCAACATGTATTAACTCTGTCGGGACGTAAGCTTTGTTTTATATTCAAGCTTTGGAAAAATATGGGAAATATTTTCAATAACAATGGCTATCGACAACAAAAGCATTGAACTTGTGCGTAGCGACCGGTGCACAGCGCATGGGTCTTTCGATCCCGGATTATTTAGCTTTAGAGGCCATATTGTACGCATACGGGTTTTGTCAAATATCATGGATGTTTTGTTGAAATACGTTTTGGTAGCTTTTATGGTTGATGTTGATTCCATTAGCGGTGGGTCGTCAGGAGCACTACTCGCGGTAATTAGATCACTATAAAGGTATATGTGTTGTTTCAGGGCGGCGTGGCAGCGCAGTTAGGGTGTAGCGGGAACGCGCACCCTGGAGCCACACAGGGGTCCATGTGAGTAAAACGAAAACCACTTATGAACTAACTCTATTAAAGAAAATCTTTATTCGCAAGTAGACCTAACCTTTTAGTATTTTCAGACCAAATCCGATTTCACTTGAATGAAATCAGAACTCCTCTAAATTCTTTGCAATAAAGATTTTCGTTGAAATCCCAGTGAATTGATCTCATGGCCTTCCTTCAATTTGAAGCAATAATGTTTCTTGTAGACATTTGATCCGCATGATTGACCCCGTATAATAAAATCACAATCTTGGCTTTCTTGGTTTTATTTTTGTTAGAAAAATATCAGGATTTAAGTATTTCTAAAGAATTTGTAAGTCACGTAGCTTTTATTGGTAACGAAACGAACCCTTCATTTTTAGAATATGAAATGTTATTGCCTTACAAAATATTTTATATATCGACGGTGGAAAGGCTATTTGGCTTAAGCGACATTTTGGGCGATATTGAGTTATATACATATTCGGAATCAGCAATTTTTTCTCCGTCGAATGATGCCGGATTCATTTAAATCTGAGCACTTTTTTGGCGCTTGAAACATCTCTATTTTTGGGTGGTTTCCAAAGTGGCAGTGTATTATATGACGTCATTTTTGCATATTTTTTTTACTAATGTACTTGAACTATACAATGATTTAAAGAACCGAGACATAAATCAGTAGCCCTTTCTCAGATAAAAGAGTCAGTATCGATTAAAGCGTTTTTCTTGTTTCTATTTCATATTGACATGTGACTTAAATCATTTTTATTTCCATACATTTTCAACAAAATACGACATGGAGTGTCGCTTGAGTCGCTTATGTTTTACCAATTGTAGTTAAGAAGTGACTTAAATCTTTTTTCCGTTCCCTGAAAAAAAGTGGCTTAGGGCAATTTGTATTAAGCGACATTTATCTTCTTAATTTAAGGTCCGTTTTATATGGTATAAGCATCAACACCTCGACGTTTTCAAATTCATTTAAATTAAGTTTACTCCGTTCCAATAGCTGAAGAGGTTTTGTTTTTATGATTTTTTTTCGGAAATTTTAAACTTTAAATGGCTCTCCTGTAAAGTTGCAAAAATGTCGCTTAAACCAAATAGCCTTTCCACCGTCGATATGAAATACATTAAAGGACTATACGTTCCGCGAAGTATTACAATTTGTAATGAAGTGAGACGCTCAAGGTTGCGCGAAGACGGTACTCCCATACTTTTTAACCGACTTCCCAAAAAGGAGGAGGTTCTCAATTCGACCGTATCTTTTTTTTTTTTTTTTGTATGTTCACCGATTACTCGAAGATGGCTGGACCGATATTCAAAATTCTTTTTTTGTTTGAAAGGGTGTTCTTCACAGGTGGTCCCATGGTAAGGAGACCAGGATCTGATGATGGGATCCTGGAGAAATTGAGAGAACTCTTCAAATTTCGTACGCTTTTTTACGTCGATGATACTATAACAGTCGGCCCGACGGTCACTGTGGGTGGGTATGGGTTTTAAAGATATAGTTTTATTTTAGAGCCGAAAACTGAAAAGCATAAAATAAAAAAACTTTTTACAAAAAAAACAAAACCGACTTCACAAAAAAACACTGAAAGGGATAAAAAAATAAAACTTTTCACATGGCTCTAGAAGTCGGTGGCAAAATAAACACATTCAACAGACCTGCAGACACCGACTTCTAGAGCCATGTGAAAAGTTTTATTTTTTTATCCCTTTCAGTGTTTTTTTGTGAAGTCG
>NWSH02000517.1:3024409-3064877 GCA_002382865.2 Heliothis virescens
AGGTATAATGGAATTTGGGCGAATAGTACATTACTGAATTCTGCTTAACCTGATTCGCCCGCTATTAAATTTGTATCGGGCGAAACCGGCCCTAAAAAATATTCAAAATTGAAAATAGTTCATTCGCCCGATTCGGGCGGACGAAATTAGGGCGAATCCGCTACTAAGCCGATTTAATAACTTTCACAAACACAGATTAACGATAATCTAGTTCCAAAGAACTCTCCCTTTGACATAAATGTATGCATTTTTCCAGTGTTGAGGAGGGCGCGGCGGCAGAATGGAAGACGCCGGCAGCAACAAACAGCGACAGGCCACGCGAGTCTTCAAGAAGAGCTCGCCGAATGGCAAGGTACGCTTTCATAATGACTATACAACATCCATCGCAATTCACGACAGAACAGCCCATCTGACATGCCGCATCTATGGATTGGACCATAAAATTGGCTCATCGAAGGCCTTTCTTTACTACCCTTTTAGTATCCCATAAACTCCGTAAATGTCGTGTTGAAACTACAACTTCAGCCGGTCACAACCCTTTATAAATCAACCTTTTACGTTTGACGGAATAGCAATTAAGCCAAAACAATTGAACCGATTTGAATCGATGGCTGTCTTTAAATCGATTTCAAGAAACTGCCAAGAGAGGTTTCATTATGTTTTATTACCTTCCATGTTGAAGAGCGTTTTTTAATCAGAATCAGTGCTTTTTAATCATCGTTCCCTTGTGTTTAACTTGGATTCAGTGACCTTATGTTTTGACATTTAAAGAAGCAATAAAAATGCGAATTGTCACTTTCGCGAAAATGTTCATTTCTGATTTACGTCATAAAAATTCATAAGAATCTTGAATGTAATCTACTTTCGCGCTTGCTTTTAGAAATGTAGGTTATCAAAATGGAAGATGCTAACAAACGTCTCCGCGCTTTTAAATTCTTGTGTGTAGTTCGTCTTTTGCACAGACGTTAGCCGCACTAAGCATGATGAAGCTCTATAGATTCCTAATGTGTTATCCGGTGCATTGTATATTCATATCAATGTTCTAAGCCCTCATCGTGTATTCTCTGCATCCCGATGCTGACGTCAGAACATTTTATTGCAACGAGACGCGCGATCTGTGACCGATCATTTTATATCGCAGCGCTCTGCGTGGCTTGCCAAGTCGCCAACTGTGCCAAATGCTGTGACAACTTCCGAAACATTTCTTTTAAGTACTTAATTTGCCTTAGTCTGCCAGCGAGACTTAAAAATAATTAATTCTAGATTTGAGGTCGGATTTAGAAAGTTAATTTCGGTCTTGTTTTTTTTTTCAGATCACAGTATACTTAGGGAAAAGAGACTTCGTAGACCATATCACACATGTAGACCCGATTGGTAAGTCGCAAATTTTTCTTTTGTAGATCGGTAATGTTGAGCTCATGGATGAATGTTGCAGACTATTTGAACACTAGGATCAAGTTGTTTCAAGTCGACCGCAGTCTAGTCGTAAAGGGAGTGGAATCTTCTTGTATAATAAATTGCCAATCCCACCTAAGTTCTATTCGCTGTAATTTAACTTGGAAGTTATCTAGCAGTTCGCTTGGGTCGCACTGCAATTAGATATCGGTTTTATTTCCACTATTTATGACTAGAACGACTCTCAAGTTTCACTACGTAGTAGTAAATGCAGATTTGCGGTATAAAAACGCCTGGAACAATTAGGTGTTCAGAAATAATTGTGCATGCTGTGTAACTGTACCAAATATCCGGCCATATTAGAGAGCAATTGTTGCGTGCCAAACTGTCGTGACTTAATTAATATTGAGATCATAGAGGTATATCGCTCACGCTCACAGCTATCTACCACACCTCGCCCTCATACCATGAGTACCTATACCTCACGCTATTTATATGATAAACACACGTTTGATCAATGCAATTATTTATCAATGATTCATCGTGACGTCTGTAATATGATTTACTGAATGGACTCAGCAGATATGGTAGTTTACTATGAGTAAAGTGTTTACAACTAGTTTAAAGAAACTGACTTCCAGTGATTGGGGTAAATACGAATAACGTAAATGATGTGAGTTTCCACGGAGTTTTCCTGCGATATGAGGTTATTTACCTTACGTTACTGACGTATGATGGAATTGCTTCCTGTTTCTATTAGCAGTAGATTAACACCCACATCATGTCAGGAACTATAGCTAGATAATAAGTAATTCTCTTATTACTTATGTGGGTACACACCTGAAATAAAAATGAAACCAAAAGCCACTATGACTACTATGAAAAAATATTTACTTTGCATAGCTCTAGAATACGGACGGGATGTAAGGAATTAAGTATCTCGTGGGCTCAGAAGGTACCCAGCCGTACTAATCATATCGAGACGCGATCGCGGATCAGAATTACCGCCGTTACCAGACGATTGGATCGAAGCGTGTAATTATGGTAATACAACACTAAATCGAATCGCTAATTGTGATGCTAACCTAGTTGGGAGTTAGATGGATGTTGAGTTGATGTGAGTTATTAGGTCGCGTATAATGTAAGATGTAAGATTTATTAAAGTGTACTTAAGTAAGTAATTGAAATCACCAACCCTCATTGAGCTAGTATGGCGATTAACGCTCAATTCTTCTCTGTGTGAGTGGAAGCCTGTGCACAGCAGTGGAACGATGAAAAGGCTGATGATAATGATGTAATATCATTAAACTTGGCAATTAATAATTATGATCTATGCTATCTATCAACGGAAAGTTGGATGGTAGTAATTACTGAACGGCCGAAGTAGCAACAAGACTGAAGCATTCAGTATCCTAATTCTGTCCACAAGACAACAATAGCCGTAGAGAAATGTTTACACTCAATTCGTCCGCCAATCAATTTGGCTGTTGGAAAACTTTGTGTACCTCATTCATCAAGTCTTTGGCTCGCGCTTTCAAACACGCATTTAGATCATTTTGATGAAGACGAACATCCTTCGTCCGTGAGTTTGTTTGTTTATCTCGCTTTCACGGGAAATCCTCTGATTAAGACGAAAATCGGCATGTAAACAGATATGGCTGTATGAGTCTAGTAAGGCTATATTTTCGGGCGTGCGAAGTACGATTCAGTTTCCGCGTCGTTGAGACAAAGAAGTATATCAAATCACACAAATACTGTGTACCTTTTTCGCAATAACTACATCCGATCCGGGTGCGCCGAGTAGTTCCCACGGGACGTGGGTGAAACCGCTGGCAGAAGCTAGTCATATAATATATCTATCCGGGTGCGAGACGAGGTTCCCTCGATTCCTGGATAAAACTGCCAGTCCTTAATAATGTTTTGTTAATTGCAGACGGCGTAGTACTAATCGACCCGGAATATGTGAAGGACAGGAAGGTCTTCGGTCATGTGCTGGCTGCGTTCAGGTATGGCCGGGAAGACCTCGACGTGCTGGGGCTCACCTTCAGGAAGGACTTGTACCTGGCTGCTGAACAGGTAACTTTGGAACACGCTTCTAGAACCTTCGGCTAAAGTTTTGGAAGCTTGAAGCTGATGTTTGGAATTGTACAGTTCGCGTCAAATATTTAGACTATCGTGGAGTCAAGTGTGTATTTGGTGAATATCCAAAAAAAGTTTTTTGATACACAGTTTTGGAAAACTAGTGTTGAGGATAATGAGGCAAAGTATAAAAAAAAATTTTTTGGAGATTCAGCCATTTAATAATTTCTTTCATCAATAAATTGTATCCACAAATCTAGTATATCAGTCAGATTTAACACGATAGCTAAATGTATTCATTTTCCCATGTAATGGTCGTTAGGCACAAAAGTCGCGTAACTAATTGCGTTACGTTTTGATAGTAAACAGATTATCCCAGATTCTTCACACTGTTTTGAATAAGCATTCAACTCGAAATACGCATAATAAATGATTTGAATCAAGGTTGCAAATGGAAATTAAATAATATAATTATTACAAGTCAAATTGTATTTAGATTTAGCTATAGGTACAGACGCAGTTTCTAATAAATGTTGGTTACACCAAATTAAGCGTAGTGAATTTTTGCTGTCATGCTGCGGATTTCTATAACCAATCTATCCGTGCATTTGCTTACTTATAAGAGATAGAATTTTGACATTAGCGCCATTCAAATTCCTATCTCTAGTAAACACATAAAATGGACAACTGCAGATACAAAACTACTCTCAAACATAATTATATTATTTTGCTCCATGGACATTGAAAGGAATCTTACAGCCATCGCCAAAATTCTATTTATATGTTGTTTTGCTTACTAGGGATAGGATTTCGTTATTACCTCGATACAAGTAATGTCAAACCGCCGTTACTCCACAGATATACCCTGCGACGAGCACAACAAAGCGTCCCCTGACGCGGCTGCAGGAGCGGCTGGTGCGCAAGCTGGGCGCGGCGGCGCACCCGTTCTACTTCGAGCTGCCGCCGCACTGCCCCGCCTCCGTCACGCTGCAGCCCGCGCCCGGCGAGACCGGCAAGCCCTGCGGCGTCGACTACGAGCTCAAGGCCTTCGTCGCCGACACACAGGACGACAAGCCGCATAAGAGGTGCCTTGTGTCACAACTATACAAACATTCTTATTGACTGGACGCTAATTCGAGAAAATTCTAATACCAGACATATTGGGCTTGCTAACAGTTCTCGTCGTTCTCGTAGATGGACTATTACGGGAATTGTCGTGAAACTAAATTCCGACCACAAGTACGCGCATGTGTCCTACCCGTCCCCCGCAGATATCTAGAACTGGTTTCTCTGCGGCCACTCGCGCAGTTTTCAGTGACGACAAAAAGTTTTACGCAAACATTTAAATGGCCCAACAGTCCAACTACAGCTCCTTACAATTTCACCAAAATTTTACGCTTTATCCCTGTGAATCACCTAAACATCCTACTTAATATTTTTGTATGTGTTTCGTTGCAGGAATTCAGTGCGATTAGCCATCAGAAAGATAATGTACGCGCCCAGCAAGCAAGGCGAGCAGCCGTCGGTGGAGGTTTCCAAAGAGTTCATGATGAGCCCCAACAAACTATACCTGGAAGCTTCCTTAGATAAGGTAACATCTCTATTCCTAGTTTGTCTCAGAAAGCTTAATAAGTCTACTGGTTAACTCTATTTATTCGTACCTAAAATCGAAAGTGGAGCATTTTCTATACTATAGTAAAGAAAAAAAGAGTAAATAAATATGAAGAGGAACAATTGGTTTGATTGTTTGTTTGTAACGAATAGGCTCCGGATCTACTGAACCGATTTCAATAATTCTTGCACTGTTAGGAAGCTATGCTCTTTGCGTTGAACATGGGCTATGTTTTATCCGGGTATGGGAGGATGTGACGTGACGTCGACGTGACGGGACGTGGGTGAAACCGCGTACAACAGCTAGTTATCTATAAAAGATTTTTTTAAATGTCCTAAATTGTTCCCGAATTAGTATGTTCTACCTACAATTTTATTATGTTGCTAACTATAAACTGTAATTTCTCAGGAACTATACCACCACGGCGAGAACATAGCCGTGAACGTGCACATAGCGAACAATTCCAACAGATCCGTGAAGCGCATCAAGGTGTCGGTGCGCCAGTTCGCCGACATCTGCCTGTTCTCCACCGCGCAGTACAAGTGCACGGTCGCCGAGACCGAGAGCGAGTGAGTGCACCTTATTACTATACCAGTAAGGTACAATATGCTATGATTACATGTCGAAAGTGTCAGGCTGACAGCAATGGAGTTTCGACCTTTTTTCTCTTGGTAATAGAGTCTAATATTCAATGTCCTACTATATTGGTATTATATGACTATATTGGTAAAAGAATTGATAATGAGTTGAGAGAGAATAGAATTGACTGTGCATTGACTTGTTGCAATCGTTCAGTACGCTGATGGACTGAGTGTAGTCGCTATCACTACGCAGATAGAGTGCAATATCGAATGTTATACTACTTTGTCTCGATACATAATGTTTGGAGAACGTTTCGACTTTTTTAAAGTGAGAATAGGTCAAAGAATGCAATGTATGAGGCAACTACAAATTTTTAAACTATATCGTTGCAAAAATAGAGATTGAATTAATGGAATGAAATTTTATTCTCCACCATACATGCCACCTCTTGACTTGTGTATAAATGCTAAAAACAAATGAATTTCGACAGTAGTGCCATGTAAATAGAGTACTTTTTCCAATGTTACTCAAGATCGACGGGTGAGTATTCTGTGATTGAACTTGTTTAAGGCTAGTCGGTAAAAAAGTGAGGTAATTTTAATATTAATTGCTATAATTAATTTTTAAATTGCATAGGCAACATTCGTAGGCAACCTGAAATTATATTGACACTTAAAGAAAAAAAGAATGTCTGTGTCAACCTCAAAATATTGTTTGAATACAAATATGAATTATATGTTCAACAACTTTCCAATCCAAACACTTGAGTTATGTCCATTTGTTATTCAGGGAGCCCAAATCGATGTCGGCGAGACTATTTAAATTCCCTTTTATCGGGATATTCAGTAAGAAACATTCCATGCGGTCCGTGTAAGTACAGCGTGCATGAATCGTTTGCCCCTCTCGCTTCCTATGCCTGGAGTTTGTCACACTCATACATACATACTTATTACATACAGATCTTGGAACGATTTTCGACACGTAACAATGTGTTTCTCGAGTGTTCTAGAATATTCGAGGCCCTCGCATCTGTGAACATTTTGTTTAGAGTGTTGTAACTTTAAATCTGCTGAGAAATTGCAGATGATGCGGTTTATATCTCATTTCCATCATAGATTGCATAATAGCATTTTAGCGGAAATATAAAAGATATATCATCTCTTTATTGTATTAGATATATTTATATAGTAAAAATTATAATTCTAATGTCAAATATTACTACTATTTTTGGGTGGACACTATTCGTATTGGGTTGCTGGCGCATTAGTATATTTTCTTTTTTATAATACACTTGCGATGACGACCGTACTCGCCACAGATACATA
This sequence comes from Heliothis virescens, assembly GCA_002382865.2. Classification (NCBI taxonomy): domain Eukaryota; kingdom Metazoa; phylum Arthropoda; class Insecta; order Lepidoptera; family Noctuidae; genus Heliothis; species Heliothis virescens. The sequence goes on from NWSH02000517.1 coordinate 3,031,403, forward strand.
AACAAATAGACGTATGAATGAGTTTACATTAACGGTTGTGGTGGATTGACATTTACTAACTTTAAATTGATTTGAATATCATTTTTTTTAAAACTGATTTTCAAAATTATGGCCTGAATTTTGTACCCTCCATAAAATTCATACTTCATGGTAGAAAAGGCAGACATTTTGAATATTTATTTTGATTGAAGCGAAACTTATCATGCACGCGGTTTGGGTTTAATATTAATAAGGTATGAATGAATCCCAACGGTTGGGGCACGCGGACTGACAGCGAATGAATAAATAAACCTTCTAAATTATCGATTTTAATAACCATACTGTTACTGCATACAGTACTTGGTCTTCAGTATTTTATTATACTCTAAAATTGACAACGTCGACTCCTGCATTGGTATGTACCTGTACATATTTAAAGGAGCAATAATAAACCCCTTGTATCTTATTGCTCCAACTACGGTATTATTGACAAAGAACTTAATAAAAAAACAAGATTTTTTAACAAATTAAATGGTGCAATATTGTGTAACAAACAATTTAACATTAAGTTCAAACTAGACTCAGGCGTAGTAGGAACACAGTTTTTGCCTACGTAGCAGGGTTGTATATTTTATCTCACGAAAGCCGGTAAGCCATAATAGTGTTTTAAATATATTCTTTGCCTTCGTATGACTCGGCTACTGAGCGCTCCCGAGTTTAACCTGCCCGAATCTGTCAAATTTTACCAATCGAAAAATTAACCTTCCACTATTGTAATAAGGTTGAAAACGTATTGATGAAATTTGACTGATTGAGGCTGTCGTCACATTTACATATATAAATATGGCTGACCGGTTTGCGTGAGATGAAACATGTATAGGAAGATAATGTAATGATGTTCATGTTACAGAGAGGGGTGTCCAGTAGGGCCGGGCTTCACGCTGAGCAAGGTGTTCACGGTGACGCCGCTGCTCGCCAACAACAAGGACAAGTGGGGGCTCGCGCTTGACGGACAGCTCAAACACGAAGACACCAACCTCGCGTCTAGCACTCTGTGAGTACTGCACCTAGTAGTCATAGATCTAAGTTATTCTGTAACGATTTCATGCATATTCAACCTCATTGGTCTGATAGACTACGTAGGCATGCTGGCCGATAACAAGCTTTTGAAATAGGAATGCAGGTTGTCAGATTTTTATAAATGACGTCGTAGTTTCGCGCTAAAATTCCTTCGTCAGTTGAACGTCTCACTCAATATTATTTCTCAAATGTTTCAGAATCGCGGATCCATCGCAGCGAGAGAACCTAGGTATCATAGTGCAATACAAGGTCAAAGTGAAGCTGTGTCTTGGACCACTCGGCGGGTAAGAACACCTTACTGTCAAGTCATTTATAGATGAATAAATTATGGAAATTCTTTTCTGTATTCTTCATTCCATTTTGGTCGAGAACTATAAAAATATGAGATTTTTTTATGCCAATTTAAACTTTTTATCATCCGGACCACAATATTTGATACCACGACCATTGTACAAATGAAAATACAAAAAAAAATGATTCCGTTCCGTTTTTTGCTGATTCTCTTACTAAATGTGATATACCTTTATGTTGTAGTGACTTGAGCGCGGAGCTGCCGTTCATCCTGATGCACCCCAAGCCCGAGGAGGAGCCTCGCGCCGCGCTGGACGCGCCGCGGCCTGTCGACCACGACCTCATCACGCTCGACCCGCACCCGTATGTACCATGTGACCAGTCACAAGCCCGATAATCAAAGGAGAAAATTTAGTTGAATTTTGTCTTCCAAAATGCCTAATATTTATCAACTCTTTCTTCTACAGAGACGAGAATGGTCAAGAGCAAGACGACGACATAATCTTCGAAGACTTCGCGCGACTTCGATTGAAAGGTGCGGACGCGGATGCCTGAGACTCGGCCACGCCCCCGCGCCCGCCCCCCCGCGCCCCGCCCCTCTGCCTCGCGCGCCTCACCATCCTGCGCCAGTACACCGCGCTGCCGCGCCTGCGCCAGTACACTGCGCTGCCGCGCCAGTGCGCCGCGCCGCCGCGTGTGCGTCGCACGCGTGCCCGCCTGCGTCGCGCCAGCCTCACCCGCGACATTCTCAACATACCTCCTTCAAACAGCTTCTTTGCGAACCCGGTTTACCGCGACTTTGAATACCAACCAGAATGAGAACTAACCTTGTCAACTTTTGTCCTACTAAATCCCTTTCTAATAATTATTTGTCACGCTATTCATTAATAAACTAAAATAAAAGAAAATACTCAAAAGGTATTTCAAACTTACGAACAGAATATGAACAGTAAATTGACTATATAGGGTTCCAAAAGCAAAAGCAAATTATATGAAATAGGGCTACGAAACGGGCCATTAAAACACCAGCAAGTAAGTCGCCGGTAACGGATTTTATAAATAAGTATCACACAAATACAGAAGAGTGTCGTCAAACAAATACGATCGAAACATAAATACAATCTGTCCATGAACATTTTCAATCCCTGTACAGTGTATAATCGAGAGGATTTGACTATTCACGATAAGTGCGCGGCCGTCGGACGCAGCGTGACGTCACCGTCCGCGTCACGCGGCTCCGACACGCACACACACAACTAGCGTTATATAATAAAGAATTTTATATTATATTCGATGTATATTGTATGTGAAAATTTATTTTAATAGATGTCTATTGATCAAATAAGCGAGTACAATGTTTAATTACATTTTATGTTTCACTATCATTGGCCATTGATTTTTAGGAGTAGTACAATGTTCGACGAATGCATTTAATAGCGTAAAAGATGTGTTATACCTCTGTAACGTAATTTTACTTTTTGACGGTAGCATTGTATGTCTTATTGTTGATGTTGAAGATAAATATACTTATTACATTGTGTTGACTTGTGAGAACATGCCGAGTGCGGAAATGTGTAGGTGTAAGATGTTAATTGTATTTTGTGCACTAATATTATTGTATTACTTAAATTTTATAAATAATAACGGGATAGTGGAACGTTGCGTCTGAAACAGTAATGGATTGGCCGGCGAAGCTTTCTGTATTGCAGTTGTTGGAAGAAATATATTTATTGTAATTTTTAACCAGAATCGCTCGCCGGTTTCCCTTTGTAGTAACTTAAACTTGAGCATATTAGTTGGTAATACTGAACGGGTCAAGATAATCCCATGATAGTTTGTATTGGGGATAGATACAGTCTTGTATATGTAATGTATATCTCAAGGGCTTCAAATACAGGATAATCTTGGCATCTGTTGGCACAGTAAGCGGGCACTCGGCACACCAGTTGCCTTCTTATATCAAGATAAAAAACATTTTTTTATATAGGACATTATACAGGAGTAAAGATTTATAATATTCTGTTACACTTGTGTGTGTCATGCCTTAGTGTGTTTGGTTATTGCTCTGTGTATTTGTAATCGTAATGTTAGCTGCACCAAGAACAAATGCTGAAACAAAACGTTAACGATTTTCTATGTCACAGGCACAGGTTAATGAACTTTGATTTTTTTGAGCTAAAACTATGACAATATTGTGTGCTAGCTTCAAGCTCTTCATAATTTTCACAGTTTGACCACTAAGATATAATAAAACCAGTCATTACAGGGGATTACGTTTTGTAAATAAAAGATACGTTTTTAAATTTGATTTTGGAATAGAATGTGCTAGCGAAAACAATAACAAAAGCGGCAGCCAGTTACGACACTGTAAGCACGCTTTATTAGCCAATCAAACACTATTCCATCACAGCCAGTTTGATGACTGCCAATATGCGCTCTATGTTTACACAATACAGGTCATAATTGACTGCAATAAATCTACGAACTCCAAAAACCTTTGTATCATAACTTTTTATTGCCAATAAGATTTTTAATTGCATATCTACTGACTAATAAAATGCAGCTTCGTATACCACCAATGTGTAAAAAAGATAACAAATAAATTATGTATTAACTCTATTTTAGTATATTTATGTTATAAGTTGACTCCGTCTGTGTAATAAATGGCGCGGTCACGATGGTACATCACAGGTTTTATATTACGAAGGTTTTACGACAAACTGAATACTAACCGCAAAAGTATGCTAATGTAGCCGTATTTTGAAGGTTTGTTTTTTTTATCGTCAATTTGCTTAGCCTTTACAACTACCTAATTGCTAATGTATTATAAAATCTGTGACGACGTCAATAGCGGCGAGTACACACTAACGTCTTATGATATTCGTTCTGTGAGCATTACATTAGTTTCGCTGTGTACAGTATAATAATAGTTATGTATATTTCGTGGCATGTTTCATTGTATAACAAGCTTTATGATGCACAAAAGTATTTTGTTTTAATCGATTCGGGCCATGAATTTTAAAGCCTGTTATTGTGGTTAGAAAATGTTAAAATTAAATAGTTTCTGTTTTTCGTTACGTTTTACCAATTGGTTATGCGACGGGCTCTGATCACAATGCTTTATTATCTACAAAATTAATTTCACAAAATTAACATTTCAATGCATTAAATTATTCGGTGTTTCGGTTACTATCAAGTTGTATTATTTGTGTATTTTAAATGTAAGTATTAAGTGAAAATAACAATATGTAATATTGATAGTAGGAACAAAATAAAAGACGAAACAGTGGAATTTACAGCCAATAGGTAATTATAGCGTGGCCTATGCTGGCACAATACTCTAAGTACAATTAGCCATTTTTAATATACATTATATTAACTAATCAGAGGCTAACTTTTTTACTTTCCTTGCACAAATGTAATTTACACACTAGAAATGAAGTTTTCTACTTGTATACCACTTGGCTGTAAACATAACTCTGTATGAAATTCTTAGTACTTTATCCCATACCCGTATACGATGATATCTACCGGCCGCACTCAGTTAAAATTCAACTCTATGGGTATCAAAATAAGGTTGAAATCTTTCAAATGCGGCTGGTAGTGCATCGTGACCATGTGCAGAACTTATTCACTAATGTCAAATCGCACACGTTCTTTTTTTTAATTTTACATCGAAACGTTTTTGATGTATACCTTTTTCAATAAATAATTATGTAACCAACGCGTTGTTTTATTTTTAACCCCGCAACAGACCCACTAATCGGAGAACACGCTATTTTGGGTATTGGTGCCGCTGGTTGGGCCTAGATTTAGGATTTAGGACTGCAAAAGTGAGAGAATAAATTTATTTATGACTGGCTTCTGCCAGTGGTTTCACCCGCGTCCCGTGGCAACTACTCGACGCACCCGGATAAAAAGTAGCCTATAGCGTTCTTCGATGAATAGGCTATCTAACACTGAAAAGATTTTTCAAATCGGACCAGTAGTTCCTGAGATTAGCGCGTTCAAACAAACAAACTCTTCGGCTTTATAATATTAAGTATAGATTTGGAATTTTATGTAATTTTACAATTTATTGTTTCACACGTTCAATCAATAACGCCACTACCGCTGACTGCCGTTGAATATGGATGTGAAGTTCTAAAACGGGAAGTAGGTATTGCTCTTTCACGCAATAACTGCTAAATGAATTTGGACGAAAGTAATGATTAGCTTTATAAATACAAATGTAGCTCTTACATCAGATGCTCTGAATTTTTATCCGGGTGCGGGAGGTGAGTAGTCCTGTTTCGGGAAGTGGGTGTTTTTCAGTGTTTTTGTAATGACGTTTTGTTATTCGTTGTGTATCCCTATATATAACATGCTTTTTTTTAACAAAGTAAAGTAGTAAATTAAACAAAATGCAATATCTATATTGGATAAAATAAAATAAAAATATTTATATTTTAGTTTTGACGATGTTTCTAAAAGGAGCTTAAGAATTTTTTCCATTATTTCTACGTTCTAAACATGTGCTAAGTGCTAACATTGAAGCGAAACGTAATTTTCTTTCGAGTCTCTTCTTCTCTCCTTTTCATTTTTTATCTGTGGTGTCCTGAGCGTTATTGAGGTTATGTTATGTTTGATTTGCTGACTGAATTTACATTCTAATAAAAAATAATGAAATAACTAAATAATAAATGTAAGCTAGTGTGTAATATAGTAATACGTAGGAAAATAGTCAAGTGAAAACAAGTTGGTTGGAATAAGTGACAAACTAAGCGTCCGATTTTGATGTCATCTTTTAGGCAAAATATTGTGTTTTAATGAGTTTGTAGTCTTTTGGCCTACAATATGAGTTCTCGAGGGCTTTCTAAGAAGGAACTTGAGGAATTGAAGAAGAAGGAAGAAGAGGAAGCGGCCGCTCATGTAAGTATTGGGTAACTGTTATGCAGTTTTCTTAAGACTAAAAAAATAAGGGATACTAGAACTGTTTCTACATTCTCATGTCATAAAAAGTATGTGATATTATTTGAATAATAACTCTTTAACTCAATAAATTGAAAACTTTGATAGCAAAATAGATTTATAGCCATTTTTGCTGACACTTAGCTTAGGGGTATAATGTTACTATCACTGACACAAATATTATCACATTGTTACTTTATGAATACACATTTCATGCAGTAAAGAACTATACACATGCTGTGCTCTCTTGCAGGTGTTCAAGGAATTTGTGGAGACCTTCCAGGAGGTTCCAACCACAGCAAGCAAGGTCTGGGTCAAAGCTGGCACATATGATGCAGGAGCTAGAAGTTAGTAACACATTGCTTTCATATTAAATGTTATACAATCATTTTTCTTTTCATCTATTGTAGTTCTTTTCATGTAGTGCTGTAGCTTTAACACCTGACAAGCTTTATAAATGATTAAATTGATTCAGTAATGGCCAAATTCAATAACCTATCTATATGTTGCTTTGTTTACTAGTGATAGAATTGTTGTTATTGTATTTATATTGACTTTTAGCCACATTAAATGTTTAATCTGAGTTTTTAAATAAAAAGTCATATCAAGACTATATTTTTATAAGTGCTTACTCAAATGGCATACAGTGTTGAGAAATTTCTTAAGCCACCTTTCAATTGCAGTTAGCTTAACCAAAGACTTAATAATTTATTATTACCATTTAATATCTGAATAAACACATTCAGCAACTTCTCACATTTTACAGAGGAAGACACTTCAGAGAGAGGCAAGTTATACAAGCCAGTCTCCCGGTTGGATGAGAAGCGGAGCATCTCCGAGGCTGATGTGGTCCGCACTTTAGTGCAGAGGCCGGAGCCTCCGGGCCGGCCACATGCTAAGAAGAAGGGACAAGACAAGAAGAAGAGTAACTTGGAACTGTTCAAGGAAGAATTGAGACAGTGAGTGGTATTCATTTTTAGTTCATTTTAACATTATTATGTTTTTCTAACTAAAGAACTGTAAGTGCAATGTTTCAAAAGTAAAAAGAAACATTATATCTAAGAATATGGGTACAGTAAGTTGTAGGTTCATCCGCAATATGAGATGAGAATGTACTTGTGTATCTTGCCTTCAATGTGCTCTTTGCTTCAATTTAAATAGATTAAACTTCGCAATTCGCAAAGTAATTTTTCTGGCCTTCACTAAANAGTATAGATTTGGAATTTTATGTAATTTTACAATTTATTGTTTCACACGTTCAATCAATAACGCCACTACCGCTGACTGCCGTTGAATATGGATGTGAAGTTCTAAAACGGGAAGTAGGTATTGCTCTTTCACGCAATAACTGCTAAATGAATTTGGACGAAAGTAATGATTAGCTTTATAAATACAAATGTAGCTCTTACATCAGATGCTCTGAATTTTTATCCGGGTGCGGGAGGTGAGTAGTCCTGTTTCGGGAAGTGGGTGTTTTTCAGTGTTTTTGTAATGACGTTTTGTTATTCGTTGTGTATCCCTATATATAACATGCTTTTTTTTAACAAAGTAAAGTAGTAAATTAAACAAAATGCAATATCTATATTGGATAAAATAAAATAAAAATATTTATATTTTAGTTTTGACGATGTTTCTAAAAGGAGCTTAAGAATTTTTTCCATTATTTCTACGTTCTAAACATGTGCTAAGTGCTAACATTGAAGCGAAACGTAATTTTCTTTCGAGTCTCTTCTTCTCTCCTTTTCATTTTTTATCTGTGGTGTCCTGAGCGTTATTGAGGTTATGTTATGTTTGATTTGCTGACTGAATTTACATTCTAATAAAAAATAATGAAATAACTAAATAATAAATGTAAGCTAGTGTGTAATATAGTAATACGTAGGAAAATAGTCAAGTGAAAACAAGTTGGTTGGAATAAGTGACAAACTAAGCGTCCGATTTTGATGTCATCTTTTAGGCAAAATATTGTGTTTTAATGAGTTTGTAGTCTTTTGGCCTACAATATGAGTTCTCGAGGGCTTTCTAAGAAGGAACTTGAGGAATTGAAGAAGAAGGAAGAAGAGGAAGCGGCCGCTCATGTAAGTATTGGGTAACTGTTATGCAGTTTTCTTAAGACTAAAAAAATAAGGGATACTAGAACTGTTTCTACATTCTCATGTCATAAAAAGTATGTGATATTATTTGAATAATAACTCTTTAACTCAATAAATTGAAAACTTTGATAGCAAAATAGATTTATAGCCATTTTTGCTGACACTTAGCTTAGGGGTATAATGTTACTATCACTGACACAAATATTATCACATTGTTACTTTATGAATACACATTTCATGCAGTAAAGAACTATACACATGCTGTGCTCTCTTGCAGGTGTTCAAGGAATTTGTGGAGACCTTCCAGGAGGTTCCAACCACAGCAAGCAAGGTCTGGGTCAAAGCTGGCACATATGATGCAGGAGCTAGAAGTTAGTAACACATTGCTTTCATATTAAATGTTATACAATCATTTTTCTTTTCATCTATTGTAGTTCTTTTCATGTAGTGCTGTAGCTTTAACACCTGACAAGCTTTATAAATGATTAAATTGATTCAGTAATGGCCAAATTCAATAACCTATCTATATGTTGCTTTGTTTACTAGTGATAGAATTGTTGTTATTGTATTTATATTGACTTTTAGCCACATTAAATGTTTAATCTGAGTTTTTAAATAAAAAGTCATATCAAGACTATATTTTTATAAGTGCTTACTCAAATGGCATACAGTGTTGAGAAATTTCTTAAGCCACCTTTCAATTGCAGTTAGCTTAACCAAAGACTTAATAATTTATTATTACCATTTAATATCTGAATAAACACATTCAGCAACTTCTCACATTTTACAGAGGAAGACACTTCAGAGAGAGGCAAGTTATACAAGCCAGTCTCCCGGTTGGATGAGAAGCGGAGCATCTCCGAGGCTGATGTGGTCCGCACTTTAGTGCAGAGGCCGGAGCCTCCGGGCCGGCCACATGCTAAGAAGAAGGGACAAGACAAGAAGAAGAGTAACTTGGAACTGTTCAAGGAAGAATTGAGACAGTGAGTGGTATTCATTTTTAGTTCATTTTAACATTATTATGTTTTTCTAACTAAAGAACTGTAAGTGCAATGTTTCAAAAGTAAAAAGAAACATTATATCTAAGAATATGGGTACAGTAAGTTGTAGGTTCATCCGCAATATGAGATGAGAATGTACTTGTGTATCTTGCCTTCAATGTGCTCTTTGCTTCAATTTAAATAGATTAAACTTCGCAATTCGCAAAGTAATTTTTCTGGCCTTCACTAAATACATTTTTCTTTTAGGATACAAGAAGAGAGATCAGAACGTCACAAATACAAGAATGTGTTACGTGAGCGCGGCGTGGTCGGCGTGGAGCCGTCGCTCGATATCATCCCTGATGTGGGCTCATATGATACAGGGGATCCCAACACTACCAACTTGTACCTCGGCAATCTCAACCCTAAGGTAGGTTTAGTGGTCTGCAAACTTAAAGAAGGTTTAGCATAAAGTAAGACTATGTAGTAGTATCAAATCATTGTGGTTTCAACCTTAGTTCTACATATTAGAATTAGTGTTTTTTAATTACAAATGTTAGACAGGGGTTACACGATCAGTCTGGCGTCATTCTGGCATCAGTCTCAGACTGACAAAAGACTGATGAAAGACTGACGGACAAAAAACACGGTACATTTTGGACCATCAGTCCGTCAATCAACCGGTTACACGATCATTCTCCCATCATTCATGACCAGACTGATGGACTGGACTGACGCCAGACTGATCGTGTAACCCCTGTCATACTTTCAGGTAAAGCATTATATAATTTATTTTGTCAATGTACACTTATTCCTTCGTATTTTATTCGACTAGTTCTTTCATGTTTCGGAAGACCCGATAAGTTGGTGGGTCCTGGCTGTCATTTAGCCCACTAGAATCTTTGCCTTAACATCTTTGGCAATCGTTACGAGAAAAGAATAGGCAGATGATGACACTTTTCTAATGCCTCTTGTTCACACACGTGATAATCTGCGGTAAATTCACCTGGTAGACAGCACTCAGTTTTGTATGGGACCCTTTAATATTGAAAATCTGTCGACAGATAACAGAACAGCAACTAATGGAGATCTTCGGTCGCTACGGTCCGCTGGCCAGCATTAAGATCATGTGGCCGCGCTCGGACGAGGAGAAGGCGCGCGGACGGAACTGCGGCTTCGTCGCCTTCATGTCGCGCAAGGACGGGGAGAGGGCGCTGCGCTGTATCAATGGTAACGAGAAAATATAAAATGAATTTTTTTTTGGTTGTTTGAGTACTCTAGTAGATAAAGCAGAAATAAACAAGAACTTCCCCGCTTAGTCCGCCACTGATACATATTCATTAGATTTTTGATAAGATTCGAAAAAGATATGTTTATTGAAAGTAGGCTCAAAATCAGGATTTCTTGAAGGTCAATTTTTCAAGAGACAGCCTCAAAGACGCCAGCCCTTCACCACTTTGTATTTGTTTTTGGTGGGAAGAAGAAATTTAGAAATGGTGTAACAAACTCCTAGGCAATTTTTTTTTAATACATCAGGGAAATATCTCTTAATTTGGAGTTTTAAATTTATATTTACTTTATAATTGTTAGCTACATAGAGCCCATATTCCCCTCCCAGGTAAAGAGATAATGAGCTACGAGATGAAGCTGGGCTGGGGCAAGGCGGTGGTGATCCCGCCCGTGCCCATCTACATCCCACCCGCGCTGCAGCAGCCCAGCAAGCCGCCGCCGCCCTCCGGCCTGCCCTTCAACGCGCAGCCGCCCAAACATCTCGCTAATAAGGTTTAATTTAAATAAAAAATGTGAAGAATAATATATTAATTTATGACTTTTTACTGTGCATCTCTTCTCATATTGAGGTGGAAAAAATGACTGTTTTCAAAGCTATTTAAAGAGTTACAACTATTCTCGTAACATAATATCATGTTAGGTATATTTATCTGGCTACCATGTATTTTCTGAGATCGTATCGATATATGTAATACAAAACTGAGAACCTTTTTTGAAGTCGGTTAAAAACTTCGGTTTTTCAGATTCCTCGAGTGCGGCCAGGCGAGTATTACCCAAGTGACCCCGAAGATAGGAAACTATATGAACAGGTTTGTACAGGAAGATTATACCTATTATGTCCTTATGTTTTATAATCATAATATTACATTTAATTCTAATTAATTTTTCAGATTCTTTCGCAATCGATAGTTAAAGTAGTGGTGCCTACTGAGAGGTGAGTAATAAAATATTTATGGTATAGATATAGATGTTTCACAGAGCAGCTATACTAGTGTGTGTAAAAATACATGCACATTCTCTTTGTATGCAAAATCAGAAATCAAAAAGCGAACGTCAAAATTACATGAGACAGCCCCAAAAATGCCAGCCCTTCAGCACTTCCTATGTGGCGCAACAAACTTTCTAGCAACATATGTTTATCAATAAGATTTGAAGAATCTTGATACAACATTAAATATTCACTCAATGTGCATACATTTACACACACGACTATGACTCTCCCGTTTTCATGACATAATAGAACATCGGCATAGTCTACAGGTTTTCTTGATCTTCAATATAGATCTATCACTGTTTCCCAGAAACATCCTGATGCTGATCCATCGCATGGTGGAGTTCGTGATCCGCGAGGGTCCGATGTTCGAGGCCATCATCATGAACAAGGAGATGAACAACCCGTTCTTCAGGTTCCTGTTCGAGAACCAGTCGCCTGCGCACGTGTACTATAGGTGGAAGTTGTTCTCTATGCTGCAGGGCGACTCGCCTAAGCAGTGGTCGCTTGAAGACTTTAGGATGTTTAAAGGTGAACTTATGAAGTTGAATTGTTATTTATTTAATATTGAAACGTATTGTATTACACTTTTCATTAAGTATACCTATATAGAGGACTAGCTATTTTCGCGAAGGTTCACCCGCGTCCCGTGCGAACCCGGACAAAATATAGCTAATGTTACTCGGGGATAGTGTAGCTTCGCAAAAGTGAAAGAATTTTTCAAATTGGTTAAGTAGTTTCGAACCTTTAGGGGCAAACAAAGATAGATTAGTAAAGTAGATTTCTATGACTGGCTTTGTCATTAAAACATAATGACTGTTTGTCCAGGCGGTTCAGTGTGGCGACCTCCGGTGATGAACCTCTACACAGCCGGCATGCCTGACGAGCTGGTCGAGGAAGAGGACGCCAAGGAAAACATACGGGGAACACTCTCCAACAAGTAAGTCNCTTTCAGGTAAAGCATTATATAATTTATTTTGTCAATGTACACTTATTCCTTCGTATTTTATTCGACTAGTTCTTTCATGTTTCGGAAGACCCGATAAGTTGGTGGGTCCTGGCTGTCATTTAGCCCACTAGAATCTTTGCCTTAACATCTTTGGCAATCGTTACGAGAAAAGAATAGGCAGATGATGACACTTTTCTAATGCCTCTTGTTCACACACGTGATAATCTGCGGTAAATTCACCTGGTAGACAGCACTCAGTTTTGTATGGGACCCTTTAATATTGAAAATCTGTCGACAGATAACAGAACAGCAACTAATGGAGATCTTCGGTCGCTACGGTCCGCTGGCCAGCATTAAGATCATGTGGCCGCGCTCGGACGAGGAGAAGGCGCGCGGACGGAACTGCGGCTTCGTCGCCTTCATGTCGCGCAAGGACGGGGAGAGGGCGCTGCGCTGTATCAATGGTAACGAGAAAATATAAAATGAATTTTTTTTTGGTTGTTTGAGTACTCTAGTAGATAAAGCAGAAATAAACAAGAACTTCCCCGCTTAGTCCGCCACTGATACATATTCATTAGATTTTTGATAAGATTCGAAAAAGATATGTTTATTGAAAGTAGGCTCAAAATCAGGATTTCTTGAAGGTCAATTTTTCAAGAGACAGCCTCAAAGACGCCAGCCCTTCACCACTTTGTATTTGTTTTTGGTGGGAAGAAGAAATTTAGAAATGGTGTAACAAACTCCTAGGCAATTTTTTTTTAATACATCAGGGAAATATCTCTTAATTTGGAGTTTTAAATTTATATTTACTTTATAATTGTTAGCTACATAGAGCCCATATTCCCCTCCCAGGTAAAGAGATAATGAGCTACGAGATGAAGCTGGGCTGGGGCAAGGCGGTGGTGATCCCGCCCGTGCCCATCTACATCCCACCCGCGCTGCAGCAGCCCAGCAAGCCGCCGCCGCCCTCCGGCCTGCCCTTCAACGCGCAGCCGCCCAAACATCTCGCTAATAAGGTTTAATTTAAATAAAAAATGTGAAGAATAATATATTAATTTATGACTTTTTACTGTGCATCTCTTCTCATATTGAGGTGGAAAAAATGACTGTTTTCAAAGCTATTTAAAGAGTTACAACTATTCTCGTAACATAATATCATGTTAGGTATATTTATCTGGCTACCATGTATTTTCTGAGATCGTATCGATATATGTAATACAAAACTGAGAACCTTTTTTGAAGTCGGTTAAAAACTTCGGTTTTTCAGATTCCTCGAGTGCGGCCAGGCGAGTATTACCCAAGTGACCCCGAAGATAGGAAACTATATGAACAGGTTTGTACAGGAAGATTATACCTATTATGTCCTTATGTTTTATAATCATAATATTACATTTAATTCTAATTAATTTTTCAGATTCTTTCGCAATCGATAGTTAAAGTAGTGGTGCCTACTGAGAGGTGAGTAATAAAATATTTATGGTATAGATATAGATGTTTCACAGAGCAGCTATACTAGTGTGTGTAAAAATACATGCACATTCTCTTTGTATGCAAAATCAGAAATCAAAAAGCGAACGTCAAAATTACATGAGACAGCCCCAAAAATGCCAGCCCTTCAGCACTTCCTATGTGGCGCAACAAACTTTCTAGCAACATATGTTTATCAATAAGATTTGAAGAATCTTGATACAACATTAAATATTCACTCAATGTGCATACATTTACACACACGACTATGACTCTCCCGTTTTCATGACATAATAGAACATCGGCATAGTCTACAGGTTTTCTTGATCTTCAATATAGATCTATCACTGTTTCCCAGAAACATCCTGATGCTGATCCATCGCATGGTGGAGTTCGTGATCCGCGAGGGTCCGATGTTCGAGGCCATCATCATGAACAAGGAGATGAACAACCCGTTCTTCAGGTTCCTGTTCGAGAACCAGTCGCCTGCGCACGTGTACTATAGGTGGAAGTTGTTCTCTATGCTGCAGGGCGACTCGCCTAAGCAGTGGTCGCTTGAAGACTTTAGGATGTTTAAAGGTGAACTTATGAAGTTGAATTGTTATTTATTTAATATTGAAACGTATTGTATTACACTTTTCATTAAGTATACCTATATAGAGGACTAGCTATTTTCGCGAAGGTTCACCCGCGTCCCGTGCGAACCCGGACAAAATATAGCTAATGTTACTCGGGGATAGTGTAGCTTCGCAAAAGTGAAAGAATTTTTCAAATTGGTTAAGTAGTTTCGAACCTTTAGGGGCAAACAAAGATAGATTAGTAAAGTAGATTTCTATGACTGGCTTTGTCATTAAAACATAATGACTGTTTGTCCAGGCGGTTCAGTGTGGCGACCTCCGGTGATGAACCTCTACACAGCCGGCATGCCTGACGAGCTGGTCGAGGAAGAGGACGCCAAGGAAAACATACGGGGAACACTCTCCAACAAGTAAGTCACACCACTGTTTATTGCTTACTGAAATTCGTTGGATTTTAATGGACTAAAAGAAAGAGTAAAATTATATAAATTACATCTTAGCTCTGTGGGTTTCAGGAAAATAATGTATTTTTTGTGTTGAAAAAAAAAAATGGAAAGAAATTAAGTTTTATTGCGTCAGCAAAAAAAATAGAAACAAAATAAAATGAATTATATGCAGGTGTCGTAAGCGTATTTTGGAGCTCGATTGTAATAAGTTAACATTTCACACCCATATCTACCTCCAATTTTTGCTCAATTTTAATCATCTTTTTTCTTTCCCAGCCAACGTGACCGCCTAGAAGAGTTGATCCGAGGCCTAACTCCATCGCGGTGCAGCATCGGCGCGGCGATGGCGTGGTGCCTGGAGCACGCGGAGGCGGCGGCCGAGGTGTCCACGTGCCTGGCCGAAGCCCTGTCCGGCCCCAACACGCCGCCGCTGCGCCGGGTGGCGCGCCTGTACCTCCTGTCCGATATACTGCACAATGCCGGCGCTAAGCTTACTAATGCTAGTGCCTATAGGAACGCGTGAGTATACTACCTCGTTGTAGTTGTAGACATTATTACATAACAGGAGTATTTAGCAAAGGCGTATATACAGGAGCGCGTGAGTACTATATACTGTAGAAAACTTTTCTAACTAAGAAAGCATTTGATGTCTGGGGTGGTGGTAAATATTCCAAAATATGGTCTATTCAAGATCGACTGGTGGGGTTGGAGAGCTCATCCAATTTTTAAATGAGACTAAAAAAATAATGGGTGGTGATGTAGGAATGGAACGGCACATATCCTAGATCAGCCAAACATGCATTAGAAAATTTAAAGAATACATGAAATTTTACCGTTTTATCCACAGCGGAGCCATAACCTACTTCATATGAAAATGTTACAAGATAGTATTTTTCCCCTTCAGTTTCCAACAACGTCTAACAGAGATAATGCGCAACTGTCACTTGGCGTGGTCGCGCATGTCGTCCCGCCTGCAGCAGGAGGGGTTCCGTGCCCGCGTCACGCGCATCCTGCAGGCGTGGGCCGACTGGGCCGTCTACCCCACCGAGTTCTTGTTGCACATCAATGATGTCTTCCTTGGACATGATAAGGTAGGATAATATTACTGATTCCTGTGGTTACACTCGTTTTCGAGAGAACTTGGTGCCTAGATAAAAGTAAGGTTCGGGTGCTCGATTAAATTTTTTAACAATAACTGAACTAAGGTTAACAACTGTGAAACGGTTGGTCATCTATATCTATCTATACATATAATAATCTTCTATACATATAATAAAACAGTAAAAAAATCGTGTCTGTACATTAAATATTTTTACAAAACAAAATATGTAGGGTTATTAGGAATTGAAAGAAGAGTAAGAATTCGAAAAATAAAAATTGTATGTTTGTTTGTCTGTTTGCACACGCTAATCTCAGGATCCACTGGACGGATTTAGATGAAACTTGGCAGACATATAGCTTATATATCTGAATAACATATAGGCTATTTTTTTTTCGAAATTCGCTCTTTAAGGGGGTAAAATGGAGGGGGTAAGTTTGTATGAAACTCCGTCAGTTTTGAAGCTAATTCCATTAAAATTTATATTTGGTTAAAAATTAAAAATGACATGAAATTCTCCCATAATGGGGGTGAAAAGGGGGGGGAGGGGTAATTGTCTATGAAAATCCGTGGTATTAAAACTCGATATGGTTTCGTTCGTGATCTTATGAGACTAAGTAAAAAGTAAATTCATCTTATTATAAATCCTTACACTTACAATGGGTCTTCATAGTCACACGCAACGCAAATCGCAATATAGGAATGAAATTTGATTGAAAATGTTTGGTCTGAAGGGCATTTCCTGTTGACTTACATAATTAGAGATCTGAAGCATCTCGAATCGTCTCGCGCAAACCGTCGTTTCCCCTGGGCTCTTAGAATTCGACATCAGACGTTTAAGATCTTTTATTTTGACGACCCGTTATCGCTGGCATAAGCGACATGTTCCACGTACGAAGTCGCGGGCAGAAGCTAGTTAGTCATATAGTTGTCAAATCGTCAATTTGACCGATGAGCGACCATTTTATGTCGTGAAGGTTGTTATTTAAATTTCGACGTTTGTTTTAAATTTCGACGTTTGTTTTAAATTTCGACGTTTGTTTTAAATTTCGACGTTTGTTTTAAATTTCGACGTTTGTTTTAAATTTCGACGTTTGTTTTAAATTTCGACGTTTGTTTTAAATTTCGACGTTTGTTTTAAATTTCGACGTTTGTTTTAAATTTCGACGTTTGTTTTAAATTTCGACGTTTGTTTTAAATTTCGACGTTTGTTTTAAATTTCGACGTTTGTTTTAAATTTCGACGTTTGTTTTAAATTTCGACGTTTGTTTTAAATTTCGACGTTTGTTTTAAATTTCGACGTTTGTTTTAAATTTCGACGTTTGTTTTAAATTTCGACGTTTGTTTTAAATTTCGACGTTTGTTTTAAATTTCGACGTTTGTTTTAAATTTCGACGTTTGTTTTAAATTTCGACGTTTGTTTTAAATTTCGACGTTTGTTTTAAATTTCGACGTTTGTTTTAAATTTCGACGTTTGTTTTAAATTTCGACGTTTGTTTTAAATTTCGACGTTTGTTTTAAATTTCGACGTTTGTTTTAAATTTCGACGTTTGTTTTAAATTTCGACGTTTGTTTTAAATTTCGACGTTTGTTTTAAATTTCGACGTTTGTTTTAAATTTCGACGTTTGTTTTAAATTTCGACGTTTGTTTTAAATTTCGACGTTTGTTTTAAATTTCGACGTTTGTTTTAAATTTCGACGTTTGTTTTAAATTTCGACGTTTGTTTTAAATTTCGACGTTTGTTTTAAATTTCGACGTTTGTTTTAAATTTCGACGTTTGTTTTAAATTTCGACGTTTGTTTTAAATTTCGACGTTTGTTTTAAATTTCGACGTTTGTTTTAAATTTCGACGTTTGTTTTAAATTTCGACGTTTGTTTTAAATTTCGACGTTTGTTTTAAATTTCGACGTTTGTTTTAAATTTCGACGTTTGTTTTAAATTTCGACGTTTGTTTTAAATTTCGACGTTTGTTTTAAATTTCGACGTTTGTTTTAAATTTCGACGTTTGTTTTAAATTTCGACGTTTGTTTTAAATTTCGACGTTTGTTTTAAATTTCGACGTTTGTTTTAAATTTCGACGTTTGTTTTAAATTTCGACGTTTGTTTTAAATTTCGACGTTTGTTTTAAATTTCGACGTTTGTTTTAAATTTCGACGTTTGTTTTAAATTTCGACGTTTGTTTTAAATTTCGACGTTTGTTTTAAATTTCGACGTTTGTTTTAAATTTCGACGTTTGTTTTAAATTTCGACGTTTGTTTTAAATTTCGACGTTTGTTTTAAATTTCGACGTTTGTTTTAAATTTCGACGTTTGTTTTAAATTTCGACGTTTGTTTTAAATTTCGACGTTTGTTTTAAATTTCGACGTTTGTTTTAAATTTCGACGTTTGTTTTAAATTTCGACGTTTGTTTTAAATTTCGACGTTTGTTTTAAATTTCGACGTTTGTTTTAAATTTCGACGTTTGTTTTAAATTTCGACGTTTGTTTTAAATTTCGACGTTTGTTTTAAATTTCGACGTTTGTTTTAAATTTCGACGTTTGTTTTAAATTTCGACGTTTGTTTTAAATTTCGACGTTTGTTTTAAATTTCGACGTTTGTTTTAAATTTCGACGTTTGTTTTAAATTTCGACGTTTGTTTTAAATTTCGACGTTTGTTTTAAATTTCGACGTTTGTTTTAAATTTCGACGTTTGTTTTAAATTTCGACGTTTGTTTTAAATTTCGACGTTTGTTTTAAATTTCGACGTTTGTTTTAAATTTCGACGTTTGTTTTAAATTTCGACGTTTGTTTTAAATTTCGACGTTTGTTTTAAATTTCGACGTTTGTTTTAAATTTCGACGTTTGTTTTAAATTTCGACGTTTGTTTTAAATTTCGACGTTTGTTTTAAATTTCGACGTTTGTTTTAAATTTCGACGTTTGTTTTAAATTTCGACGTTTGTTTTAAATTTCGACGTTTGTTTTAAATTTCGACGTTTGTTTTAAATTTCGACGTTTGTTTTAAATTTCGACGTTTGTTTTAAATTTCGACGTTTGTTTTAAATTTCGACGTTTGTTTTAAATTTCGACGTTTGTTTTAAATTTCGACGTTTGTTTTAAATTTCGACGTTTGTTTTAAATTTCGACGTTTGTTTTAAATNATAGTACAGACTAAAAAGATTAACTGACTTGGTATTACATGGATCTCACAACTTTTTACGGTAGAGAGACTGAGCTGCTGCGAGACTTGGGTTTTTTACAGGATGTTTTTGATGGCATTAAAATTCCATGGAGAAGAATGTACAGGATCATTTAAAAATATATAATAATCAAATGATTTCAGAGGATTGTATAGGTCACAACGCTAGTTTGCGTTGCTAACCGACTTCTCAAAAGAAGGAAGATCTTAATTTTGATGTCCAGGATCTGATGATGAACTGGAAACCCTGAGAAATCGAGGGCAACTCTAGAAAATTGTAGGCACACATGGAGTAAAAACTTGACATGTCACACAATGGCAGTCAAACCTTTATCTGTGCGAAGATCTCACCAATACGAATTAAATGAGCCCAAACACGTAGTAATTGCTACATACCTATGAGGAGTTCTCTTGACTTTCTGTCGTCTCCATCATCAGGTAAGGTCCAAACTTCTCGGTCATGTAGACTCACTCGATATACCGACGAATATCAAGTTTTTACTTGGTGCATACCTGCAATTTTCGAGAGTTGCCCTCGACTTCTCAGAGTTTCTATCATCAGATCCTGGCCGGATGATAATGAGGCTAATCGGTGAGTATTCTCTTACATAATAAAGAGAGAATTTTTCAAATTGGCCCAATTCTGATAGTGGTAATCCTCATTGATATAGGGATTATAACTGGGGTTTACACTTGATTTTCTCGAGATTCCCATCCCTCACATTGATGCGCCTAATGCCATAGTAAATCAGAGCCTTAGGTCATTATATCGTGATATATTTCGTTTGTGTCCGCCGTGGGTATAGTTTCCATACAAAGGTGCCCAGTGACCTTTCGACGTTTGTTTTAAATTTCGACAAAATCCTGACCTACATTTACATATTCATCAAGGCACTTTTTACGAGTTTCGTTTTTTTGCGTGCACGTGCGCGCCGGGCCGTGGGAATCCAGATTCTTCCTTGTCTCCGCACTATTGCTGGCCCGCCTCACTCGGGCCTCGTCTCCTGTACGGGGTAGTGAGGGGTTGAGCTAGTCCGTGCATCGTCTCAGGGCCTCCGCCTCGGGTCCGTCAAATAGGGAGCAGGGACTTCTCCAAGTCCCTCGCCCCTAGACTCATTCAGGGGGGCGGAAAAAGGCGTTCGCCCTTCCCCGGCGCCCGGTGCGCCTTCTGCGGCCGGGTAAGGGAGCCGAGGTCTCCCTCCCCCGTTCTGCAGATTCCTTCTGTGACATCACGTCCTCGCAGAAGGACACCACCGAGTCCCACGACTGCGCTGCCGACTATCGCCCGCACCACGGCCGGCAGCGACAGATGACCTCCTACTTCGTTTGTGGGGGCACGGCGCTGCTCCTCTCAAGCCACACACTCGGCTAGCGTGTGTTGCGCCGTGTCTTCCCCGCAATGGACGCAGTGGTGGCACCGAGCGTCCGGTTCCCTGTCTATGCGGCACAGGTACTTGCCGAAGCAGCCGTGTCCTGACAGCACCTGCGTCACCCTGAACGACAGGGAGCCGTGCCTTCTCCCGAGCCAGACGTCGAGTACTGGCCGGATCGTCTCGACGGTAGTGAGGCCGGCAGTAGGGCGCAGAAGCCTCTGCTGCCATTCCGCCACCAGGACCTGACGGAGCTCCTCTCGCGCAGCGCGATCTGCCGCTGCACCGGTCTCGAGCCCCGTGCCCGCTCTTCCTCGAGCCACCTATACAATGACGCGAATGAAAATTTTGAATGAAAGTTAACAAAACCCTATCCATCAGGAATCCGACACAGTGCCAGGGTTGTCGAACCCCGCGGAGGCGGAGGAAGGCAACGGTTCAGAGTCGGGCGCGTCGCCGGCGCGGTCGTCGGGGTCGGAGGAGTCGTGGAGCGGCGCGGCGGGCGGGCCGCTGGACGGCGCCGCGCTGCGCCGCCTCGCCTGCCTGCTGCCCGACGCGCCCGCGCCGCGCACCCCGCGCCTGCAGCACTCTCTGCACGACGACATCGACGGCGTGCCCGGTAAGCCTAGCGGCGGCTAGTGTAGTGTACGGGCGGCGGGACCACGTGAGGGGAGATACCGGGCCTCGCGCGCCGCCTCGCCTGCCTGCTGCCCGACGCGCCCGCGCCGCGCACCCCGCGCCTGCAGCACTCTCTGCACGACGACATCGACGGCGTGCCCGGTAAGCCTAGCGGCGGCTAGTGTAGTGTACGGGCGGCGGGACCACGTGAGGGGAGATACCGGGCCTCGCGCGCCGCCTCGCCTGCCTGCTGCCCGACGCGCCCGCGCCGCGCACCCCGCGCCTGCAGCACTCTCTGCACGACGACATCGACGGCGTGCCCGGTAAGCCTAGCGGCGGCTAGTGTAGTGTACGGGCGGCGGGACCACGTGAGGGGAGATACCGGGCCTCGCGCGCCGCCTCGCCTGCCTGCTGCCCGACGCGCCCGCGCCGCGCACCCCGCGCCTGCAGCACTCTCTGCACGACGACATCGACGGCGTGCCCGGTAAGCCTAGCGGCGGCTAGTGTAGTGTACGGGCGGCGGGACCACGTGAGGGGAGATACCGGGCCTCGCGCGCCGCCTCGCCTGCCTGCTGCCCGACGCGCCCGCGCCGCGCACCCCGCGCCTGCAGCACTCTCTGCACGACGACATCGACGGCGTGCCCGGTAAGCCTAGCGGCGGCTAGTGTAGTGTACGGGCGGCGGGACCACGTGAGGGGAGATACCGGGCCTCGCGCGCCGCCTCGCCTGCCTGCTGCCCGACGCGCCCGCGCCGCGCACCCCGCGCCTGCAGCACTCTCTGCACGACGACATCGACGGCGTGCCCGGTAAGCCTAGCGGCGGCTAGTGTAGTGTACGGGCGGCGGGACCACGTGAGGGGAGATACCGGGCCTCGCGCGCCGCCTCGCCTGCCTGCTGCCCGACGCGCCCGCGCCGCGCACCCCGCGCCTGCAGCACTCTCTGCACGACGACATCGACGGCGTGCCCGGTAAGCCTAGCGGCGGCTAGTGTAGTGTACGGGCGGCGGGACCACGTGAGGGGAGATACCGGGCCTCGCGCGCCGCCTCGCCTGCCTGCTGCCCGACGCGCCCGCGCCGCGCACCCCGCGCCTGCAGCACTCTCTGCACGACGACATCGACGGCGTGCCCGGTAAGCCTAGCGGCGGCTAGTGTAGTGTACGGGCGGCGGGACCACGTGAGGGGAGATACCGGGCCTCGCGCGCCGCCTCGCCTGCCTGCTGCCCGACGCGCCCGCGCCGCGCACCCCGCGCCTGCAGCACTCTCTGCACGACGACATCGACGGCGTGCCCGGTAAGCCTAGCGGCGGCTAGTGTAGTGTACGGGCGGCGGGACCACGTGAGGGGAGATACCGGGCCTCGCGCGCCGCCTCGCCTGCCTGCTGCCCGACGCGCCCGCGCCGCGCACCCCGCGCCTGCAGCACTCTCTGCACGACGACATCGACGGCGTGCCCGGTAAGCCTAGCGGCGGCTAGTGTAGTGTACGGGCGGCGGGACCACGTGAGGGGAGATACCGGGCCTCGCGCGCCGCCTCGCCTGCCTGCTGCCCGACGCGCCCGCGCCGCGCACCCCGCGCCTGCAGCACTCTCTGCACGACGACATCGACGGCGTGCCCGGTAAGCCTAGCGGCGGCTAGTGTAGTGTACGGGCGGCGGGACCACGTGAGGGGAGATACCGGGCCTCGCGCGCCGCCTCGCCTGCCTGCTGCCCGACGCGCCCGCGCCGCGCACCCCGCGCCTGCAGCACTCTCTGCACGACGACATCGACGGCGTGCCCGGTAAGCCTAGCGGCGGCTAGTGTAGTGTACGGGCGGCGGGACCACGTGAGGGGAGATACCGGGCCTCGCGCGCCGCCTCGCCTGCCTGCTGCCCGACGCGCCCGCGCCGCGCACCCCGCGCCTGCAGCACTCTCTGCACGACGACATCGACGGCGTGCCCGGTAAGCCTAGCGGCGGCTAGTGTAGTGTACGGGCGGCGGGACCACGTGAGGGGAGATACCGGGCCTCGCGCGCCGCCTCGCCTGCCTGCTGCCCGACGCGCCCGCGCCGCGCACCCCGCGCCTGCAGCACTCTCTGCACGACGACATCGACGGCGTGCCCGGTAAGCCTCTATTCACACTGAAACAGCAGCGGCACACAGCGACTGGAGGAGAAGCGGTGTCGTGTAATGTAATGCCCGGGCAGCAGGGCCACGCAGAAGGAGAAAACGGGGCCTCGCGCGCTGCCGCGATGCCGCCCGACCGATAGCCGTGAGGTTGTCAGCGGCCTCTCGGCTTTTGGTCGCTTCAAGTCTCGCAGCTGCGAGCGGTAAGCGCTACTAATTTTCGTCCCAAATCAATTTAAACTCTTCATACTTAGAGATAGGACTCCTAATTCGAGGCAACATTTCTACGCAATAACTTTATGGCATAAATGTGTTATATAACACTGAAATCCCGCTTGATATTATTGTTACAATTTCAATAGTTTTATACCCGGCTCAGGATTTTTGAACTGTTCGATACCACTATTAGAATCTCTGCATAACATAGTAATATGGGAACCTATCACAGTGGAGGAGGACATAGACGGTGTGCCGCTGGAGACGGAGAGCGCGGCGACGCGGGCGGCGGGCGGCACCTTCGTGCCGTCGCGCTGGGAGAGCGTGGAGCCCGACCTGCCCGATGAGCCCGCGCGCCCCGACACCAGCCACGACCCGCCCACGCCCACGCAGCAGCAGCAGGACACGTATGTGACATCATTTTGTTTTTTTAAGTTTTACCACTTTTTTATCGATGGGAAATCATCAGATAAACCCGCCCGCTGTGGGTGACAGCGCGAGGGAGTGACAGACTTTTACTGACTAGAAAGCCCACTGTGTTCCTTCGGGAGCTCTTTGTGTGTCAGGGCCGCGGTAACTCTTTCGAACAACCCGCAGCCCCGACAGGCTCTGGCCCTAGTGAGCCCCGCAAAGGTTTGCGGACTCTCTCTGGTGAGCGCGTGGAACAATGCGCGCCGCCGACATGGGCTAGTCGTCTCCTAGGAGACGGAAGGACGATGAGCCACCCGAAACTTACCGCCCAGAGACTCACGCCTCTCGAAACCCGGCGCATTAAAATTAACCATAGTTATATTTTTAGTAAAGGCCTGAATAAGATAAATGATTTAACTTTGTGTATATTCGTGAAGCGAGGAGCAGTCGCTGAAGCGCGAGACGCTGCGCGAGATCGAGGTGCGCGTGCTGAAGTACGCGGACGAGCTGGACGCCGGCCTGCGCGCGCGCCGCCCCGGCCTGTCGCACGCGCAGCAGATACACCACTACCGCAGGAAACTTATCAAGAAGGTACGGCGGTACCACTCACTCGCATTAATCGTGCAGTACCCGTCACACCCCCAAAAAATACGCCTGGTGGTGTCATGGGCACTACGAATGTCAATTTCGACTATACTGATCAAGTCGACCAAACATTTCTACGAAAGATCTGTGGCGTCGATTGATGGTCGATCGATAGGTGTGGTGACACCCTAAACTGATTCAACACTTAATCACAAACACACTTGATCACTTGAGCATAATTTTAACATTTATTGGACATTAAATTACTTTCAACCATTTTTGCTTTTATCAATTAATTTTTATTTGCTTTCTAGGCTTCACGAGAAGCTAAAGAGGCTGTAGAAGAGGTGCGAGAGTCACCAGAGCCGAGACGAAGATCTCCAGTCGAGGACGACACATACTCCACGTACGTATACCTAAACTCTACGTACACAAGCACCTTGTAAAACGCCAGGACATCAAGCTACTCCGATCTGTAATTTTTTTACCAAACAAAAATGGACTTTATACTGTAGTGATAAGATCGAAATTTGACAGATTGTAGTAGCTAGACGGGTTGGCCTGTACATATACACACAAAACTCACATTGTATATATAGGAATATACATAGGAACGTCATTCGTACAAACAATCAAAGACCGAGTAGAAGGAATATAAAGAAGAAAGAAAGAATATTTCTTTGCAAACAGATGACTAGGCCAAAAATATCCAGAGTGTCGAAGGGCCTGATCGTTCTCCTCCAATGTAACTAGGGTTTCAAGCCTTCCCCGTATATCAAACTGAATCCTAGATTGTAACTAAGAATTTTCTAACAGAAAAACCCAACATGCTTTGCCTGACCTGGGGCTCGCACCCAGGACGTCAAGATCCACTGCCGCCGTCACTTCCGAGAGGTGATATTAATTAAAATAAACAAAGAATTTCGTTGCTCATACACATGAAATATGGCGAGGATAATAAAAATGAGAATTTTTTCGTTCCTGTACCGAGTATTGTCCATTTCAGAGAAAAGGAGAAGAAAATTTTGGAGAGAAAAAATCGTCGTAAATATTAAAAGACTACTGTATATGATAAAGTATTGCACTTTATATGAAACTAAAATAAGGTTTAAAATTTGTAATTTGCACCCATGTTATTTTCTAAAGTATCATTATGCATACTTTGCGCTTACTGGCATTCTAAAAATCACGCAAGTTGCAGCACAGTTGTGTATTCAAAGCTACCAGGATATCATCAATAATTAATTAGTAGAAGGCTGCGGCTGCTGCAGTCATATTTAATTTCCTTAAACATTTCTACACTGCACTTGAATCGATTGTGTTGTATTAAAACGTCGAAACCACAAAAAAACGAATTGTCGCCGTCGACATTTTACTTCTATGCCGTTTAATAAATATGGAACATCAAATGATGAATATATTTTTGTTTTGCAGAGCGTCGTCGAAAAAATCAAAGAAATCCCGCGAGCCCTCCCTATCGCCGCCGCCGAAGCGATCACGATACAGGTAAGTGTTGTTCTTAGTTGTTAGGCAGAGATATATCTAATTTACAACATATTTACATACATACAATGTGATGTGAACAACGCCTGAAAAATATTAAATCGAATCCCTTTCACTCAATATTATACTTTTTTTTTACGTTATCATATATTTTTACCACAGTGACCGCAAGTCAAGATCCCGGTCCAGATCGCGCGAGAGGGAAAGAGACCGCGAACGTTCCCGCGAAAGGGAACGGGAGAGGGACAGGGAGCGAGACAGGGACAGGGATAGGGACAGGGACAGGCGCCGCCGCTCCCCCGCCACGCCCCCCTCGCATCACCATCGGAAACATAGCAAACATGCCAAGTATAAGTACTGAAACATGCTGTGAAATGAATAGTGTATTTAAGCAAATAAATATTATTATGTAAACTGTTGCGCTAATTATTAACCCTTCCTATACGATAAATTCATCATTTCCTTCTTAGATATTTGAATCTACCTCAATCTGTCAAAAATGCTAACATATTAAAAATACTTGGTCATAAAAAAAATGGGGAACGGAACGCAAACGTCGAATTACAACGCTTGCTAAACTCCATTTATTCAAATCGCCCAATGAGCACACGACAAGGGAAAAAACAAATAAGTACGTAAAAGAAAACCACATTATTATAATTGTATGATTTTACTCAATAAACATTTCATTCAAATCAAAATAAAATTATAATAAAAACCATAAAACACCTAAATATTATCTAAACAGTACAAAACATTCTGATACAGTACAAAGTAATTGAGAACACAAATTATAATTCATTTAGGATAATCTCATTATATTCTATTCCCTGATGCTATAGTAACAAAAGTTTAAAAGTATTAATACAAAAGATTTCGTACAATGTCAACGTACATTTAATTGGATTTTTCAGGGTGTTTGCTATTGAAAATGCCTCATGAATGCTTGCTGCTACTAAACTTGTATTTTTTTTGGATTCACTAAAAACATGACACATTTTATCAACTCTTTTCTATACATAAGTTAAATGTAGCGTATAATGGCTTGATAAAAATATGATATTTCAATGAACTAACACCCTGAAACTTACAAAACATTGACACCACGTACCCTACTTGACTAGCTGCCAGGCTTGACGCCACAAGCCCGAACACGGTACTACGCAGACCTCGGCTCTGGTAACTAAAGCGATTACATGTCTGTATAATACTTCTTTAAAATAATAATCCTATAAAGTCGTATCCCGACTTTGAGAGCCATGCGCCGCGAACGTATGTTGAGATAATTTTAAAACACGCACTCCTCAAGCCGAGGCGTTGTGTGTCGTTCGTGGTGCATACCTCTCAATTTCTGGGTCTGCCTTAAAATGTTTTAGAATGACGACCTTCGACTTTCAATTGGTATGTTATCGAAGAAAGTACTTATGTTCTGAATACTCTAGTCTCTACATGAAATTACATTGATGGAAATCGTTCACATTCATTCTCTCGGTCGCTTGAAGTCATTCAAAAGAGTTAGTTACACAAAGATCTAATATTCATTTAGTCTGCTAGTACTTGTTCATAGAACGCTTTACAAGTAATTATTGCAAGTATTCTTCATAATGCATACATTATACTATACAGATACAACACAACAATATATCTTTGTTTGTTAATAAAGCTCCTGCATTCCCGATAGCCTCGCAAGCGTTCAACTGCATCACATACAAATTATATACATAACTCTGATTATATTCAATTCATTGATTTGTGATTCTTATTAAAAACTACTTAAAATTATAAGGCTTTAAAAATATAATACTGAAATACGCATTGGGGAGAGATAACACAAAATAAAACCTTCAACTATTGTAAAAAATAAAACAGATATTTGCTTGAAAATCATAGCCGTTCGTGCACTTAACATTAGGGCATGCAATATCGGAAGGATCTCAATTCCGGAATTGAAATCCGATACTGGAGAGCTAATTGAGGATTTACGCTTATTACATTTAATTGGTTTTTTTTGAACCTTTCTGCAAGATATTGCTAAGAATAGTGACGTCAAAAAACTGGACTTCACTTTGAGAAAAAATAAGCTGCTCTGAAACCATTGATTAATAATAACTTATATATTCCTTTATATTTTCTATTCCAACAGTTTACAATCAGCAGGAAAACATTTGATACCACCCACAGATGAAATGAAAACAACTCCACATTGGACTAATTAATCTCGTTTGAAAACTGTTCTATTGATAGTCTAAAAATATCTCGCTGTGATTCAACTGGAAGCTAAAAACTAGCTTTCATATAGCTGCTGACGTCAGCATAAACGAGACGCTCACAGCCGCGGGAAATGCTGTA
This sequence comes from Heliothis virescens, assembly GCA_002382865.2. Taxonomy (NCBI): domain Eukaryota; kingdom Metazoa; phylum Arthropoda; class Insecta; order Lepidoptera; family Noctuidae; genus Heliothis; species Heliothis virescens. The sequence goes on from NWSH02000517.1 coordinate 3,059,922, forward strand.
GCATTATTGATACTTCGCGAGCTGTGCAGTTATAGAAAGTTGTATTTGTGAGTCCGTCTTTGAAATATGATCTCGTATATTTGGAGACGTTAAGCTATTTCGTTGATCTGAATATGTTTTAGTTTATACGTGTTCCATTACTGTTACTTGTGAGCTAGAGGTGTATTTTATTACCCTAGTGCGCTAGTTTACGCAGGTTCCAGATTAAATTCTAATAGCTATTTGATGGACTCGTGCGTTTGAAGTAGTCAATATTAAGAACAATCTATGATTCAGACAACATCATACCAATATGTCAAATTTACCGTCCGAACATCTTCCTCCACTATTGTGATAAAGGTTGAAAATCTGTCGCATAAAATTTGACGAATTGCGGATTAACTCAATGTATTACGTTGTCCTTGTTACTATTTGCTAGAACTCTACCCTGGGCACCTGTCAACTGAAATCCCGATTGAAACTACATCTTGAGTTACATGTATGCGTGGATATTTTTTACCCAGCCTGCAAGAAAGGAAAGGGGAAAACACGTTGCAGAAAATAAAATACTCATTAAGAGAGAAAATGCAATCCTACTTTTGCTTTGAGGAATAAAACACGATTGAAATGCTGTCGTTTTGCAGAGCGACACTGTGACCTTTGATATTTTGTTTGTAGTCTGTTCTAGTGTTAAATGAAATTTAGGGAAAGTTTTGAATACTCATATTGAGGGAAAAAGGTTTAGCATGACTTGGATATCCGCAACTATTAGACCAGGCGACAAATTAACTTAGCCGTAGGGCTCCAGTGGAAAACCCAATTGCACTTGCCAGATCTTACTTCGAACTCATGTCAGTTAAGTCTATAGCCGTTCTGTTATCGCCAATAGTTGTCGGAGCTTTCAGGGACAAACAAACAAAAGTATGTTCCTCTTTACTATAGATCATTAGACATCAAATTCACTTTCTAATTGTTCAGATGATTTAGCTAAACAATTGGACATAGCTAACCCGGTTATACACAAAGATTAACACCGTGCTCTTGGTGCGAGCTACCGGTTAAATAATGCCTAAATTAGCCAACAATTTAACCACAATTACCGGTGTGTTGCGAAAACACCCCAAGACAATAGATATTCATTACGAATGAGACACTTTTCTAACGGATAGGAAATGTCGTCAGGATTTCTGCTAAAGGTTTTAAGCTTAGTGTACATGTACCGTAAGGTTTTAAAATACCTTTAGATTACAATCTATCTTGTCGCGAGATTGCCAAACTGACTTGAAATATTGGTGAACCGCCCCGTACGATCCGAAGACTGTCCCTGATTTGGTCGGCCCCCCCCCCCCCCTCCTTAAAAACCGCCATTTTCTGTTCCATGACCAATCAGAACAGCCGTTGTAAAGTTCCACAATTTTAACAATTGTAAGATTGTATCATATGGGTGTTTTAAATAATATGTTCAAGTTGTAAAACTGTTTGCGTGTTGGTTCACAATATTTCGACAGCTTACAATCACGCGAGATATATTTGTAATTCTAACGGTATTTACAATTCTTACGGTGACACATACAAGACTGATTATCTGACACAGCTATTTTTTCGTTCACAACAACTAAGAATGGTTGGGTCGTATTTCGTCAAACCTTTTGACCCCTAATGTTGCTTATGGACCAAACGAAACTTCCATAACTACTACTTTGGCAATGGACCGAGTTCTCATAAAAAACTGCTTGTCTTGTGTCTACCTGCTTGCCTTTCGACTTACTGTCTTTGTTTTACTGGCTGTGTTTATCGTTGAGTGGCTTTTCCATAGCCCTTATAGTTTTCCTAGTTATAAGTTAGGACGTTGATGTCATTCATTAATACAGACTAATCTACATATCATATAATTACATAACCATCACCCTTCCCTGATACAGGAGGGATCAGGTTGATAAGGTGAGGATGGAGATCTCACAATCTAAATTCCAGAAGACCACGTTAGGAGTGGGTTGAAGCAGGTCAGATAGGAGGCATGAGAAATGTGTGGCAATGTATAAAAGATCTGCCTTCTTACTATCAAAGAAAAGTCTAATAAAATATGTCAGACCAAATTTGCTCTACATGATATTTTCAGCCTATTATTATTGTTTATCACTGTTTCCTGTGCTCGCAGAAATCGGTTCATTAGATTTGAACACTGCGAAACACTTCCTCCCTATCATCAATCCTACACCCCCCTATCCCCTTCCTGTTATTATTTTTGAATCAAAAATCATCTACCCCAACACACCACACAAACACTTCACCTTTACTTAATATTATATTATCTTTCGTAGCACAACAAACAAAAAAACTTACTTTTCCCTTTTCACTCTTTCGCTGAGACTGTCTGTATTGGTAGTGTAAGTTAGTTTTTTGTATACTTCATTAACATTGCTTTTGTGCTCACCAAAAAAACTAAAAATAAATAAACACATGCAAAAGCTTTCAACTTTCAATAACTCCCAAGAGCTTCATTGGAGTAGTTTATTTTGAACCTTTTTGGTACATCAATCTTCTCTTGTCCTATTTCGCGGATATTTTTATGCTCTTTAGAAATGGATAGATAGAATAGATAATTATTTGTCTGAAATAGTATACAAATTGCTTTGTCTGATTCCTGAAACTCAACTAGGATTCCCTGTGTCGTGAGTTCCAGGCTATTCGTTCCGTGACAGTTTTACTACTTAATTAAACATACAAAATCATGTCTTCTGCTTATGCGATAAGTACTTAAACTATTGTTAGTTGGTAGAACAGTAAAGGCAAAGAGAAAAAATAACAAAAATATATATAAATAAAATAAATATGTATAAAGTAGTTATATTAATATAATAAATAAAATTATAATATAATATATATATTGTAGTAGATGTAGTGAGTATGAATAACAGCTACGTACGTTTTTTTTATTTTATTATTAGAGTTAAGAAAGTTTTCCGTCAAGTCATAGTCCAATGGTAAGAAGCCAATTCGTGACACAGATTTACATTTATTTGGATTAGTTGCCAGAATATTGTGACGATCATTAAGTTTTTTATAATGTGTGGTCCCATAAAACGATGGATGGAACAAGACAACATATTTTACATTAAAAACTGAACTTCCTTGTTTGAGATGGGAGATTATCAAATGACCCTTTTCGCCGTGTGTGCAACAAGAGGTCAGACTTGTTATGATTAAAACTTTTGTTTCTTCTGTGTCTTTTGTTGTATGTAGGCCGCGTTACTCTTTCGAACAATCCCGATCCGAGATGATGAGATTTGCATACTGATAAAACTAGGAGGAATGTTAACGTCTCCCATCCAAAAACAGCCTTGCGTATAAAAACTTGCCCGTCTCGATAAAATTTCAGTGACTTGGATAGGTCTATCATTACCACACGCACTGGCCTAATTGATTCTCCGTATAAGAATCGTTATCGCCCGTAATTTGAAAACTATAGGCCATTATAAATGATTACTATGATGAAATACTCTTCACATCATTAATATCACATAATCACATCATAATTTCTTACATCAGACCACAAAGTGTAGCTTAAAATAACCAACCACAGTTGATTATCAATTAAAATACGGCCCTTCTTCTATTGTAGTTTAACTGACAAGGGTTTCATAGCACTAACTGCTACCTGTTATTACAAAGGGCTTGTCTAATTATTATAGTTTTACTTCTACCACTATATGACGTACGTGATGCGTTGTACGGAGATATGATACTGACACCTACAACTAGTGTTTTCCTTTGTTCAAGTAAATAATATGGTTCGATGCTAACGCAAACCTATTATTAGGCCAGTGATAATTTTCTTGTTTTTATTAATCTAAAACAAAACAGGGTGGGATTTTAATGTCCGGTGGAAGAGTGGTTCAGAATTTACGTTGTCCACAAAACCTGGAAACTTCAGTTTCATTTAAAATGTGAAAACTTATATTAATCTCATAAAACTCATTTAAGCCCGTATCTAAAATGTGTCGAGGCGATAACCTAGACCTAAGATATTAATTAGGTATTTAGTTGACGTTTCGTACGATATGATCGTAGATACCGCCCGTGTTATCTATTGTTACACATTTCACATCGTCCCAGCGGCATCGAATAACAGGCGTATATGAAGAATTCACATACACAGTCGCTATACCGGAATGCTCATGTGAGCGACTACATTGAATTAATATATTGACACGGTAATGTCTCCGGGTGGCTTAACGAGGAGATTACATTGTAGAGATAATTAACGCTGAATGACCTGCACACTGCGGAAGGCTGTTCTTTGCTTACGCAAAACGGCCCTAATGACAGCTGTACTTGTTTGACACTTAATTTGTTGGTTAAACGACTGATACTAATTTGTGTTGTCATGTTGTTGCAGGCGATGCCAAGATAACGCGGGCAGTTCAGATCGCCGCCTCAGATGCTTGCGCGCCAGAAGCGCAAACACGGCCCTGGCGCGGGCATATCATTATAATAAAAAATAAACCTTATTCGTAACCTAAAGTACAACCCAATTATATTGTCATTCCAATTATCCAACATATTTACTTTTTAAATTTATAAATACATATAAAACAAAACCAAAACATTTAGAAAATATACAATTATATAATTAGTACTTAAAACATATTGCACCTCGAAGTGTCGGCGTTCCGCGTGTGCCGGTGTTTCGCTACTGTTCATGTAGGCGACCACAAAAAACCGGCGGGTACACCAACACTTTCGCCCAAAACTCTTCTTTTGAGGAACTTCTCAAGTGATGCGATCGGAATCGCACCACGAAACGACTTGAAGTCATATTGTGACCGCGCGTTCAACCTCTTCACCCTCAAATTCCAGTTGTCTTTGACGCGCATATACTCCAGAACTATTAGACTAACTTGTTACATTTCGGCGATACTGACAGGCCGAGCCAGAATGGGGCTTTGGTTGGACTCTCGTAGCCTTGAAGTCCTG
>NWSH02000517.1:3070008-3108145 GCA_002382865.2 Heliothis virescens
GATACAATGTCAACTTGTTGCACCCGCGATAAAAAAGATGAATAAGTTTAGTTTTTTCACTTAATTAAAGAGCAGAGTTTCTGAAACTTTGCAAAAGTAAGAAGATTTTAAAATTCAACGTAAATTAACCTTCGTTGGAATCGTATTTATTGTACGGATAAAATAAACGCTCACTTAAATTGGTTGCACCCGCGATCAGACTTAAGATCGCGGGTGCAACCAATTTTCATTTTCTTTGAAAAAATATACATTTTATTGTTTTTAGAAGCCGTGATTTATACAATTGAAGTGAAATACTATTGAAGATATAAATTTAATATGAATATAGATAAAATATTATGTATATTTTACAAAAACAACTATTGATGGCAAACGCTTCCTGAAATCGTGAACGATGTAGCAGACGTGCAATTTGAAGACATAATCGCGAAGTTGGAAGCGCCAGTGAAAAGAACTAATGGAATCATAGAATTTTCGACAAATATCGACGTATTTCAAATGAAATAATGAATTATAGGCGACAAAGTAAATCTCCTAATTAATAATATTGATTATTTGATCTCTCATTTTGTTCCTACATATGTTAAAAATATATTTATGTTTGCTTGAATCAGACAGGTTGCACCCGCGATAATTTGATGTTGCACCCGCTATCACTTAAAAATTCAAAAAGAAATTGTTTAAATTTGTTTTTGTATAGAGTTTTTATTTTACCTTATTTAATACCTATAAACCTAACGAAATATTAAGCCATAATATATTATATGTTTCACAATTAACAGATTTTTAACTATTTGGTCTACGATCCGGAAAGCTTGGGCCAAATGTGTTGCACCCGCAATGACCATTTAGACCTTTCTCCTGGTGTTTTAAATATTATTTCATATTGTTTGTTATTAGATATAGGAAGACTACATTAAAATGTAATCAATCAAGACTGATTTATCGAAAAACATGTTTTTATTTAACCACACGAAGTTAAAACATGCGTCTAAATGTTGCACCCGCGATAATGGAATGACCCAATAGTAAAGTTGAAAGATGAAAAAAAAAATGAGTTTTGACTATATTCTTTCAGGGTTAAGATGCAAGCAATATTAATTCCCAGTTTCATGACTTAAGCGTTGACATAACTTGAGTTACAACAATAATAATTTGTTAATACAAGAAGGCCATCTTCTAGCAGTATACTGACACTATCACACGAGTCGGCTTGATGTATATAGCACTAGTGATTTTCTTATATCAAACTAAGGAAATATTCGCGAATTTTTTGAAGCTGCCAAGCCGATTGAGCAGGAAATTATGTCTTAAAATTATTAAAATATATTTTTCGTATTCATAATACGAAATATAAATACAAAATAACTTTAGGATAAATTCGGCAAAGATGCCTCTATAACTTGCCATGCACACTAGCGCCATATCCACCAAGCGACGATACCTCGAACTAACGATATAGTGAAGCTACACACTATGTGTCTTTATCGATAAAATATATTATTTTATTTAACCTTAATACTTTATAATCATTGCATAAGTGATTGATACATTACTTATTTCTAAATATTAAAAATATTTCATTAAAAATTGATTGTAATTTTCATATTAAGACTTGCCTGTAAATTGTCTTTGAGATTTATAATTGGAATGTCCTTGTGATTGAAGCCAGTCGATTCTCTCATGATTATAATTATTAAAAATTCAACTCGATTTAAAAATAATAAAATATTGAAATAATAGATGTTATTTTTGGTTAGAATTTGTTCATAAAATATTTTAAAGAAGACACTAAACTTCTTGCATCATTAAAATATATAGCTGTACAACAAATATTCACGAAGAAAATAAACCTTGTATGATCAAAATACTCAAATTGCTGCCAACATTCGTATTCGAAAATAATCGTTGTATTAAGATACTCAAATATGTTTAATATTCTCTAAAACAAATTGTCAATTTCAATGCTTTTTGTCTAAAATTTCAGAGATCAAACATTAACTAGAAACTACAATTGTGACACAATTGCTTTATTTTTCCAACGTCGTATGTTAGGCCGTCGAAATATGCAACATTTACATACAAATATCTACTTCTAAAGACAGATTCATGCCTCCCTACGCTTGCCGCTTATTACTTACCCTAAATTCAACCATTTGTACGAGAAAATACAGTTCAAATTACGTTGATAGGGGAATATATTCTCAAGGTGTTTGTGAAATATTTTTATCTTTTAATTTCTTAAGGTACGAATTGCGTGAACAGTATATTTTTTCTCTGTTCTAACGTTAGTGTTACACACTTGAATACTGTAGGCCGTTATCTATTTCCTTTATTGTACGATATGATCTAGACTTTTTTAAGCACATCACTATCAAATTACGATCAAATGTCTAGTATATTCAAATATCCTGTCACTTAAACTATTATAGACAGATATTTTGGTGACAATAATACTTAATACAGTCACGTAAGCTTGCCTGTTCATTTCCATATTGCTTATTGTTATCTGTATGCGTGTTTTCTGCGAGTGTAGTGGTGTAGTCACCTCCACGCCCTGCGCGAGCGCGGGCCTGCTGTCAAAGGGGTGATAGGGCGGGTCGGGGTCATGGGGCGGACTGGGGTCACGGGTGTGTGGGGTCGCGAGAGAGTCAGGGGTCTCGCGTGGGGTGTGTGCGGCGTGCTCGGCGCGGAGCACGCGGCTGATGGTCATCTCGTCTTGCGAACTCGCCAACATCGTATGCTGCCGTTGCTGTGAATTTTATTTATATTTTATTTATCTTGATATTTTTTTTACAAAACTGTGCAAAGTTGTGGAAGCACAATGTATATAGGCTTTCAAAGTGCGTAAGTGCAAATTCAAAGTGAATGAGAAATGCATTTCAACTTTTTTGTGTGCAAAATAGAATGTTGTATTTTGCGTGTTACTTGACACATAGTACCTCCACCCTTTGCAAAGATATAAGATAGGGTTAAGGAAAGGGGAATATTAACTGCTTATTTTAGATTTTTTCTGCACATATGTCATAATTTATAGAAATACGAATATAATTTCAATAACTATTTGTTAATAACATTAGTTACAGAATAGCTATGGAAACTACTCACAACATTTAAAGCTGGTTAGTAAACGAAATTATTTTACAACTAAATACATGTTAAATGAAAAATGTTATTGGCCTTACAAATTGCCTTACATGTTAGGAACTAAATTAAGCGTTAATTATGAAAATTCAAATAAAATAGAACACACAGATTTTTGCGCCACGCAATTTTCAAAATTACCTTTCAAAACGATTAGTACAATGATAGCCAAAAAGGAATAATAAAAGACACCTAGAATATAAGACAAGGTTTACACGTCAGTCCAGTCCATCAGTCTGGCCCGGCTAAGACTGCCAGAATGATGGACGAAAAACACGGTTTATTCTGGACCATCAGTCCGTCAATCAGCGCAATAATTCTCCCATCATTCTGACCAGACTGATGGAATGGACTGACGCCAGATGATCGTGTAACCCTTGTCTAAGTATTAGTAGTAAAGGATCAAGAGCGAAGCGCAGTTGCCTGTGAGTGGGGGTGAAGCGGCGGCGCGTGCGCAAGCGAGGCGGTCACACACCACTGACTCACTGGTACTGCCAGTGGGGACTGATAGTCACAACGATGATGATAGTCATTGATATTAGAAAAACAGTTGAGAATGATCGAAGCAGTTACAAATAACTTAGTCTTTCTTTCATGGAGATGCTTATTTTTTTTATAAACTAGCTCTCGCCAGTGATTTAAACCTCGTCTCCTGGAAACGATTTCGCGCACCTGGGTAATAAACAGCCTTGCTCCATATGTGGGCTTACACTGAAATAATTTATAGGTAATTGGACCAGTGTTCTTGAGGTTAGCGCGTTCTTAAGTAAACATACAAACTCTTCAGCTTTATAATATTTGTAAAAAATCTCATCACAAAAAGTGCGGAATCAAACTGAAAAAACCTTCCTAAATAACAAGAACAAACATTACCTTTGAAAGTAGTCAATTATACTAGGAGTACAATATGTTCTAATGCTTTGTTTAAATGTATGTTGCTAGTGTTGCTACCTCCTTACAGACTAGCTATATCGATACTTTGGCTATTAAATTATATTAAAACTAAATGATGAAGCTAAGTTCATTAATTGCTGCTTATAATGAAACTGTAACCTGTTCTAATTTATATACAAACATAACATGATGGAATGATTGCTATATAAATACAATATGAAGGTACAAATATATTCGTGTTGACTTTGATTTGGTTAGTGATAATTTAGCGACATCTAAAGCTATTTGTGTAATTATTACAATAAATAATTGTTTTGTGTAAGATGTATGACAGTGAATTAATTTCTTCATCACATCAAACATTTTAATTAATCGGGGGTTGAGGGTGAAAATAATGTATATGCGTACTTGTACGAGTAAGTGACATTGTGTACTTGTACAGTTGTACTCAAGTAATTTTGCTTGTCCAAAGTTGCCCACTACTAACACCAAAAAATTAAAAACGCCATTGCGCATGCGCAAGACGTCGAATGGCTAACTTCGGAGAAGCAAAGATATTTGACGGCAAGTGTACATCGACTTAAAATGTGAGACAATTTACTTAAGTGACATGTAAACGACAAGTAGACAATTGTTGTCTGTGTGCGTGCCTATGTATGTGTGTGTCATGTGCACATGTGACAAGGTATGTGTATGCACCTGGGGTCGCTCACTGCTCGAGGGTGATCCGCCACGCTCGCACTTCGCCGCCGCTGCAACACACTCACAATTTACCTGCTTACTCATTCACTACCACATCAATATCAACGACACAGTACTCGTTGAAAAGGTTTAAGACTATAAAGTTGAAAACCAAACAAAAATGCCTAAAAAGAATAAATATCATAAGAAATTATACTGTCAACAAAAGTACTTTAATAATTATTTTTTACAAGACCCATTAGTTTAACAAAATAAATATATCCGTTCATATATTTAAAAAAAATGTCGGGTTATAAGAAACAATTTATCGTTAATTCAAACGAAGAAATCACTACTATTATCCCATATTGGTTAGACCAAGTTATACTCACCTGAAAGATTTTTATGACTATGCCCATTATTTATTGTATATCGAGACTGAAGATACCATTCTATTATGAGACCATTATTTATTGTGTATCGAAACTACTGAGAGTTATTTATTTGGAAATATAATGGGGTCGTCCGCATACTCACTTGCCAGCCGTGTACAACACGCGCATGTCGGTCTGCGGGTGTGCCCGCAGCGCGTGCGGCAGGTCGGGCAGCGCGGCGGGCGGCGCGGCGGGGCGGAGCGCGGGGCTCCACAGGCGCAGCGCGGCGTCGCGGCCGCAGCTGCCCACCAGCAGGTCGGCGCCGGCGCCCACCGCGCACACGCCCGTCACCCACCCCTTGTGCGCGTTCATCACGCCCTACGGACGTACACATGCTACAGAGCCGAATTTACACTAGTGCTTATTGGACGTGCCCGCAATCATTATTTACTTGTTACGCCACATTCATTTCTTTTTTTATGGTAGCCCCTTTATTTACTTTCTAATCTACTATCTACTCCCTCATGTACTACCTCTATATACTTTATTTTATACTTCTTACGTAATCTCTCTATACATTTGTCATTTGTACGACAATATTATTTCCAGTTTCAAGTAGTTAAAAGCCCAAAAATCTGTCAAGTTGCCCATGAAACAGAAACTCCATAAAAACACAGCTGCAAGTGAAACTGGGTCTTTTCCCAACCTAAACAAAATTAGGAAAAAACTAAGCACAAAAATAATAATGTTCGATAAAACTTACATGTGTGAGCGTATGGTCAGTGAGACTCCATCGCTTGAGGCTGGTGTCACGCGACGCGCTGTACAGTACCGCATCGTCTTGGCACAGCGCCAGCGCCTGCACGCCGTCGTAGTGGGGAGGCTCCAACAGCCACCGGTTACTGGCCTCCCAGTTACCTGGACAATAAGATCTTGATAAAATGCGTCCAATGGAAACTACCCTTCAAACCCGGATGAAATATAACCTATTTATGCCACTTGGGAATAGTGTAGCTTCCCAACAGTGATTTTTTAAATATTTTTTATTTATACCTTTATTTCAGGCAACTAGGGCCCATTTTTAAATCGCACCCGTTAGTACGACTCCATGGGCCTTACTACAAAAAAGTTAAACACATGTTCATCACGTGTTTTAGAAATTTTTGTATGGTGAATTTCCTAAAACACTATTTTTTTTTTTTTGTAGCAGGACCCAGTATTTAACGTTATACCGCCCTACCTTCCGACAATTTAAACTTCCTGTTTTATCCCTAACGTCACCCCCATACGCACCAGTATCTTGCGGCAGCATGTCGAGGGTCCTGACGTAGTGGTCCTTGGAGCCGGTGGCCACCAGGTCGCCGTGCGCCGCGCGCCCCGCGCTCAGGCACATCACGGCCGCCGCGTGACCCGTCCACAGCTTGCATACGCACTCCATCCTTGGATGATGAACAAAATTATGATTAGGAAGGCATTTTAACACCTTTTCTTTGCCGATTTTTGGGATTGGATTTGGGATGTCGATAATCAGGATCCCCCCCCCTCCCTATCCCGCTTTGGGTGACAGCGTGAGGGTGTGTGAGACTTTTACTGACTAAAACCCGCCTTGTTCGTTCGGGAGCCTTTTGTATGCCAGAGCCGTGATAACTCTTTCGAACAACACGCAGCCTCGGCAGGCTCTGGCCCTAGTGGGCCCCTCTGGGACTTCAACCCCTTCAGTAAAGATTTATGAGATTGTTAAGAAAGGTACATATAATTTTATCTCACTAAAGCGGCTCAGCCGTAAAGTACTTGTGTAAATATATGTAATGCACTTTGGCTTTGTATGCGTGAGCTCGGGTGCGCTCAATAGTGGTCGAGTCACCGAGTCATACAGAGACTATATGCATGTGCATTTACACACACTACTATGGCTCACTCGTTATCATAGGACAAATCATCTATAATTTCAATCTTTCATAGCTTACAGTATAGAATAATCCCATCTACATCTTCCCATTACTTATCTTATAGTATATCAGTACTTACATGCGCAAGTCCCACAGTCTAAGCTTGTCTCCAGCCGCAGTGTAGAGGCGATGGTTCTGCGTGAGTGCCAGCGCGGTGACGGCTACCTCGCCCCCCACGCCGCGGTTAGCGGGGCAGGGACCCGTCGCGCCTGACGACCTGGGTAATGAAGCACGTGGTTTGAATTTATTTATGTATTCATATATTGTAAGTTTTTTTTAGAACAGTTGGAGATTTATGGCATAGAAATGATTATACACACATCAAAAGTGTCTAGGGATCAACATATATTTTTGCAATAACTTTTCTCCTGATTGATATTAATTAAAATTTTCTTTAAGGATTCATCAAATAAAGTGTTTTCGTTTGTCACAGTAACGATAAACCAAGTCACCTTTGCATTAATAAAGAAATTTGCCATTTTCCTAATAAAGGGATTTTTGACATTTGAACCACTAACACAAAAGTTTGAAAAAAAGACTGAAATAACAGTTTTCTTTAAAATTTTATTGGGTAACTTAAACAATTAATAATCCGTGTTTCTACCGCGAACACTAACAACACAAGAACATCGGTTTGGCATANAACGACACAGTACTCGTTGAAAAGGTTTAAGACTATAAAGTTGAAAACCAAACAAAAATGCCTAAAAAGAATAAATATCATAAGAAATTATACTGTCAACAAAAGTACTTTAATAATTATTTTTTACAAGACCCATTAGTTTAACAAAATAAATATATCCGTTCATATATTTAAAAAAAATGTCGGGTTATAAGAAACAATTTATCGTTAATTCAAACGAAGAAATCACTACTATTATCCCATATTGGTTAGACCAAGTTATACTCACCTGAAAGATTTTTATGACTATGCCCATTATTTATTGTATATCGAGACTGAAGATACCATTCTATTATGAGACCATTATTTATTGTGTATCGAAACTACTGAGAGTTATTTATTTGGAAATATAATGGGGTCGTCCGCATACTCACTTGCCAGCCGTGTACAACACGCGCATGTCGGTCTGCGGGTGTGCCCGCAGCGCGTGCGGCAGGTCGGGCAGCGCGGCGGGCGGCGCGGCGGGGCGGAGCGCGGGGCTCCACAGGCGCAGCGCGGCGTCGCGGCCGCAGCTGCCCACCAGCAGGTCGGCGCCGGCGCCCACCGCGCACACGCCCGTCACCCACCCCTTGTGCGCGTTCATCACGCCCTACGGACGTACACATGCTACAGAGCCGAATTTACACTAGTGCTTATTGGACGTGCCCGCAATCATTATTTACTTGTTACGCCACATTCATTTCTTTTTTTATGGTAGCCCCTTTATTTACTTTCTAATCTACTATCTACTCCCTCATGTACTACCTCTATATACTTTATTTTATACTTCTTACGTAATCTCTCTATACATTTGTCATTTGTACGACAATATTATTTCCAGTTTCAAGTAGTTAAAAGCCCAAAAATCTGTCAAGTTGCCCATGAAACAGAAACTCCATAAAAACACAGCTGCAAGTGAAACTGGGTCTTTTCCCAACCTAAACAAAATTAGGAAAAAACTAAGCACAAAAATAATAATGTTCGATAAAACTTACATGTGTGAGCGTATGGTCAGTGAGACTCCATCGCTTGAGGCTGGTGTCACGCGACGCGCTGTACAGTACCGCATCGTCTTGGCACAGCGCCAGCGCCTGCACGCCGTCGTAGTGGGGAGGCTCCAACAGCCACCGGTTACTGGCCTCCCAGTTACCTGGACAATAAGATCTTGATAAAATGCGTCCAATGGAAACTACCCTTCAAACCCGGATGAAATATAACCTATTTATGCCACTTGGGAATAGTGTAGCTTCCCAACAGTGATTTTTTAAATATTTTTTATTTATACCTTTATTTCAGGCAACTAGGGCCCATTTTTAAATCGCACCCGTTAGTACGACTCCATGGGCCTTACTACAAAAAAGTTAAACACATGTTCATCACGTGTTTTAGAAATTTTTGTATGGTGAATTTCCTAAAACACTATTTTTTTTTTTTTGTAGCAGGACCCAGTATTTAACGTTATACCGCCCTACCTTCCGACAATTTAAACTTCCTGTTTTATCCCTAACGTCACCCCCATACGCACCAGTATCTTGCGGCAGCATGTCGAGGGTCCTGACGTAGTGGTCCTTGGAGCCGGTGGCCACCAGGTCGCCGTGCGCCGCGCGCCCCGCGCTCAGGCACATCACGGCCGCCGCGTGACCCGTCCACAGCTTGCATACGCACTCCATCCTTGGATGATGAACAAAATTATGATTAGGAAGGCATTTTAACACCTTTTCTTTGCCGATTTTTGGGATTGGATTTGGGATGTCGATAATCAGGATCCCCCCCCCTCCCTATCCCGCTTTGGGTGACAGCGTGAGGGTGTGTGAGACTTTTACTGACTAAAACCCGCCTTGTTCGTTCGGGAGCCTTTTGTATGCCAGAGCCGTGATAACTCTTTCGAACAACACGCAGCCTCGGCAGGCTCTGGCCCTAGTGGGCCCCTCTGGGACTTCAACCCCTTCAGTAAAGATTTATGAGATTGTTAAGAAAGGTACATATAATTTTATCTCACTAAAGCGGCTCAGCCGTAAAGTACTTGTGTAAATATATGTAATGCACTTTGGCTTTGTATGCGTGAGCTCGGGTGCGCTCAATAGTGGTCGAGTCACCGAGTCATACAGAGACTATATGCATGTGCATTTACACACACTACTATGGCTCACTCGTTATCATAGGACAAATCATCTATAATTTCAATCTTTCATAGCTTACAGTATAGAATAATCCCATCTACATCTTCCCATTACTTATCTTATAGTATATCAGTACTTACATGCGCAAGTCCCACAGTCTAAGCTTGTCTCCAGCCGCAGTGTAGAGGCGATGGTTCTGCGTGAGTGCCAGCGCGGTGACGGCTACCTCGCCCCCCACGCCGCGGTTAGCGGGGCAGGGACCCGTCGCGCCTGACGACCTGGGTAATGAAGCACGTGGTTTGAATTTATTTATGTATTCATATATTGTAAGTTTTTTTTAGAACAGTTGGAGATTTATGGCATAGAAATGATTATACACACATCAAAAGTGTCTAGGGATCAACATATATTTTTGCAATAACTTTTCTCCTGATTGATATTAATTAAAATTTTCTTTAAGGATTCATCAAATAAAGTGTTTTCGTTTGTCACAGTAACGATAAACCAAGTCACCTTTGCATTAATAAAGAAATTTGCCATTTTCCTAATAAAGGGATTTTTGACATTTGAACCACTAACACAAAAGTTTGAAAAAAAGACTGAAATAACAGTTTTCTTTAAAATTTTATTGGGTAACTTAAACAATTAATAATCCGTGTTTCTACCGCGAACACTAACAACACAAGAACATCGGTTTGGCATACTCAAAATGAGTTCATCCAAATCACGCTGTGGAATGGCCGCCCATGTTCGTTGCAACAACAAAAAAAGGTCTTCTTGCGACTGGATACCCTCCATATTCGGCAGAGCTCTTCTCTGTAGCATATCCCATGCATGCTCAATCGGGTTCAAGTCTGGCGACTGAGCAGGCCAGGGCAGGACATTGATGTTAGCTGCGGCGAGAGTCTGTCTTACAACTCTTGCGGTGTGCGGTCGTGCATTATCATGCATTAACTGAAATAAGGGACCGATTTGCACTTGTAGAGGAACGATGACGTCTGATACAATCGTCTCAGCATAAATTTGAGCGTTGAGGTTGCCTCTGATCCAAATCAACTCAGTTCTTCCGCCGATCCAAATACCCGCCCATACCATGATGGTTCCACCACTATAAGGATGGACTTCCTGGCAGGATTTTAATCGCTGTTGGCGTCCAGGGGTTCTCCAGTGTCGTATACGTCTTGTATCCGGTCTCATACCAAAACGAGACTCATCAGAAAAGCACACGAAACGCCATTGTTCTTCTGCCCAATTTCTGTGTTCAAGAGCCCATTGATATCGAATCCTACGATTGTGCATTGCTATAGGTGGTACCCGTAGCGGTTTTCGGGAATGAAGGTTCACTTCATGCAAGCGGTTTCTGACTGTTTGGTCGCTAATTAAGTTCCCTGAAGAGTGATGAAGCCTCACGGCTAACATCATGGCGGTTATTGTTGGAGCTCTTCGAGTTAAGATTTGAATGTATCGGTCTTGTCTCCGTGTGGTGCAGCGATACCGTCCTCCATGGCGCTCAGCCACGGTACCAGTGCTTCGGTAACGTGTCCAAAGTCGACTGATAACACTCTGACTTGTATTCAGAGCTAAAGCCACAGTACGTTGCCGGGAACCAGCTTCTATCATTCCCACGGCTCTGAGCATTTCTTCCCTGCTTAAATGACGTCGCCGCTCCATAATAACGTTGGTTTTAATCAGTAGTAGGGAAACAGTAGCACTAATAATGTCTTCAATGCGTTGTATGTTTTTATAGGGAAAATATTGACAGCTGATTTTCATCTTTTACTCGAATTTGATTCACAGTTCCTGATTCAAATTATGAAATGCACCAAAAAGGATCCATATGAATTTATAAAATCATAAATTTATTACAAAGCCACATCTCAATCTCAAGAAATCCGCATAAAAATGCTTGATCCCTAGACACTTTTGATGTGTGTATTTTTAACTACTTTTCTTTGGCATTATCTGTCAGATAACTATCGGAAACCTTATCTGGAACCTGTGAAACGAGCCATAAATTTCTCTGAAAATGGCCCCTAGTGTTATATTGAGCTTGACTGATAGGTTCAAGGACAAAAGTTTACTTTGGAGCAGTAATAGTTGGTAAGATGCGTCAACGCAACCTAAAAATATCAAGCTAAACAGTGTAAACGCCTTTTATAACCAGTCCATATCCAATGTTTCTCATGCATCGATGTTACTTTTAAGACGGGATTACATCGTTAACCAGCTGGTAAGTAAGGAGATAAACTCACCAGAGCGTAGTAACAGGCGTCCTGGACCTAGTGTCGAACATCCTGACGGCAGCGCCGGCGGCGGCCAGCACGAGGCGCGAGTCCCGCGCGTCGGGCTCGCCGGCCGCCAGCGCCGCCACGCCGCCGCCGCACCACCCGCGCCACGCCTCCGCGCCCGCGCGGAAGTCCCAACCACGGACTGTGCGGTCTGGGGGACAGTTGGACAAGTGATATGTGGGGACGGTTATACAAAACCCAACATAGAAGATGGTTAAATAAGTTTGATCCTTCTGTTGTCTCCATGTCGAATGCTAAGAAAAAATGTTGAAGGAGGAGTGAGAGTGAGAGCACACGTTTCCGCTAATAGGTAAGAAATGTTCCCCTTAATAGTACTAAAATGATCGTCTCCCACAGTACTGACCGACGCCACCGCTGAACAGCATGTTGTTGGTGGCGGCGAGCGCGAGCGCCGCGCCCGCGTGCCCCTCCGCCACGTGCGTGCACTGCAGCCACGCCGACGTGTTGTTGCCGCCGCTGCCACTCACACGCTGTAAACCATACGAAGTAAGGACAATGTAAGGTCCCTTTATGTCAGACTAGTTTAGTTTTTAACACGAGATTAAACGAGAGAAACTGATAAGTGGTGACCACAGAGTGAATCCTAGAGGGAGAACACCAATCTTCGTAATGCAAACTGTCTCCAATGATCGCGCCAAATTCAGCAATATGAAGGCTTTTCTTCAAGTTTTGAATACCCTTTTCGGAAATAGCTCGGATGAACATTTACGCAAGTTCCCTCTACCATCGTGCATCCTTCTAGGTTTCGCTATAACTTTTAAAATACTCTAAAATTCCTCACCTTCAAGGCGATTTCCTTAACAACTCCTTGCGGCGTGTTATCGTTCCCCACGCCCGCCAGTCGTAAGAAGACGTCGTCGTCCCGTGCACGTCTGGCCGCGCCGGGGGACGCGGGCGGAGTGCCCACCGTCGCATTCGCCTCTCTGTGTTAGCGCGGGAATTAGCAAGCGGGATAGAAAGTTCCAGAATGTTACATGAATGTAGTCGTAGTCAGAATATTAGGACAAAAAAAATCAGTTACTTTGTGAATGCCATAAGACTGGCAAGAATATCTGAGGTACTGGCATAGATTACAAGAAAATCGAGTACCACAGACACTCTAGCTTGGGTTCATGAACACCCTGTGCTGATCTTAAAAATTGGATAAACAATTGATGAAACACAATTCTGGCTACGACTAGTATGAATATTGTGAAGTAGTTAGTACCTGTGAGAGGTGCCTGGGGTAGATTGACAAATATATCGATTGTGCATAGAGTTAATCGATTTAAAATCGAGAGCTAATTCACATTACAAGACATTATTTGACATCAGATGACTATTAAGACTATTTTAATGAGTTAATTTTTGTATTAAAAATTATACTTGGGTATTTAATCATTGGATAAACTTTGGGAAAGTAGCTGATTGATTAAAAATGGTCGAATAAAAATGTAGGTTAAAGAATTTCAGAAGCCAAGGATTTCGAGGACATATTAAAACGTCACAAAAACATGTAAAAATGTAGCAACAAGACTAATGAGTTGAATGGTGATCATGCTATGGATCACGAATGAGGGCGACGTCACAACACAAAGTATACTTACAGCTTTGGAAGCGGGGAACTAGTTCTGCTACTCGCTACTTCACTCGCTTGTAATGTGCATTCGTTAACTTGAGGTATTGTTATTCTAAGTGCTAGCACAGTTTAAATATAGAACAGTTGGGAAGCTACCTACTAACGTTCGTAACGTCACACTTACACACGCATGCGCATTGACGAGCATTTATGTACCTTTACCAGTGCTGTCAGTAGTGACCGTCGCGGTGTTGTCGCGTCAATGCGCGTGCGTGTGTGAGTGTGACGTTACGAACGTTAGTAGGTAGCTTCCCAACTGTTCTACATATATTTAAACTGTCGTGCTAGTGGGTACTAGGAAATCTACATATGACCTTATACTTACGTCTATGGTAAGTTGGTCATTATATAGACTGCTCTATTAGTTGCAACTACTAAACACTCCAGTGCAACAAAAGCTATATTTTGTAACAATTTATTAAATGGAAATATTCAGTTCTAATTTGAGTTAAACGTCCATTTCTTTAATTAGCACAATATTGAAGTAAAAGTTTGAAAGATCGAAATGATTTATTTACAAAGGAGAAATATTTTTCGTTTATAGAAATTAGGGTATATTCAGACTTTTTTTGTATAATATAATATTTGAATGCTTATCATGCAATAATACAGCGGGGTGCGTCATGCCGGTAGCAAACAAAACACAAACTCTATAACATGTATTTATTGTGCCTACATAATATACATAAACTCCGTACATACAATTTACTAACATATTACATACTATACTCATTACTCAATTATATATCTGTTTCATATCTTTAACTCTTATGCAAAATTTTGTTTCCTGCACTCAAACATTATAAGTATGAAGGCATATCTTTTATACAATGTAAAATTCTTTCGTTTAGTTCCTACAATATTGTCTATCCTAGTCCCTTCACCGTTGATATTATTTCTGTCTACTCTAATAACTGCTATTCTTACGTTCATACAAAGGTATATAATGGTAGTATAGTATGTAATATGTGCTATAACCAACTGCCAATTTAAAGCTCGCGTTACACTTGTGACGGTATCCTTAAACTACTCGATATATTACAGTAAAATGCATGAAGCTAAACAATTCCTTTGGATTAGTAATATTAATAACATTTATGCACTTCTTAAATGCAAAGGTTCCCTTAAAACTATACTGAAAGAGTGGAAGATATTTCAGTTCTACTTGATCGATAAGTTATACAAAATTAGATCTTATGATCATCACAGTAAAGTTTAAATTTCAGCTGCATAAATTACGATTGATATATTCGGTATCAAGCGTCTTAAGACGTTTTTGGTTCGATACCCGTATGATTAGTGCCTAAACAATAGTATATATAAAATTTTCGAGGAAAACAGTTAATAATATTTAAGCTTAATCCTATTATTTATATAAATGTACTTCATTGTATAAACGGGCCTATATGTACGTAAAATATGAACGCACCCGTAAATGAGTGCGCACTTATCCTTTACATTAGCACGCCGACTTTTTAAAAGCTTTTTTTATTAAATAATGCAACCATTTCTTTATATAAGTTTTAAAACGTGCTTAAGTTAGTTACAAGAAGTATACATGGGCCTTATAAAATTACAAATAATTGCTATGTAACCTTACCAATTTTATTTCGAATAGTTTTCTTCGTAAGTCGTGATTACTATCAAGATGTATAGTTATCAATAAAATTGCTTTACCACTTTTACGGCCAGTTTCAAAAGTTCCTGATAAAAGTTCTTGATAGATATCTGGCAGATAGTGAACCTTAGCAACTTTATCTGGAACCTGCGAAACTGGCCGTCACAGTAAACGTCGTTTGCATATCACAAACAATCTAATATTTGTTGCTTGCAAGTGACCTCTGTGGTGACAGTTGTCAGTATTTTAGTAGTGATACAGCAAATATATGGTCGACTACACACAGCAGGATTACGACTGTCAAAAATAGCGTGTATATAGTGTTATTAGACCGTAGATGAAGCAATAAATAATGAGAAAGCATGCAGAGCGTCGGAGGAGGTTAGCGGGCGTCGGCGGCGGCCCGGCCTCGCCTCAGTCCTCCACTATGGACAGCTCGGTCAGCAGGCTGCAAGCCAACACACGGGTCAGCCGCGCCAGCGCCGGCACCAGTACACGTGTACCGAATATGTGCCAAGACATTTTATACTCTATCTTTTGTCACTTAAAGTTCATTTTTGTTTAAATAAAATTAAGTTTTAATTTTTTAGTTTTTGTTTCTGTTTGCTTTTTTTGCTTTATTACGCTGACTTTAAAGTTAATTTTTGCTTAGCAGGATTTGTTTAGTTTTCAGTATGTAGTACAGTGAATGGCGAAGTTGATTTTGAGTTAGCAGGTTTGGTGACTTAAGTCTTAGAGTTTAATGACTTGGAACATAATCAGTAGATATTACTGCAAGTTTACTTACGAGAATTTTAAGTTCTGATATTTGCATCTCGTTTATAGTGATTTTGTTTAGAGTGCGGGGGAGATGCAAATAGCAGTAAGTGTTTAATTTATTTACGATTCTTGTAAGTAGGGGTGCAATAATTATATTCTTTATCTAATAAACACATATCCCAGTTCTAAATACGTCTACAGATATATCTACCTCACACCATCTAGATTGAGCACATATACCCAAGCAGTGTACCATGCAGGGACGGAGATATCGTACAGACATCAGAGTGAGAGACATACATAGTTCTAACTACTCAAGCTTCCATTTAATACTAAAATAATACGTTTAATAGAACATGGAAAGAAGAAACCAATTCCCAAATACACATAAAATAAGTAATACATGTCGGAAATATATTTTTTTGATAGAAATTAAATAAGAAAACGATCAAAAGCAACATAAACAGAAGTATAGAAACAATACTTGAATTCGAAATTCAAATTGTTCCAATTACAATTCCGATTTTCGCATTTCATTCTCGCTATACGAGAGAACGACCACACATTTAAAAATCGAAAAATGGAACACGTATAGACGCCATTATAGCAACCTACTTCAATCTGTCAAACTTCTTCAATAGATTTTCAACCTTATCACAATAGTGGAAGGGTAGTTTTCGATTGGTAAAATTTGACAGATTCGGGTAGGTTGACCTGTCGGTACATTTGAGACGTATCGCACACGATGACGTCATATGTGACGTATTGACGTAGTACTATGGTATGTATAAAGGCGTGTTGTATACGTACAAGGAGGCGGGTTTGCCGAGGTTGTGGTGCCGGCGCGGCGGCCGCGGCGACTCGGGCGGAGCGCCCGGCCGACGGACTGCTACCGGAGATGCGAGCACGCTCGTTGTGTTGTTCAGGGGCTGTAGGCCTCTGCGGAATAACGTGTTTTAGTTAAACGGGGTTTCATTTTTTATTCGTGGTTTAATGTGTTATGGAGAAGTGATTGACCATGACTGATGATTCTGTCGTCAAGCTTATATTTGATTAGTTTTTCAGTAAGTTGCGATATGTTAAAAATCTTATTAAAAGTCAATCGATTCTTTGTTAAATTAAAGTACAGAAGTCTTCATGTGCTTATGTGTGTACATACCTGAGACTGCCGGGCGCGGAGGGCACGCGGCTGAGGGGCGCGGGGCGGGGGGCGGAGGGCTCCATGAGCGACTGCGTCATGGGATCCTCCTCGCGACCTATCACGCCTAGGTCGCGCAGGCGCACTGACCCACGACGAGGACTGTACAAAATAAACAATTCACATAGAGCAATATTCTACAAATTGAAGGAAAAAATGGAGTCACAAATCGGTTGCTGAACAGGCTCCACAACTGTTAGTAACACATTAGTTGCGCAAACGGTATTGCGCAATCGCGCAAAGAGTTTTGCGCAATAGTACTGTATCAATTAGAAGTTTTTATTACTTTGCTAGACGTCTTCTTGACATTCATAGGTGGTTTCATGTAGACTGTCTTTAATATCAGAGAAAAACATGTAGAAGATATTTTTTTGCAAATAAAATGTGTACTGACGTATTCCGCTGGAAGGGCGAGGGCGTGTTGTCGTCAGGCGGCGAAGTTGGCGCTGTGTTTGATTCGCGTATACCATTCGGAGGACGCGTGTCCAGTAGTGCACTGTGAAAATAATTGATCATGGTACATTTCAATTGAAACTAAATAAACAAAACATACTTCTATGTTTTGTATGTTCACTCACTGTCCAAAGTTTCTAGAACAGACTATAAGCGTCAATTCACACCGAGACGCGACGCGACGCGACGCTGCACGCAGATTTTACATAGAGCGACTCAAAATATACTTTATTCACTACGCGAAAGGATACACATTTAATTGTGAGAATTCAGATACGTCGCGCTGCACCTCGAGACGCCGCGCGGCGCCGCGCGGCGCAGCGCGGCGCAGCGCGACGCATCTTGACGCAGCGGTGACGCGCGGCGTACAAGATCGGTGCTGCATCTCGCGATTTGCTTTGTTTTTAAGATGCGTCTCGCGACGCCGCGAGGCGTCGCGCTGCACCGCGCGGCGCCGCGCGGCGTCGCGCTACATCAAAGCCGCGTCGCGTCGCGTCGCGTCTCGGTGTGAATTGACCCTAATGCATAATTATAATGAGACTCACCTATCAACAGGCGACACGGATCTAGTTGAGGTGCCAGAAGAGACATGCGCCAGTAATACGTGCAGCGCCGCGGGTACAGTGCCCCACGGGTTGAGGTTCTGGTCGCCACTGTTCGCTAGGCGGAGCGCGCTCGCTGTGCGGTCTGCTGTCTCTTCCAGCTGTGGATTTATATCAAAAAAGTTTTTTTAGGTATTTTAGGTGAATCATCAGACGCAGATATGAATTAGTTATGGCCGGCCTCGGCCAGCATGCTCTGTTACTGTAACACGTTACCTCCTTGAGCTGCGCGCGCGTGTCGTGCAACATCTTGAGGTTGCGCGCGGCGTCCTGCGCGTGCTGCAGCGTGAGCGCGGCCAGCCGCTCCAGCGAGTAGCGCCCGGCCTCGGCCGAGTCTATGTGGTCTAGTAGCCGGGGTAACATGTTCTCGTCGTTTTCCTCCTAAAAAAAGGTTATACAATAAAAAAATAAGAAAAATAAATATTGGTTGGATCAAGCGTATGTTGCACAGATGGTGTACAGTTGGCACGGTAAGCATCGTGACTACTTTTTTTCAAATATATTTTTGACAAATGGATATCGAAAAAAATGCCATCCCACATTTTTCGAACTAATAACAGGTAAATTAACTGACCTCAATCTGCATAATCTGCGCCTGAGTATCCGCGATGGACTCCCTGAGATATCCCAGCAGATGCTTAGCATCAGGATCCTGGTCGTTGCCGCGCGCCTTCTCCCGCTGCAGCAGCAGGCGCTCGAGCGCGGCCTCCAGCTCGCCCAGCGTGCAGCGCGCGGCGCAGGCGCGGGACACCCAGCACTCCAGCCGCGACCACGCCTCGCGGTACGACGTGCTCTTGCGCGCCCGGGAACGATCTGGATATGTAAATGGTGTGTTTTAATGGGTAAGTATGGCCTGCCAAATTAAGGCTGCCCACGTTAGAGTCTTTGTAGGACAGAAAATGTTCGGACCGAATTTTTGTAACAAAACAAAAATTCTCATTCATTATTGATGTCAGTGTGTATATATTCTCCTGCGAAAAATCAGTCCCCGAGTATCGGACATGAGCAGCCTTAATGGCAAAACATTTCACAAATCACTGCGCAAAAACCATTTCAAGTACAAACGAGTCGGAGGAGCTGTGCAAGAAATATGGCCGCGTGTGTATGTCTGTGCTCTAAAATAAGTTGAGAGCTGCCATTAGGTTTGGCGATTACTATAAAAACCAATAGGCGTCACACGTTTTTTTTACGAGAATGGGATATTCGACATGTGAAGTGCTGCTTTTCCTTTGCATGACATCGTTATATTAAACTTACCGTGTAGCCTGCCTGCCGCTCTACTGCTAAGCTTGTCGCGATGTCCCCGCCTTAGTAATGACACTTCCTCTTGTTTGCGTCGCAACACCTACATACAAAACAAGTAAGATTCAAGTTGTAGTCTGACTGTTATTTGGTGCAGTTGACAGTTTTTGTCAGTCAGTCCCTTGAAAACTGGCACCTGTCAACTGCACAAAAGTTGCGGCAGCACCGAACATGCACTGGCCGACCCAATTGTTTTTCTTCTTTTGATAAAATGTTGGTGGAAGTGTAACTCACCGCTTCCTTCATTTTAGTTTCAGCTTCCAGTGATCTTATTAAGTTCGCGTTCTTACGAGATTCCTTGCGTAGTTGAGCAACCTGTAAGAAATAATGTAATGATGACAGGATGGAATACTTATCAGTCTTGGAAAGGGCGTATGTATTATAAGTTTACTAACCTCTTTAGCACGTTGCGCTTCAGCTTGTGCGTGTCGCTTAGCCTCTTCGCGCATGCGCTGTACTAGTTTTACCTGAACATACAAACAAAATAATCTTGTGATTTATATATCGAACGAGAGCTGTTAATCCGAACTTGTGTGAGTAAATGTGCATAATATGCACATGGTCTTTGTATGACTTGGCCAATGAGCGGCTCCCGAGCTTACGCATACAAAGAGAATTTGCACAAACGACAGCAGATCAACCTATTCAAACCTGTTAAAATTTACCAATTGAACATCAACCTTGCACCATTATGACAAGGTTGAAAATCTATTGTAGAAATGTGACAGATTTAGGTAGATTTATCTGCTCTGTACATAACACCACTGTCAAGAGATAAAAATAAAATATCAAGTAACCTTATCCCGCTTCATGTTCTGCAGCTCGCTGCGCAACGTGGAGATTTGTTGCTGTGTCTGTTGCTGTGACCGTTGTAGCCGCGTGTGTTCGCGCTGCGCCGCCTGGAGACGCTTCAACTCGCGCGACATGCCCGCCACGCGACGTTCGTACTCTTCTTTAACGCGTTTCAGCTTTTCGCTTGGTGGGGATGCTTGCGTTGCTATAAAAGATAGGACATTTTTAGCACGAACTTTTGGAATTTGAAATTCTAACATAAAAATCACCCATCTTTCACTGGTCAATGAATCACGCCTGAATTGATAGACAGATACCGATTATCATTTTTTGTCGTGTTCATTGCAGTCAGATGGATAATATGATAAAAAAACCGGCCAAGTGCGAGTCGGACTCGCACACGAAGGGTTCCGTTCCATTATCTATGAAAAATAAACGGACTTATTACCTACAATTAGCCAAAACACAAACTTTTATCGACAACAAAAATTAACTTTGTTTTTCTGAAAAAGTGCTATATCTCAAGAACTACTGACTGTATCTTGTTCAAACCAATTTTGGTTAGTAGTTTTTATTGAGATCTATAACATATATTTTTTTCAGATTTTTCACTTTGGTAGTTTAAGAATTACAGGGGGGGGGACACACATTTTGGCACTTTGGGAGTGTCTTACTCTAAAATGATTGACTTTAGGAAAAAATGGTTTTAGAAACTTCAATACCATTTTTTAAGACCTATCCATAGATACCCCACACGTATAGGTTTGATGAAAAAAAATATTTTTAGTTTCAGTTTCATGTATGGGGAGCCCCCCCTAATATTATTATTTTTTTATTTTTGTTACAAAAATCGTAAAGCGGTTAATAAAATACATCTACCTACCAAGTTTTAACTGTGTAGTCCTAATAGTTTCGGAATAAAGTGGCTGTGACATACGGACGGACGGACAGACAGACAGACAGACAGACAGACAGACAGACAGACAGACATGACGATTCTATAAGGGTTCCGTTTTTTGCCATTCGGCTACGGAACCCTAAAAAGCTGTCCAGTACGCGGGTGAAACCACGGGGAACAGATAGTAACATAAAAACATTGAGACCCAAAAATTATAATTACTTTTAAGAACGCTATGAATTTTAAAGCGATGGTCCCATAGGTATTATGGGACCATCCTGGAAAACCCTTTTCGAACTAAATAACGTCTCAATCTGGTCAGAAATCTTCGAGTGATTGGTCAGCAAACATTTAAAAAAAATCGTGTCCCTCGTTCTTTCAAAATCGATTAATTTTTCGCTGATTCGACAGATACTTACATAACGAAGCGAGCACTTTATCCTTCTCATCATTAGTAGCCTTGATCTGATGGTGTAATGTGTCCAGTCGCTGTTCATAGTGGGTCCTGAGAGCTTGCAGGCGACGTTGTGACAGTTCCAGTTGTTCTATTAACCTGGCTTTGGTGTCTATGTCCTCGCTGAGGGCTGCTAGTTGCGCCGAGAGGACGCGTTGACCTGGGAAAAAATAGCAATGGTAATTTGGTTCAGAAGTAGCAAGCTAATATAAGAAGACGTAAGGTTATTGTATTAAGGTTTGAAATAGCTCATTGTTTTTATTAAGTTTTTAAGCCGATTTAGCGTTATAATCCTCAAGATACAGACAATAGCCTAGTATGAGGGGCACTGCTAAAACTGTACTGTATCCAAATTATTTTTGACGACAAAATATTTTTTTAATGGCAGATTAAGCATATTCTTGGTGAATTACATGGGTTATTCTCGAAAATTAGAACAATATAATATTGATCGTATTCCCAAGGAGGGTGCTTTGGGATACGGTCAGCCATTTTATTTTTGCAGTTGTGATCCAAGTTGTAGCATACCTTTAGCCTCGGAATCCTCTTCCTCCGAGTCAGTGGGCTCCCCGTCCCCGTCGGAAGGTTCGGAGTCGTCAGCACTCTCGCCCTCAGCGCGTTCCCTCTCGCCGATGGGGCGGTCGTCCACCGCGCTCGTCATGCTCTCGCTCATGTTCAGTTTGCGCTGGAATTCTAGCTCGCCCATACTGCGCGCCAGGAGTTCTTTTTCCTA
Organism: Heliothis virescens; assembly: GCA_002382865.2. Lineage (NCBI taxonomy): Eukaryota > Metazoa > Arthropoda > Insecta > Lepidoptera > Noctuidae > Heliothis > Heliothis virescens. The sequence goes on from NWSH02000517.1 coordinate 3,092,568, forward strand.
GGAAAATAAAACATATTTTTTTTTGGCTGGATAAATGATCACTAATAACTAATATTAATAAAGCGAAAGTTTGTGACAATACGGCTGAAAGGATTTTGATGAAACCTGGCTGTTACTACATAGCTGTACTATACATCAGAATTACGTAGTTGTTATAGGCTACTTTATTATATACCTATATTATAGGCTATTTTTTATGTGGATGCGGGAAATAGTTCATTTGGAACGCGGGTGAAACACTGAGCGGATGTTAGTGTTTTCAAACGAAATGAATGGGGAGACCGAGTCAAAATATGAAACAGAACGGATAGTCGGATACACTAACTAGCGTAAAAAACTTTATCATTACATTATTTTTCATTTAGGATACTAGATAATAGTTTACCAATGAACTTAGATTTACATGACTACTGACATACCTTATACAATTCCCGCTTAGCATCATCGATGATAAGCGAGGGATCTTGTACGGAGTCGTGCCTCGTCCGGGCGACTGTCGCCTCGCGCTTGCGACTCGCTTCATACATCGCGTTTGATTCCAGTAACTGTGCTCTCAGGTCCTCTATTTCGCTTACGTAACCCTAAAAAGAAGTGATGAGCTTTATTTTTTGGCAAATAAACGGCCTGGTTTTGCTTTGCTTTTCCTTTGATGTCAGTTTCTGACGTAGGTGAAAACAACATGTACTAATCTGATCTATAAATTCCCATTCCAAAGGTCTTAGAAAGGCTTTCCCAAGATGGACATTACCATGACGCTCCATATGACAAGGAAAATGTTTCCTGATCCAACAATAGGTATTAATGATACCCTCTCCTATGTATCCATACACTTACAAAACTATGTGTTTACCTGAACGAGTGACGTGAGCGAGCACTCATTAGCGTCTGGACTGCCATCCTTAGGCCCCCAGTTGCCGAGCGCCTTCTCCGCGATGAGCTCGCTGTTCCGCGCGGACAGCTGCTCTATAGTGCCCTGCATCGCCTTCACTCTGCGACGGAGTGACTCCACCTCGCCTGTGAGGATCGCGTTTTCTTGGACCACATCGCTCCAGCCTTCTTCACCGTTCTCTGATATTACGCGTTTGCCCTACAAAAATGGGATATTGATAATGTTGCAGTATGACGAAACTATAGTTTTAGAACATTGTATATAGTAAAATAAAATTACCTGTTTATACTCAGCGAGCTCAAGCTGCAGCCTCGCCACCTCCTGCCTCAACTGATGTATAGTCCGCGAAGTCAGATCCTGGTTCACTACACACCTATTCTTGATATTCCTCGCTCTATTGGCATACTTCAACGTGTTCAGTGTCTCCATAAAGTCCCTGTCACTAGGGGACACGCAGGCTATCATGACTGTGTTGCTGTTGCCTCCTAAGGAGTCTTGGAGTAACCTCGTGAGCTTCGAGTCTCGGTACGGAACGTGCAGTACTTTACGAGATCGATCCCCGAGGGCTGATATAACGTTTCCTAGTGCAAGGAGGCCGCAGTTTATCGATATGCCTTCTTTTGCGCGCTCACCAGTGGCTCCTGAATTAGGAAGGAACATTTTTGTGTTAGAATAATTGTAACACTCTAGGCTGAGTTACGTAAGCTACTTACTATTTCATTGAATTAACGTTCATTTCTCACCTGTACGTTTTAATCTCTCGGATCCAGCTAGATCAACAAAATGGAATTTCGCAGTCAGTGTCTCATATTGCTCTGGTGCCTCCGAATCCGCTTCTCTATCAACGGTCGTATCTTGATCAGGGGCCAATCTCCTTTGTCTAAGCAAGAGTGTGAACACTGCGTGTGACCGTGATGACGAGGAGTTCATGTTGGTAGCGGCTGTTGTTCTGGCTAAGGCACCAGCTCGAAGTGCCCCTAAGGCCTCTCTGGCGCCTCTGACGGCTCGCATTGAAGCTCCTACTATTCTGACGCCGCCGCAGCCGTCTTCTGTTATCCTGAGTGCGCCCTGAAAGAGATATTTAATAAGACAACGGACTCAAAAAAAAATGAAATGGGATGTCCACCAAGGTTAACTTAAGTTTCGCAGCGACAATGGTGATTATAATATTGCTGTCACAAATGCGCTACATCAATCTCCAGACCTGTTATAACGAAAATTAGGTGACATCCTCATACTGAAAGGTCACCTAAAAATCACATCATGGCCAAAAAATGTCTTCATCCACACGAGAAATAAACGGATATAACTATAATAGTTTCCTTAATTCCAATACCCCATTACTAACCATATATGGAGTGGTAACATCCACGTGCTGATAAATGAATATGAAACACATGCGGGCATGTAAAGATAGCACGCTTCAGTGCTCTTCAGGGAAACAATTAGATTGCCCATTCTATGAGGCACTGATTTATCGCTCGAGTGACTATGGTTGATTGATTTGCGAATTGGTTAGATAGGGCTATACAAAATAAAATAAGTACAATATCTATAGGTCGCTGGCTAAAAGTCATGGGATGATATCGTCCTAGGCCCTCGCTTAAGACAGCGACCTAAGTTTGAAAGTTTCATGAAGACAACAGTGTACATTGTGTGTAAGATGATTGAGCGCGACGATAATCCAAACCAATAATATACACAATACGTAATAATGCCGATATTTACTAATTAATGATACTTACAGCTGATAAAATAAGTAAGAAGAAACGAAGGTCAATAATCGAACAATTGCATTAATTATTGCTTCAAGATGTAAACACAGGTATTCGTTAAATTGCATAAGTTTTCGTAACAGTTGGTGCTAAAAGCAAACATTTGGACAGTTCAATGTTAACGTAAGTGCGAATAAATAAAGTGTGTTTCAGTATTTTTTCGCACAAATGTCCAAACGCTTCCGCAATAGTGACACGGCATGAAATACACGGCTGTCCTGACTTGCAATATTTATTTCCATTTCGTAGTGGTGACATTTAATTGTTGCCTAGTTTTGTGATATTTGAATGCACATTGACTTTTGCCTAAATGCTACTTATTACTTAATAGGTATTTAAACCGCGGATAAGATGCTTGCATTATGCAAACGTTATGTCAGATTTTGTCATAAATGATAGAAAATTTTTTGGTCCCGATTTTTTTCTTTACAAATTAAGCACTATTACTGGTCAAGAAATTGTCGGCAGTGACATGACACAAAAAATAACAGAAAACTTAATAAACACAATACCTTAGCGAAAGGATCTTTAGCAGGATCGAGGAGATCAACAATATCCTCATTATAGAGCTCTATGAACTGCGCTTGTACTGAGAACTCGGGCGGGAGCTGGCCCTGCGCGCGCGCTTCATCCGCCCTTGCCTCTGCGCCGGCGAACAGGTCGCGGATAGCGCGAGGGATGATGCCTCTTCGATCTTCATCACCATCACCCTCGCCCTCCCAGCCACTGCCCATCGTATACGTCTTGCCGGAGCCAGTCTAGAAATAAAAAAAGGTAAATTAGACTTCTTGTCTAAAATATATTTAAATGTATAGATATAGCGGGTCTAGAAGGGCCATTTAGTTTAATGGAGTAGATTTGAAGTAGAGATATTGGAACTTGTTGCCACCATGTTGGAAAGTTGTCGCGTTAACGTTACGCTGTGTGGGGTGATAAATGATAATGTGTTTGTCACTACTAAATATAAATTGGTAAGAGTATAACATGCAAACTGTTCAGCTGGAATACTAGCGGTTAGTTTCATAGGTTCCAGATAGAGTTCTAGATAGCTATCTAACAGATGATGCCATAGAAAAGTAGTCAAAATTAAAAGCATTTCTATGGCATAACCTGTCAAGATAGATAAAATAAAAAAAGATAAAAAGTCATTTATTCAAAGTAGGCTGAAAATCAGCACTTTTTGAAGGTCAATGTTTACAAAAGACAGCCCCCAAAACGCCCGCCCTTCACCACTTCCTATGTGTTTTTGCTGGGAAGAAGAAATGATGGAACAAACTCCCCAGCAACACAAGTCTGTCTGTATGGTTTGAAGAACCGGTTCTATACAAAGTTAAATTAATACATCAAGTATACAATTTACTTAAATAATTTATTTACCCATGCTGGCTAGCACAACATTTCATACCCATACCTATTACTCAAGCAGCTACAAAAAAGAAAAAAAAAAAGAATGTCAGATAGCTATCTAGAAATAGATTAACCGACTTGGTATTTCATGGATCTCACAACTTTTTACGGTACAGAGACTGAGCTGCGAGACTTGGGTTTTTTACAGGATGTTTTTAATGGCATCTCACTTCTTTTTGTAGAGTTTATCCTTACATAATACAAAAGACAAGTAAAGGGTGTGTTCAGCCTAGGAAACTGAACAACTTTTCTCTTGGAACATAATATGTAGAATATGTAATGTTAGGAAAGACGTTTTTTTTTCATAATTCAACATATTTTCCCACGGGTATGTTGTTCAGTTTCATGGGCTAAACAAACCCTTACCCACTCTATACCCCTCCCGTTATGCCTCATATAGTAGGTATCTATCTACACCTATTATTTTCTATTGTACAGTAATAATTCATTAACTGCAAATGTAACCTTGTAATCCTATACATTTATATAGGACTACAAGATAGAGGTTCCAGATAAAGTTCTAGATTCTAGAACTTTATCTGGAACCTCTGAAACTGGCCGGTAATCTTGTTACATAACCTACGCTAAAATATTTGGGAACTGTTCCCGTTCTATTCGGAAACTTGGCCATATAAAACAAAGGCCTACAAAAAGTAGAAAGCGCTATCGGACAAATGCATCTGCAGCTGTTGAAACCACATGTTGACAGACAGACAGTACCCCGGAAACGTTAACAGACGAAACGGTTACATTAATTACTTAATAAACGGATAAACTAAAGATATCAAGTTCCCACGGTCACGCCTTGTGACCACGAAATTCACTTTCTAAACTCGAATCAAGTACCCAGTCATCTTTGCGGTGCATAAATATGTCTTAAAGACTCAGTGGGTGTTTGTTTAAGATGGTCTATGAATTAATTATGAGCAAAAGAGTAAGATGTTTTCTTTGCCTCTGACTTGTGTTAGCCACGAAGAAAAACAAGGTCACGGTGATATTTTAGTATGGTTATACTCACAGAAATGTAAAAAATATCTCATAACTCATTTATGATGGACTCAATTTCGTTATACAAGAAATAGCGACAGAGTTAAGTAGGTACATAAAAGCCATAGTAAAATTTACGTTAGGTACGTATCTAAAGTGATTCAATGTGAAAACAATGATGGTGTCATATGAGTAACAGTCACCATTACTTATCAGAAACAACTTGTTCAGATTATCCACTTGCTTACATTGCACTCGAGATCTAATTGCTTCAGTCTGTTCAAAGGTTATGAGACTTAGCTGTAAACTTTGACGCGGAAAAACTATTAAAAAGATTGAATTCATCATATAACTTTATGTTTTAGACTGAATAACTGCCTTATAGCTTAAAATAGAAGATTATTTTTATAGTGCCTTTACCGTGTCACAAGCACATGGCTAAACAATCAAGAAATAACTTATTCATGCCAAGTACACGATGGCAAGTGTATGAATGTTTGTAAAACAGAAATCGAAAGTATGATTACCGCTGCGATTTGATTATTCATTCACGGAAAGTCGGATAAGCTTATTTGTATTTCCTTTACACAGTTTTCTGAACTAAGCACTGATTAAACATTACTTAAGCTAACAATTTGTTAAAAATATATTCAAGAACTCGCTAAGAAATCAGGCCCTGGATATAAAAGGAACATTCTCGATTTAAAAATAGAGATGTTTATCAAAACATTCAATTAAGTACATATAAGTAAAACATTAAAAGCTATTGTTACATGTTTTGCAGCTTGTTGGGCGTCACCCTGTCTGCGGTGACGGGCGCGTGACTGCCATACATATCGACGCGAGGCGAACAATAACTATAGCTTTACAATTATATCATTTAATAGAAAAATCTTCTCGTGATAGAGAATAGTTAAGCCAATCAGATAAGTGGAGATGAGGCGTAACAAAGAGGGAAAGTACGCGGTGATGCGGCGCTAATCACATGTGATGGTAATTATGAGATAAGGCCTGGTAAACGGGCACCGGGTAGATCAGATGATTTCTAACAGTATTCGCTAAAAGAGAGACAATGGACAGGCTATCCCAGGCGTCTAAAGAATTTCCTTTTACTTCGTATTGTCTGCCAGCACTAAAAACAAAGAGCCTTTGATTTCTGGTAAAAAGTTCCATTCTCACACGGTATTTTGGATTTCAGAGCCTAGTCGGTTTGAAATTACTTTGCATACACTGCTATTGTTTCTCCATTGCGTCATACGTCATAACGCCAGGTAAGGATTGGAGTTAAAATGTTCAGTATTGTTGTTACGCAACCCTAAATCGGACATATTCTGGCACCAACAAAGCTAGGCAAAAAAAGGTCCAGACGTAATTCCTGCGTCCTTGCCATTTTGCGCCGAAGGCCGCAGTATTAGGTAATGTCCCTAATATGAAATTCAGTACGAAGGGATGATAGGCTCAACAGCCTACAGACGACTTGAGGTTGCTACTCTCCTTAAGATTCGTATTGGTTATATCAATAAATCTGTAATTACCATTGCCGTGTATAACACGATAGCCATCATCTCTCCCTTTCACCAGCCAACTGCTTTATACTCGATGTTGTACAAATCAATAGGACTGGTATACCTCGTGGGCTCGTTTTAAAGTTCTCCCTTTAAGACTAGCTTATTAGCAAAGCCAATATCTGTGACACGATACTCCATTACGGGAATATCAGGTTGCAGCAACACTTTAAAGGCCTCTTCTCTAATGTCCAAGCGAAAATGCGAAAATATTTGCGTGGGCAGCGGAAACTTTAGAAGCTTACAATTATGACACTTAAAAGTGTCAAAAACAGTGTCTTTCGGTTAAGGGCAGTATATTAACGGTTGTTTTCGGATACAATTTTCCGACATTTCATTTGAAGCGTTGAACCGAATCATTTGCAATGACCTTTTGGTACTCCAGGAATATATTTTCAACAAAAGGTCATATGAAAAAGACACCTACATAGCTGCAAAAGGATACGTGAGCGGATAAAAAAGTATGATCATAAGTACTTGTATAATGAGAAGTTTTTTGCTCAAACATTATAGAAGCAAACATTATCTTACAGCTGAGTTAAGTAACTCTATTGTGCGGTTATAATGACTTGAGCAAACTGACTCCATCACTGTTTGTCAAGCAATTATCAAATGTATGCGAATACACGTTCTATCTGCGGATTCCAAGGACGGGTAAGAAATTGATACATTGCTCAAAATGTTAGGTAAACATAGGTCATGGAACGAGTGCCGTTTTGAAAACAAGGTGTTGTTCCATGTGGGCGGAGAAGTGCTTAGTTATGGCAATAAATATGCCTTCTATGACTAAAGTTTGCGTGAAGCTTGCAACATTAATTTTCTAGATTAAATGTGCAGTTTATGTGAAATTGTATTTAATTTATAGCCTGAATATTTTAAAGCTGTATATGTTTTACTAGCTTCCGCCAGCAGTTTCACCCGCTTTCCCGTGGAAACTTCTGCGCGCACCCGGATAAAAAGTAGCCTATAACCTTCCTCGATAAATGGGCTATCTAACACTGAAAGAAATTTTCAAACCGGACCAGTAGTTCCTGAGATTAGCGCGTTCAAACAAACAAACAAACTCTTCAGCTTTATAATATTAGTATAGATAGTGTAGTCTTTCCCCTTTATTTGACAGTTAGGTAATTTGCAAGCATTTTAAGGATTATTTCTCGAGTCAGTAAAAAAAATCATACATGTACATAGAATGCAATATTTGAACTTATCACAATTTTTACAATTGCTAAACTTATAAATAAAATAAATAGTATTGGGCAATTGTTAAGCGTAGTAGTTTGTCAGTGTCATTGTGATATTAAAGTTAATTTGTCACGCAAAATACGTTATTCGTAGGTGCGTATTTAATTGATTAGTTTATCATGTTCAAGGTATATATCAACATTTTAATAACCTGTTTCCAACAGTTCCTTTTTAAGGTGTTCTTACATAATTCGACTTGAGGTTCAAGTGACAAGATTAGCAGGTTACACTTAGTTCCGGTAAATACTTATCTATAATATAAAAATGAATCGCTAAATGTGTTGGTAAGCGCATAACTCAAGAACGGCTGGACCGATCGGGCTTATTTTGGTCTTAAAATGTTTGTACAGATCGAGGGAAGGTTTAAACGATGAGAAAATATGATTATGTATAAAATAAAAACAGAATCCGCGTACGAAGTCGCGGGAAAAAGCTAGTTTAAAATAAATATGAATTATAAAATTATTAATAATCTCGCTCACATTTCAACCAAGACATGAACAAATTAAAATAGAAAGAAGCATTTCTAGTTCCTTTCAACTCTGCATATAAGGTCAAAGAGTTAAGCCAAATCAGATGTTCCGTAAATTATACTTATCTCGGCCTAAATCTAAACGAAACTAGGCTAAACTAGATATTGAAATGGCTAGGCCTGTTAGCCTAAATAAGACTTGGATGTCATGATTGGGTGGATAAACATCACCTATCCATGGACTGGTTAGTAAAAATGTATGGCTTATTCGTTTATTACAAGCTTGGCAGTACTTTGATTAAATCGCTGTCGCTCATGACTTAAGCCCGTGGCAAAAACCGTTCACGATCGTTCTGTTTACACTGATGTCACCTGCGCGGGGCACAGTAAAACGCGGAAATTAGTATGTATAATCGTATACCCATAGTTAAGTTATGTATGGAACAACGCGTGCTTAAATATGCAATTACAGGTACATATTACCTACATATTGACTTAGCACGATTTGCAGTAATAAACCGTATGGTTTGTGCTATTTTATATGATAATTGTGTGTTGGAAAACCTGTAGCTTATATTGGATGTAAATGCTTTGTTTTTGTCACGTGTAAGACATATATGTAGTAGTATGTATGTATATCTAATCAATTGAGTGTATTGGAGGTAAGCTAAGGAATTTAATCTTGTATTGATAGCAAGCTACGATGTTTCTGAAAGTGCTACCTAGCGAAAAAATATCTTTCTTGTATGTTTTGTAGTAATTCCACTCCAGCTTCCAATTAAGTTTTCCAATTAGACTAATTCCTGAAGTAACATACATATTGTAACGGTACAGTCCTGAAATAGCTATTTATATTGATTCATTTGCCTCCAATGGCAAATATATTCAGTATCTGTTATCATATCTACGATTGTTTTGATAAGGTATCTAAAGAAACGATATTAAATTGGCTCCCGTTGAGAATGCATCCAGGTTGCATTTTCTGAGATGTCTATATATGCAATGTATATGTTATGGTGTTTTTGTTTTTGCAGAGGAACAGTTTTACGCCTAAGTATATGTCGCAAATAATTAGTACTTTATAGGCGTCAATATTAATAGGTATGTTTTTGTTTACCCAGTTTGTGACCTTGAAGTTTTCTTTACTAAGAGCCCCATGAAGTAACAAGCATGAAGCAGACAATTAAGTAGTAACTTAACACTTAAAACCCAAGGCAGAACAAATACATGACTCCTATTTGGTCAGGTGCAGTGTGCCCTTCGTGAGTTCCTCTTTAAACCATAACTGGCCATGACACTGAGTGTTCACGGAAATATAAGCTTTACTACCTTGAAAATAAAAGCTAAAGTTGTTATCGTTATCTCGGACTTATCTGGTAGGATTAGAGGCAGTGCTGACGAAAATTTGACGTTATCTATGGCGCCTCTGATGAGTCATGTCAAGATTGTGGATCTAGTGTGTTTGTGTTCGCTAACACTTATGCAAACTGTTATGATGTCTAGTCCTAAACTAAGAATAGACGACCCAGTCTCCTGTGGGTGACGTAAGAGGCAGTTTAATGAATATGTCAGGTAGATACTGTCCAGTAGAAGGACGTTACAGTGTCGTATGATGGGTGCGTGATTTGCTGCAAAGTTTATTTAGTACGTGGCGATGGTGGAAAATATCACCTACTTTATACAAGTAAACTGCGTTAAACCATCAAATGCTTTTACAGAACCTCTTTTTCAATATCTTTTCCATAATTTAAATATTTTTATCAGGAAATCATACGATCCCCTATTAATTCCGCACGATAATTCAAACTCGATAACATCAATTTTGATAAATTGCATTCAAGCATTATCTTTATGACATTGATATCCTTACTAAGAATTGAGGCGAATAGTAGCACAATTACTGTAGTGAGATAAGATATCCATGCAAAATAAGGTGCATTCTCGAAAAGGATCTCTGAAACTCAAGAGCGATCTCAACACGATCGCAAAAGAAACAAAGGTGACGAAGAAAATATCTCAATTTATTTACACTGAAAGTCTCAACCTGTCGTTTTGTGTTCAATAAAACACGTGCGTTCATTATAGATGGGGACACTTGACGCGATGCATCCGTCGGCATGGCAGTAGTAAATGCCCAGCGTAACAAATGTCACTACCATTCGTCGCCCTTTCAGGACGTTGACACATGAGCGACTTTATCACGGATCGACCGATCGGTATACAGAAATTTGGACATCTAAAGTGATGAACTTATTGTTCCATGAAGTAGGCGGTGGTGACGATGTACTGAAGTAGGTAGATTAGATACTAAAACCTAGTTAGGTAAAGTGAGTAGACGGATGAATGATGCAGACTCCGAAGGTTTACGAGGTGTAAATAAGGCACGAGACGAACTTCCGAAAGCAAATACTTAAGACCCTACGTCACAAGTTTTTCTAAGTAGCGCCCACAGCAAAAATCGTGAGACAATACGACATTTCTATGCAATAACAACTTCAAGGCTAACATCTCTTCAATCAATACTCAATTTGTAGTGATCACTGAATAAATTGAGCTGTAAGTGGCGTTAACTAGCTCATTATGCTAACGACCGGAGCATTTTTCTCCCATTTACGTACACCACTCGACAAAGACCACAATACTGTAAATGGCATGAAATCGGACCACCAGCATTTACATATTTAGAGAATGAATCAACATAAACAATAAGGTGGACCACACACAGCAGTATATAACGATATATGTAAGGATACAATTGTAATGAGTGCAATAACAGCTTTACCGCACACCAACACTGCCAATATAGGATACTAATTAATTGCTGCCGTTAAATATGGCCATAGTTTAGACACACATAGTAATATCCTCACTAGAAATTATGATTTATAATTGGGCGACGTATCTCGTCACTTTTAAAATGAAGTTTTTATAAATATCCCCAGGGATTCTAAGGCAAGATTAGCAATACCAACGTTAACAGTAGACGACCCTGCAGTGGCAGCCGGGGGCTTCACAAGAACCATCTAGAAGCAAGTGTGTGGTCGTCCTACCGCTTAGTATGTAGGAAACGGCGCGGTATGCGCGGACGCACAGATATAGATCATAGGCGCGCGCCGCCCGCCCATTTACGGCGCAGGCGCTAACGTCGTCACCCGCTGCCCTTAAATGTTTCGTGCTGGTTTCAATGGGCCGTGCTTTTAACAAAGAGAGCATACACAAGTAGGAACAGTATGAAACCGCATCGATAGAATGCGAAAGAGTTGGAAGTAAGAAAAAAACTTTTTACAAAAAAAACAAAACCGACTTCACAAAAAAACACTGAAAGGGATAAAAAAATTAAACTTTTCACATGGCTCTAGAAGTCGGTGTCTGCAGGTCTGTTGACTGTGATTATTTTGCCACCGACTTCTAGAGCCATGTGAAAAGTTTAATTTTTTTATCCCTTTCAGTGTTTTTTTGTGAAGTCGGTTTTGTTTTTTTTGTAAAAAGTTTTTTTCTTACTTCCAACTCTTTCGCATTCTATCGATGCGGTTTCATACTGTTCCTACTTGTGTATGCTCTCTTTGTTAAAAGCACGGCCCATTGAAACCAGCACGAAACATTTAAGGGCAGCGGGTGACGACGTTAGCGCCTGCGCCGTAAATGGGCGGGCGGCGCGCGCCTATGATCTATATCTGTGCGTCCGCGCATACCGCGCCGTTTCCTACATACTAAGCGGTAGGACGACCACACACTTGCTTCTAGATGGTTCTTGTGAAGCCCCCGGCTGCCACTGCAGGGTCGTCTACTGTTAACGTTGGTATTGCTAATCTTGCCTTAGAATCCCTGGGGATATTTATAAAAACTTCATTTTAAAAGTGACGAGATACGTCGCCCAATTATAAATCATAATTTCTAGTGAGGATATTACTATGTGTGTCTAAACTATGGCCATATTTAACGGCAGCAATTAATTAGTATCCTATATTGGCAGTGTTGGTGTGCGGTAAAGCTGTTATTGCACTCATTACAATTGTATCCTTACATATATCGTTATATACTGCTGTGTGTGGTCCACCTTATTGTTTATGTTGATTCATTCTCTAAATATGTAAATGCTGGTGGTCCGATTTCATGCCATTTACAGTATTGTGGTCTTTGTCGAGTGGTGTACGTAAATGGGAGAAAAATGCTCCGGTCGTTAGCATAATGAGCTAGTTAACGCCACTTACAGCTCAATTTATTCAGTGATCACTACAAATTGAGTATTGATTGAAGAGATGTTAGCCTTGAAGTTGTTATTGCATAGAAATGTCGTATTGTCTCACGATTTTTGCTGTGGGCGCTACTTAGAAAAACTTGTGACGTAGGGTCTTAAGTATTTGCTTTCGGAAGTTCGTCTCGTGCCTTATTTACACCTCGTAAACCTTCGGAGTCTGCATCATTCATCCGTCTACTCACTTTACCTAACTAGGTTTTAGTATCTAATCTACCTACTTCAGTACATCGTCACCACCGCCTACTTCATGGAACAATAAGTTCATCACTTTAGATGTCCAAATTTCTGTATACCGATCGGTCGATCCGTGATAAAGTCGCTCATGTGTCAACGTCCTGAAAGGGCGACGAATGGTAGTGACATTTGTTACGCTGGGCATTTACTACTGCCATGCCGACGGATGCATCGCGTCAAGTGTCCCCATCTATAATGAACGCACGTGTTTTATTGAACACAAAACGACAGGTTGAGACTTTCAGTGTAAATAAATTGAGATATTTTCTTCGTCACCTTTGTTTCTTTTGCGATCGTGTTGAGATCGCTCTTGAGTTTCAGAGATCCTTTTCGAGAATGCACCTTATTTTGCATGGATATCTTATCTCACTACAGTAATTGTGCTACTATTCGCCTCAATTCTTAGTAAGGATATCAATGTCATAAAGATAATGCTTGAATGCAATTTATCAAAATTGATGTTATCGAGTTTGAATTATCGTGCGGAATTAATAGGGGATCGTATGATTTCCTGATAAAAATATTTAAATTATGGAAAAGATATTGAAAAAGAGGTTCTGTAAAAGCATTTGATGGTTTAACGCAGTTTACTTGTATAAAGTAGGTGATATTTTCCACCATCGCCACGTACTAAATAAACTTTGCAGCAAATCACGCACCCATCATACGACACTGTAACGTCCTTCTACTGGACAGTATCTACCTGACATATTCATTAAACTGCCTCTTACGTCACCCACAGGAGACTGGGTCGTCTATTCTTAGTTTAGGACTAGACATCATAACAGTTTGCATAAGTGTTAGCGAACACAAACACACTAGATCCACAATCTTGACATGACTCATCAGAGGCGCCATAGATAACGTCAAATTTTCGTCAGCACTGCCTCTAATCCTACCAGATAAGTCCGAGATAACGATAACAACTTTAGCTTTTATTTTCAAGGTAGTAAAGCTTATATTTCCGTGAACACTCAGTGTCATGGCCAGTTATGGTTTAAAGAGGAACTCACGAAGGGCACACTGCACCTGACCAAATAGGAGTCATGTATTTGTTCTGCCTTGGGTTTTAAGTGTTAAGTTACTACTTAATTGTCTGCTTCATGCTTGTTACTTCATGGGGCTCTTAGTAAAGAAAACTTCAAGGTCACAAACTGGGTAAACAAAAACATACCTATTAATATTGACGCCTATAAAGTACTAATTATTTGCGACATATACTTAGGCGTAAAACTGTTCCTCTGCAAAAACAAAAACACCATAACATATACATTGCATATATAGACATCTCAGAAAATGCAACCTGGATGCATTCTCAACGGGAGCCAATTTAATATCGTTTCTTTAGATACCTTATCAAAACAATCGTAGATATGATAACAGATACTGAATATATTTGCCATTGGAGGCAAATGAATCAATATAAATAGCTATTTCAGGACTGTACCGTTACAATATGTATGTTACTTCAGGAATTAGTCTAATTGGAAAACTTAATTGGAAGCTGGAGTGGAATTACTACAAAACATACAAGAAAGATATTTTTTCGCTAGGTAGCACTTTCAGAAACATCGTAGCTTGCTATCAATACAAGATTAAATTCCTTAGCTTACCTCCAATACACTCAATTGATTAGATATACATACATACTACTACATATATGTCTTACACGTGACAAAAACAAAGCATTTACATCCAATATAAGCTACAGGTTTTCCAACACACAATTATCATATAAAATAGCACAAACCATACGGTTTATTACTGCAAATCGTGCTAAGTCAATATGTAGGTAATATGTACCTGTAATTGCATATTTAAGCACGCGTTGTTCCATACATAACTTAACTATGGGTATACGATTATACATACTAATTTCCGCGTTTTNTCACTGGGCACATTTGTATAGAAACTATACCCACGGTAGACACAAACGAAATATAGCACGATATAATGACCTAAGGCTCTGATTTACTATGGCATAAGTCGCATCAATGTGAGGCACGGGAATCTCGAGAAAATCAGGTGTAAACACCAGTTAAAATCCCTATATCAATGAGGATTACCACTGTCGGAATTGGGCCGATTTGAAAAATTATCTCTTTATTATGTAAGAGAATACACACCGATTAGCCTCATTATCATCCGGCCAGGATCTGATGATGGAAACTCTGAGAAGTTGAGGGCAACTCTAGAAAATTGTGGGCAGGTACCAAGTAAAAACTTGATATTCGTCGGTATATCGAGTGAATCTACATGACCGAGAAGTTTGGACCTTACCTGATGATGGAGACGACAGAAAGTCAAGAGAACTCCTCATAGGTATGTAGCAATTACTACGTGTTTGGGCTTATTTAATTCGTATTGGCGAGATCTTTGCACAGATAAAGGTTTGACTGCCATTGTGTGACATGTTAAGTTTTTACTCCATGTGCGCCCACCATTTTCTAGAGTTGCCCTCGATTTCTCAGGGTTTCCAGTTCATCATCAGATCCTGGATATCAAAATTAAGACCTTCCTTCTTTTGAGAAGTCGGTTAGCAATGCAAACTACCGTTGTGACCTATACAATCCTCTGAAATCATTTGATTACCATATATTTTTAAACGATCCTGTACATTCTTCTCCATGGAATTTTAATGCAATATTTGTATATAATGAAAGGTCTTATTATTCCCTTTAAATTAAAACCATTTTCATTCATGTCCGCCACTTTTCGCAAAGCGGGTCCAATTCGCCCAATGACCTTT
>NWSH02000517.1:3121487-3139273 GCA_002382865.2 Heliothis virescens
AGCAATAAACTCAAAATATATATTTGAATAATTTTAGCTCAACCAGAACCCTCAAAATCGAGGAAAGACATGTGAGAAAAAATGTGTTGCGCCATCTATAATTTTTCAAAGTCAAGTAGTTAGTCAAGTATGAAAGTACGAGTATAGTTTTTATTCTTCAAAATCATAGATGGAGTCGTGCTTAAATTTTGATTATATTTAATCGTGTTGGGGTATCTTTAGTTTACCTTCCAGTACAGTCATAGGGACAAAATATTTTTTTGAGAAACTCTCAATATCAAGAGCAAGTGATGACAGTAAAAAGTAGTTGTGCTCTTTCTTCATTCCATAATCTCAAAAAAATATTAAAAACGCATAAAGTTAATATTCATGTTTTCACTTCTGCCTGCACTCCCGGAGTGCAACCTGGTGTTTTTTTTTTTCTTTTATGACACATTTCATTAATTTTCAGTGAAACTTTATCATCTTCATTCTTCTTCATGTACTCATTTCTCGCAATCTATGCATGCCGTTCCCTATAGGTATGTACTTCTTACCTTACCTTTCATTGCTCTATGTCAGCTATTATACTTGCATTCTCTCCTTTCTTATTCAAATCATCATTAAGACAATCAATCTATTTCTTTTCGCATTCAAATATCACTCAGACAGACTCAACTACCATCATCATTCATCAATATACAAAGATGACGCGATAAAATCTGCATAGTTCCTCTAACAGCATCATAAAATACTAATTTATTAACACAACTGCGTTAGACTTAGGTGCGCCTTATCAAGGCTGATCAGATGTGTGTGTAAACTGGATCTCTTGAAGGTCGTGTGATATCTATCAAGGTTAAGTATCTATGTGTTTGTTTCTTAACTGATCGATCGATGGTGGATATGTAAAGATTAAATAAGAAAGATCAGCTGTGGATGTGAGAGGAATTCGTCCGTCTATTTGCTTATGTTCGAGAAATAAATTAGCATTGAATATGCATGTGAAGCAATGATATAATTACCGTATCAGTTGCTTGTTTTAGATGCAAATTCTATTGTTCTTGTTTTGTTAAGAGTACGTGTAGTTACACAACTTCTAGTACATGTGCGACATGTGCGTAATAATATGCCTTGTTTCGGTGACCACATTTACAGTTACGTTTTGACATACGGATGCTAGATCGAACGACATAGCTTGAACAAAGTTTGTTAATTAGAAAAGTGGTTTGTTGGTTTGTAAAGTTACACAAGTTTCCCGTGCCAGAAAATTAGTGATTTAAGATTTGGTCTGTAATATTTTTTTTATTAAAACTTTTCGGTGATTGCGGATCTTCTCATACATACGAAATAGGCATGACACAATACATCTGTTATTTCTTATAAAGAATGTTAACTAATTTTATAGTTGTCGTTAAGACACCTTTAACCTGTGACATAAGATCTAACCTGTTACCGGCAGCATCATTTTTTCTTAAAGCAGAAATATACAGGGCGATTTTAAGTTGACAAGTCATTATGGCCCGTTACTATACATCTGCATTGCTAGACCACCACAATTCAATGAGGGTCGGAAGTACCAATTAACGGTCCAAAAGGGAACATTACAAAGCGACAACCGAACGGACGCACCACTCGTGCGCATTGCCACGGTTACCATAAATATTATCCAGCTACAATATTCATATTTGGAACATGATTCACATTTTTACTTCCCGTATGATTTTGGTAAGATTACACAGATAAACAATAATTAGGATCAAGTTGGTCATGCTGAATTTTTTTCTCATAATTACCGTCATTTTCTGACGAATTTGGGACACGACATTTCGCGGGAAGTGCTGCTTTAATCTGCTGTCTTTGTTTGAAATTCTGCTTAAATTAGATTTTATTTGAAGATTAATAATTTTATGAACTTATTTTTCCTCCTTTGTCTTTCAACTGATGAGAGATTCAATTGTCAGCCTTTTTAACCTACGATAAGGTAATCCTCATACTTTTTCAATTATCCTTAGGTTGGAAAATTATCATCCTATTGCACTAGATTGTGCGCGAATAAATTACTCTGCTCCCTATACTTTGCAGTGCAAATTCCGTTCACTTATTGTGTACAGCATACAGCTGCATACAGGGGCTATTGTACCTTCGTTACACAATGGCTGCACGCGAGCGTCCGACTGGAACACCGACGTCGCGGCACGCCATCTTCTTCCTAATACTAATAGCTAGACTTTCAACACCCAATTCTTTGGTTGCACGCGGTGCATTCTCTTTAATCACCTCTACATTGCTGTTGTTTTGTTTTAGAAACATTTCTCTTGTTATACAACCCTTAATAAATTCTTGATTTATACAAAGGGAATTAGATCTAGGAAAGTAACTTCTAGTCTATTTCACGCGAAAGGAAAAAAGATTGGGATAAATACACTAAAGATAATAAAAGGAATGAGATAGAAAAACTTCGAAGGCAGCGGGACTGAACTATCTTTATAGATTAGGAAGGAAAACAGTCGGAACAGAATTGCGGAACACCCCGAAGGCAGTAACCTCTTGACCTAAATACGTTAGGCATGGTTTAAGTAAAAGTATTTCCTTGTTGAGGACTTGCCTGCTACGCTGTTATCTTCAGACTAAATTAGACTTAACATGTTTCCGAAGCACTCACAATAAGCGGAGAAAACTTAAGTACAAGATGAAAGTACTAAGTGGATGCTTAGCTAAATGATACATCAACAAACACGCAAGTTCGTTGATTGATCGTTCGACTGAAAATAGCACGCACTATGCAAGCAGCAATCAGTCGCATGTTCTTAGAAACCTTGCTATTTACAGGCTACGTACCAACATGTAAGACTTCCATTGTACGCTGTATTTGTATGCTTTGTGCAGCCACAATGGCACCACCACTCTCTGTTATTAAACTCCGCTTATAAACGGATATCACCACACATTGTCCCATCACGCTTTTTGTATCACAATTTGTCGTTTAAGTAATTCCTATGAGTCAGCTGGACTTGTACAATGGTTTAACTGTTATGCTTTACAACGGGAAATGAGTTTAATTAAGACGTTGCATTTCCCACGAGTTCATTGTGTCAGTTTTCGTGTGTTTGATGTTTCTTTGTTTCGTGTGATCTTGATTGATGTCTGTCTGATCTCCACGATCGTTTTATTGTTAGATTACATTGCGAATGTACATCGAATGAAGGATGGTAAGTAATAAATTGTACTTTGCTTTACCATACTGAAGACTGCTAGAGGTTGACGTTTCTTTGTGTTATTTCTATAATTTTTGTATTGAAATCGAATCGACATCACATCAGTGCTAAATTGATTTCTCTATATTAGAATACAATATTCATAACATATACAATAAAATCTGACGACTGTCACAAAATTGGCTATTTATGATCAGATTTAGACCAAAAACATCCATAGATATTATTTCTGCGCATATATCTAAAGTGCATAAGGCAATGTAGAACAGCCGTGGGTTGATAAGAGCCCAAATATTTAGCGATTGTCGCCCACCATCCCGTTGGCGCCGTGGGCAGATAGAAAACTATAACCTTTGAATACATTAGTACTTCATAATAATATTCAAGGTGTTGCAATAAGGCTTATTCTGTAAGAGGAAACATTGAAATATTTTACTGATTAGTCGTTGCTGTCAGAACAGAAATTCATATTTTGGAGTTTACTCAAAAGAGTCAAGTGTCAATGAAATTATTATGCAATGACTTGCACAATTCAGCAATGTTTAGAAGAGAAAACAAGACGACATGTATAATTCAGTCGTTAGTTTTCACTTTTAATTATTCTATATCAATGACTGATTTGTGTACCATGCCGGGTGCTACTAAAATAGAGAAATTGTCTCCTTACAAAAACAATATAGGTGACATTCAAGAATTGCTGAAATTAGGGCAGTTCAACAACAGTCCAAAATTATCACGATAAAAGTAATTTCAATATCAATATGTCGCATATCTTTGATATCTGTATTGTTTTGATACTTCGTCTGTTGAATTTACCGATACCACTAGCAATATAACATGCGATTTCATACACACCATAATTTATGTATTTAGCAAATCCACAAGGTTGGCACTTCAAAAATATGTTTTTACTATAAGTACAAGGATAAATGATTAATCTTTCCTTAAGACGTTAAGTAATATTTTAATATTTTTTACTAAAAACAAAAAAAAATACTGTTGACATTACTGCACAGTTCCGTATTCGTTGACATTTACGCATTAGCAAAACTTATAACAGGTTGTATTATTTAACCGCATTCTAGCCAGCGTGGGGGTCAATTTGCATCAATGCAATTCTAAACGCGACCAACAAATCCATAATATTCAAAATAAGAACGCACACAATTACCTATAGGTCGAAGCGCCTCATAATAAGGACGGGCCATTTAAATTTTAACGGTTTACAAATCAGAACATGATCTGAATTTATAATAAACCAAATAACATTAACAGGCATCAAATCGAGGTGCGTTCGAATCGTTTCGATTTTTTTAGAATGCATAGATATAGTTTCTGGATGCAGGCGGCGGAAAAAACAATAAACATGTCAATTCTAATGTTTGAACACGCTGTATAACAATAGACGGATATAGCGTACGAGAGATCGGGTCGTCCACACAAATGGGCAAATTATCGAACATTCTTCAGAATTTGGGAACACCTTTGAATATCAATTAATATTTTTATACCTAAGTGTCACTCGATGGTAAAACGTGTAAATTACTTAACCATCTTTTTGTATACGATCTGAAAAACGTTTTGTTTTGCGGTAAAACCGTTGCATTATCTAGTTTTCATGATTATCTATATAACACAGGCTGTACGTACAATACCAACATCGTATCTATGCATTACACTCGCCCGTATTGTAGCTATAAAGATAAGAGCTGTTCTTCCGTATTCACTGCAAATAGAAAACATTTATTCCATAAAACCTCTGCGGTGATATTAATTTAAATTGGGAAACCAGGCCACACCGCGGGCGCAAACGAGAAACCCCTGGAACATTCTAGACCACATCCTTATAAACAAAGCTGGGTAATAAAACTTTATGTATCTTCGTAAGCATTACGTAGATATTTTCTTGTAGTTCATTGCGATACAGTACAGTAATGCCTGGTTGCGTCAGGTAGACGAGACAATGACTATAATAGAAAGTAATCGTCATTTTGATGTCAACAACTGCTGCTGCAACATCATTGCAATATAATGTGCTATGAGTTTTCTTACAGATTCAGCTTCTCAAATATTCAGTAGTCTTATAACTTTAAACCACGCACACTACAGCAGCCAGTCTCTGGATATTTGTATAAACAATGGAAGTAACAAATGTAAATATGAAACTGTGACCTCCTAGTCCTATACTACTGAAGATTTTGATACCATGGTGTAAAATAAGAGCAATTAGAATCTTTACCAGAATTTTCGCTAATTTTCTACGCTTGCTATTACTATGTAATACAGGTAAGGGTGAACGCTCTAGTTATCATCCTACACCATCAAGCGAATCAAGTGGGTCACTGAGGTGTTGGTAAAGGGCCAACAACCCGCCATTAACATAACGCAATTGCACTTTTCGCTATTATCTCTACGGAAAACCACGAACAGCACGTAATCGTAAATTCTGCAGAAATGTTAATTGTACGTAATTTTCGTGTAAGGCGCGGCAATTAATCTTTTTTACTTCACGTAATTTCATTCATACGCGATTAACCTTTTTTAGCGTCACTTAAATGTAGCTAGATCTCATAAATTAGATTGCAAGGCTGGCAGTTCAAGGCATCTGCGAAATCCTTTATCCGTTTCCACAAACAATTTCATAACAACCACGCCTTACTGAGCGAAGCCGTCATAACATCCAAAAACTGGAGCAATAATAGGTAATTTAGCCATGTAGACCAGTCGAACTTGTAATATCGAATCGATACGACACATGTTCCAATTGACATTCACCTCCCACGTCTGAACAAACTTATAAAATATTTAAAATTACTGAACGGACGCAAGTAGGTGTCGCGACCTCAGTGTATCCCGTCATCGATCGTCTTGTAAATAAATAAACACTATGATAGTCTTTGTATTCTAGGTAGTAATTACTAGTACCTTTTATATCTTAAGACCTTCGTCGTGGCCATGCGTCTTCATCAAGTCAGAAAATGAAATTTGTAGGGATATGAAAGTACAGCAGTTTAAAGGGAACATACAAGATCACTGACATTTCCGATATAGGCCCAAACTATCATAAACACGCGACATTTATTTCGGATACTTCCCACATTACCGGAAAGGCACAATAAAGAAGCGAATGAACTCAAACCGGTGGTAGCACGATTAGCGAGACAAAGTTGGTCGACAACTTCTAGCTCGTACTTCCGCGAGTTTTGGGTTAAAGATCACAATTCGTCATAATTAGACGGGGTTTGTTTGACGCTAACGAGGATAGCAGCCGGTTCGCCTCTCATTTCAGAGAAATGACAGGTATTCAAGCAGTTAATACTGCCTATGAATTATTTACGTGTCTTGTTACTGTAGGCTGTACATTGTTAGGAGATAAGGAATGGCTATTACCAAAAAAATGATAAATGGTCACCAAAAGACCAATTTTTCGTCGCCATTGAAGTAAACTTAATGTTTGATGTTTGCAGAAAAAACTAGAGCTGCCGGATTGGACGAGAAGAATTATTTTCTACATTCCGGCGATTTCAGGTCCAGGTGGTTGAGAAAATCACATATATTTTGTGGGCGTCGTTTTCGCCCAGCCTAGAAAAACTGCGGCTTATAAAAAACAAATGTTTAACATTTTAGCTTACTGGCAAGTGGCAAACGCACATGTTCACACAGCAACAAAAGTGAAATTCAGAGTGAAAACTTGGCACTTAAATGTAGCGCCTTTCATGCCTTTCCAAAGTAACAGCGATTTTTTCCACTTTGGCAGAAGGGACATTCGAAGACGCCAACGTTTATAGCATAAATTCAAGGTTCAAAGGAATAACATTACTGTTAATTTATTTATCGGATGATTAATGTTAATCGGCTGATTGGTGGAATGTTTAGTATGTTGATCGATAGTCTCGGCGACCTAGACGAGGTATGACGGCGATGTGGCTTATGCTATCTTGTAAGGATCGTCTTTCTGCTATGCATTGTGAACGGTACATCGTGCGCTAAATTCTAAATTCTTAGCTATGTTCAGTAAAACATCATTAAGGTTTAACGGATCCTGTTTCTGAATGCTATTAACAATTCAGTCAGTTTAAATTGCTTTTCAATGGCAATTTATCAACTCCGGGACTGAGACTTACAAATTCGCAAAGGTATAATCCATTATTCGATTTGGGAAACGAATCTCAGCTGTAGTCAATGTTCTTGGTAGTTTATAAAATAATTATAACTAGGATACAAGTAGCTTACAAGTGAACCCGATTCGGTATCAGGAATGAGTCACACTGTAATCGTAACGTGTAATTAATATTTGCTCGGCCGAGCGTTGCTTCTTTTATCTCAGTGCGTATTGCGGTCACAAAGAATGCATTTACATAGTTATCTCAATCAGATTGTTGTTATCGTGTCCGATAAAAATCTTTTCAAATGGCTACTGGATTTTGTAACAGGTGGTTCTAATTCCATATACGAAGAAATAGAAAAATACTCTGTGATTTCATATATTTGATCTACAGCAAGATAATTAGTAAATTGTATAATGTTTTTGATCTCGCAAGCACATACAGGTACTTAGTAAATACTCTACGATAGGGATCACATGAATAAATAATGATAGGGATGCTCTCACTTATATGGATCGATTAATAGAAGAACAGGGTATCGATAACAGTTCTTCGCAAAAACTCTCAGAATGTCGATCTCTATCGCCGGCGGAAACGCAGGTCCAGTTCTTTATAATACTTAATTACCTCGCATACGTCACATCACTGGTGGAACAGCATCTAAGTCGGCGGTAAAAAATAAATTGATTTGGTAAAAACTTAGTGGACAGGCCAGGCCGGCCCGGTAATGGTGTACCGTAATAGGACAGACCCGTTATATGCTACATACAGAGTACCTACTGGTGTAACGTCGTGATGGCCCGTTTACATGATGAACAATACTAGCGTTGCTTGAGGAGACAAACTCTTGAGGACAAGGAGTAGGTGTTACATTTGACCTCTAGATTTGCGAATATGAAAAAAGGTTATAATGGAAGACAGTCGGTGTCAGATTGCTTGTTGAGGGATAATAGAGCAGTTGGGTGGATATTGTGCTGGTAGCTGTCGTAATGACAATCAAAGATCAGAGCTATTCCAACAAACATTGATGTACAAACGACAGCACATCAAGTTACCACAATCTGTCAAATTTCTGCAATCTATTTTCAACCTTATCATAATAGTAGGTAGGTTAATATTCGAGTGGTAAAATTTGACAGATTCGTATACGTTGACCTGCTGTCGTCTGTACAAAAACATTGTTTTTTTGTATATCAATGCCAACAAAGCGTAAAACATGGATGCATGTGAGCGCACTAAAAGTCTCATATGTGTATGAATAGGAAAACAAGTATCATGACAAACTCAACTAAAGACCAGGTACACCTACATATGTTCGTAATACAATTAATAAAGATCTATTCACAGTTCACACATATAAATATAGCGAGAATCAGGTCAGCACACTACAAACGGCTTGAAAAACAATAGATACAAGATAAAGACTATTACACTAACTGGCTGTGAGACGGGAACAATTTAATGACTATAAACTGATTATCTCTAACCGCCTGTCACACAGTTGCGTAGCATCGTCCTAGGTGGCCGACGAAAGAGATTCGATACGGGTGTATTCCGAAGTGTGTTCTGTGCTGAACTCTCAACGCTGCTCAAGTGCATTTTTTTCTAGCGAGGTGTACCATATGGCAAAACTTTAGTAGTTTTTTACTGTCGGTCCGTCAAGATTTGAGGAAGATAACGCTTGCAAAATGTTTTTTCAATAGACTAGGAAACAGTCTTTATCAATTCAATGCTGCGTGTTCTGGATTCACACAACTTCATCCAGATCCACAGACAGCTGCAATTTTCCTTCAATCAAGGCTGCTTTAGCTTTGGATCATAGCTGTTTACTTATGAGTAGGTAGAATGTCTATGTTTGTGCGCAGTGCGACACGGCGTGAAATCTCTTTTGACTGTCACTGACACTTCGTTGGGTATTGCGCAATTTTGCGCAGATTGGCAGCCGTAGCTTTGATTAAGGGCTATCGTCACGATGTTGTAGGTGCTACCGGATTTTCCATACCTATATTAGATATTCTCGTAATATTTCCCTTACTACCAGTGTTTTATTCTTTAAAACTGGCTATTGATTGGATAATTTAATAAACTTTAACTTATTTAGATAACCTTTCCTTATTTTAAGATGAACTTATGTCAACAAATCGATTTCGTAATAATTGGTGTCGTCGGGATTAGATTGATGCTAGATTTTTAACCACATTCATATAACCTTAAGATTGTTTATAAAAGCTTAACAAATCAGATGTTTCATAACGTTCAGTAACAGTTGCAAGAAAATGTCATATTCGTTTCTTGTAGTTCAGTGACTCAACTTTGTTGGTCCTATTTACATTGACATGCTAATTTTACTTTTCAGTACTTTAACTAATACTTTTGTAGAGGAAACTATAGAAATATTTACTGTAGACAAAAATTAAAACAATATACAAGTATTTAAGATAATTAGCATGTATTATACTAACAACTTTCGGCCATTGAAAGTGAATCTTTTACTTTCGAAATCTACATTAGTTAATGATGTAATGACTGTTAATATCAATGATTCATGTGCAAATGTAAACTAACACGAGGTAAATATGATAGGTTTATTCCTAGGGGATATAAAAATCGATGTGTATAACCAAGAAGCAGTATTTCACCCTCATGCTACAACCCTCGCCCTTTCAACAGTTTAATTGTTTGATACTAATGGCGTATAGTTCGGAACAGTCCTGTTGCAAACATCACGGAATACAGACATTTAGCTGGAGTTGAACTTCCAAGGTTTTGGAAGAGGCCGGATTTCCCGGAAAAGTTGTAGAGCCTTGGAAGGATAAACGATTACACAAAATTATTTGTTTTTTGTGAGTTTCTTCCAAGAGAAGTTTATTATTAAATTTTATTTCTTGACGTTGGTTAACCTTTTTGAGTACCATGACTTGATGATGCCACTTGACAACTCCTATCATGATATGACATACTGCAGATTTTTGTATTTTTTCCAATCAACCTGTGTATTTAACTTACACATTCATAGCTTTATCAAAATAAACGTTCTATTAAAATATCTATTCTGAGCTTGCCAACAAGACAACAATATCCCAGTCCCAGACTGGTAAGCTGACAAGATCATCACGAGCGCGATCAAAGCGTGGGCCAGTACAATCCGACTCACGTTCATAACCCGCTGCGGTGTGATACACATCTCGAATCGAGTCGAGGATAGGTCGTGGCTTGTCCTCAGACAATCATTGTCTTAGATTTGACATGGTGCAGTTCAAGGAGCTTGGACAACGTTTTTCTTGTCAGTTACTCAATGGGGCAAGGATTAGACAGTGATTCTGACAAGGCACGATGTTGAAAGAGTCAATGGGTGTCTTATTTATTTTATTTCGTGTTAAATCCAAGTACACTGTCTAACATCAAATTCATTGCCTATCAATTTGTATAACTGTAACCTTTCACCTGTAACACACTTTACGAGTACGACTAGCGCGGTTTGACAAACGGCCGATTATTATTTTATAACAACTCTGTTGGTGATCATGCTAAATTACCTGGCTGAATATAACATTAGCTTCAACAAGACCTCCGAATAAAAACTAAATGAATACAATCTGACAGGGGTCTAGTTGAATAAAATTAATTGATTAATCCATACTTAGTGATCACAAAAAGTATGACAGTAATCATAGCTCCAATGTTCACGGAATCCGGCACAGTACAAAAAGTACTCACGTTGTTCATTGATGTCGAGGACTTCCACGATTGCAGTGCTGTATCAATATTGCTCGATGCATTACGTACTGCCTCTGCGGTCATTTGTTTTGATTTCACATACATCTTTAATTTGTTTTTGATTGCTACTCGTGGAATCTTGTGTTTTCATTTCGTAACTTATTCATGCGTTTTACGATCGCTGTTGGTATTTTCGAACCTTTCTATTTGAGCAATGACTTTAACATTTACAAGTCTTTTTGGGCTCTGCGATTTACTTAGAAAGCTCTGTTCAGCTTTCAAATTGTGAATTTGTATTATTATTTCGGTAGTCACCTGAGTAAATCCGTTTCCAAAAATAAATTCTGTCTCAAAATCGGTACAATGAACTCGTCTGTCATCGCCCAGATTTAGAAAACCAGCGCTAGTAATAGAATTTAAGTATTTATGTGTGATTGTACGAACTAAGATGATGACGACGATATTTTTAAAGCACCCGAGGCCGTGATGTCATAGCTCGGTGTACCTATTAGCTGTAGGCATTACACACACTTTAAATATACCACAAATATATTTAAACCAGATATAATATTTATCAAAAGATTTAGGCTGTGAAAATGTTTGATATTTTGTCATATTTCACCGTCTTGTTGCCGTCAGTCCTAATTTACTCGAATTCAAAGAAACCCAACATAAATCTGTGATTTAGATAACCACACGCTATGGTGGGACTGAATGAGCAGGCAATTTCTGTGTCAGTAAAACCTCGGTCACATGGAGCATAGAAACTCTACTTATTCGGTCGACGAGCGATTTAATATGATAGATAAGCGACGACAAGAATTTCGTGTGCTATAAATTGGTGAATTTGCCGACTGTGTAGCTCCGTGTGGCCACAGCTTTATTCTAAGGCCATAAATCAAATTACGTATGTCATCGCGGGGCAGGTTTGGTCGTATCTTTCTACGTCACGCAATATCGACATAAAAGAGGCCTCAGGCGACACAGCTAACTTCCGACACTTTTATTACGGAGACGTTTTTCGAAATTTTAAAAGAACGTGAACTGTATTCAAATTAAATGCATTATTTTAATAGCTCCGACTGCCATTGCAACGCGACGAAAATAGCTCGCAGTAATGTGCCCTATTGTCGAACTTTATTATAATGAGGCGCCTGCATTATTTGCATGACACCTTTTATGAACAAATCATTTGTATTGCAGCCAGTTAAGTCGTAAACGACCTCTGTCAAGATGAACTAGAGATACATTATAAAATATACGACATGTGAGAATGATCATAAGCCCGATTTAGACAGAAACGACGTGCCGAGTGATTTATAACAACATCTTAATTTTTATGAAAGCCCGTTATTTTTATTTACGAAGATATTACCGGTTGTTAATCATAAACATTTCAAACGCCTCAAAGGAGTAGGTTTAAAATTAACTCTTTTAGCAGCAATGGATTGGTGTGATACTTTTACTAGATTTATTAGGGAATCTTAGTAACGTCTTTATGTAGTTCGACATTAAAGCTTGTTTTGGTATGCCATTCACAAAATATTTCGATTCCATCCATCTCTCTGACCCTCGTAGATGAATCTGACATACATGGACAATTCACATTTATATGTAACTCAGGTAATGTAACACATTTACATATCGCAATCATTGCAGCAAGAAAGCGTAAGTGAATTCTGAGTTCTGAATTAGCATGATTTGGTCCAACACGCATTTTTTTATAGACTTTATTTTTTATATATTTTCCTTATGCTAAGTATTTAGCTTGTGGTTGAAAGGAAAATAAAGTTTTGCCATTTGTTGTCCAAATATAAGTTTTCACAGGATATTTAAGGTCGCAAAACTTGTACCTATATTTGGACACAACATTTCGGTGTTTACATTTACATTAAATAAGGCGACAAGTCTCCCCTTTCCTTACCTATAAAGGATCTATTGAGAATTATTATTTAAGTGGAAATCGTTGACTTTAAAAAGCAGAATGACTAGGTCCACGTTTCGTAGGATAAGAGTTCAATGTCTAGGGCTCTATTGTAGTCAATAGGAACCCCAGTGTCTACTTGACTTCATAATCAGTAGGGGACGACAGTGCTCACTCCTTGACTGAAGTAGAAGTCTGTGATGCATATAACTGATGCCGAATATTTTACCACCCCATTATTTTTAAACGAGATGCAAGGAGATTATATGTCACTAGCTTCTGCCAGCGGCTTCGCCCGCGCAAAACTTAAATTTTCCCGTTCTCGAGGTATTTCGGGAAATCCTTTCTTAGCGGATGCCTACGTCATAACATTTACCTGCATGCCAAATTTCAGGCGATCTCTCCAGTGGTTTGGGCTGTGCGTTGATAGATCACTATGTCAGATAATAGATAATGACCAAAGAGAATTATTACGTACTACCCGTGCGCGATAAGTTGAGACCTGAGCGCGGTGACTTCACTGATAAATACAGTTCAAACAAAAAATAGATCTAGCTTCCTCCTGTGGCGGGATCTGCTAATTTAGGTAGTCGTCTTCTGTAGTAAAATTAATTACAATATTATGTTGTTTTATAATAGAAATTAGGAGTTTCGTATTTCACGCGGGTCTCAACTTATCGCGCACGGGTAGTAACTGTGTCCAAACCACATTATGTCGGACACAATATCTTGAAGTGGCAATCCTATTGTGTACCCATACAACGAAATCTGTGCATGTATCTACGTACTCACACATAGGTATGTATTAGTTAACACTTCACACATGAGTTGGGTCTTTGGGTCAGATATTTGCATAAATTATGTAGTAACAGTCACGTTTAGTTATTACAATGATGCGAATATGTGAAGCGTGCCATTTTTAGGGTATTACCAATATTCATTACGTGAGCGAATAATTACAACAACGAAAGTCTGGATTTTGGTACAGACGACAGCACATCAAGTTACCACAATGTGACAATTTTTTGCAATAGATTTTCAACCTTATCATAATGGATTTATATAAACTTTGTTATACGAAATGATTGAAACGTTTCAGATTTTATTCTGGGCTCCGAAATTATTCAGCGACAATGCGAGGGAAACCTCGGGAAGCAACTAGTTCATAATAATGATGAGGAACATACCTGACGGCAACTCGCACGCTGGACTCGTCAGCCATCGTGGTACACCTGTATCAACAAAAAATCTGCGTTATATGTTTATTAATCGTTAAATGTAATATTTGTGTACTTGATGTTATTGTTGTCTAAACAAATATTTTTGCCGAATTTCTAAATAACTTATTAATTGATTTAGTCGCAGTTTTGGTCGTAACTACGACATCGGCTTCTGTGGTGGCGTAACTTCGATTCTTATGCAGTACATAACTCTACATGCGATACATTATTTTGTGTGATTGAATTGACCACAACTCAAAAATGTTAGAGTTGTCCTGAAGAGCCATAACCATTAGAAAAAGAAATCTAACCCATCTCAGAATTTTAGCTTTAATAATCATCATCATTATTAGCCTTCTATGTCCCACTACAGGGCACAGGTACTTGTACTTATTATTCTGTGGCACAGGCCTCCTTATAGAGAAAAGGAACAAAACTTTACACATGTCATCATAGAAAAACATTAAAATAAAACTTAATTAATCTGATTGGATACTTCTAACCCATAAAAAACTTCGAGATCAGAATATTTACAATGCGCATAAAATTATCCTCATTAACAAAATTTGACCAAAATATAACGATATTTTGGTCAAATTTAATAAACTATATCAACCGTCATATTGAATGAAATCAAATTACTTATTATGGTTCATCAACACTTGTATTGAATGTGTCAATTGAAATAATTTATGGCCTATATTTTGTAGTAAAATGTCAAATTGTTAAATAATGATAATAAGTGCCTTTGTGAGGGGAATGAATAGTTAGTGGATTGGAGTATTTAATGGTTGTAATCACATAATTGATGGAATTTGCAAACATACAATGGAATGGTAAGAATGCCGATTCATTTGTTTATTTGTTGTTTGTTACAACAATAATATAGAGTTGTTGTATTCATTTTAGTTTAACAAAACTTATCAGGCAATTTGAGGGATTTTATTTTGCAAAGTATTGACTAGAAGATTATTATTTCGTTTTACTGAAAGAATGCTAAAGAAGTTTTATTAATAAAGACAGAAGTAGGTACTGTATGTATACTACAAATAATTACAAAAATAAATTGATGTTTTTATTATTAAAAAAAACATCTCTAGTCTCATAAGAATTAGTAGAGTTGTTTTTTTTTATAAATTAGAAATTAATGAACAGTTATCTCTGAAACAGTTTGAACAATGGACAGTGCAGAGATAATTATTAATCATAGAAATATTAAGCAACCTTTTCAGAGCAAATGACCTTCTTTGACAAAAATAACTTCTTTACTGTTGCTATACCTTTTGTTATTGTTTTGATTACACTATCTTATCAGACAAGCAGTCAACTTTGCCGTACATATTATATTTTAGTAACACTGATTATGTGTTATATGTAGAGTATTTTCAATTCCCTTTCAAGGTTGTTATAAAAAAGATGCTAATCATCAAAGATTTGCATACATCATACAGCATCTTAGCCGTATTCTCTATCTATAATGACCTGCATTTAATTGTAAACAGATTGAATTCATTACAGAACCAATAAGGTTGCATATATTTTATTTATAGTGTAGAATCATTTACACAGCTGGTTATATTTAAATTAGGAATAGGAATAAATACATACTTAAAGCCATGCACCTACATTTTTATGAATAAAATAAATAGATAATGGGAACTGTCAATCCTACCAAGATAAAGAGATTTTAAAACTAAATAAAACTTTGGCCGTATTACTAGCCTTATCTGTCAGCATGTTTAAACTGGCTAATCTCAAGAACTATTGAACCAGATTTGATAAAAATTGTTTCCTCCTTATTTTAAATGTGTCAACAATGATATCATACTTAGCAAATATTTATATAAATATAATTAAAATGTATTGTGGACTAATAGGCTCTTGTTGCTGTTTTGTTAAAATGATTTTTCATTTGCGTTAAGGTGTATGGTTCCACTTGAAGTATAATTTAAAAAATAACAATAACGGTTGCTGTCCTATTACTTATTAGATTATTTACTCTATAAAGTCAAATTACAAACTAAGCAAGCCACGAAACATTTACGTATTGAATGAATACTACTGAAGTTTCATAACTAAAAAGTGTAATATTGTCTGCTATTCTACACATTATCTACTACTTATATCTATTCTACTATATGATACCGAGCCTACAGCCTATTGCCTTACTATTATTTCAGTGAAAGGTGATAAGAAAACACGGTACCTAACTTATAATAAGTGCAACAATCGCAATTTTCCCTAACAAAAGAATACACATTATAGCTAATACTTACTGTGTATTATAAAATCCTTTATTTCAGTTGCACTAGATCACATTTCATAGAGCGTCGGCATTAAAACGATACGCTAGATCGACAACGACCGATATTTACGTCCATCTTTCACCATTGTGGCCACAATAAAACCGATTTTATTGTTTTCCTCACGTATTTCTTGACAACACTAACTACCGAGAGCGATTCTCATTATTTACGAGCGCAATACTACTACGCGTGGCTTATAAATGTGTAATAAACAATCGTATTTTAATTAAAACGGTAATTAGGAAGCGGCGCGGTTCGTCACTCGCGATCGCTTACAAAAACACATTTGACAACTGATTGGGACTACTGACAAAACAAACGATTCGGAACGTATGGCGTAATGTCACTTTTGACGGCTAAAGCTGTATTGCTAGATTAAACTTTCATGCTACGGTAGTTTTAAAAATATTTTTTACTGGAAGGAGTGATTTTAGAGAATTACGATTTTGTAATGAAAATGTAAGTAGGTAATCTGGACAAAGTTTAAAAGAAAAGCAATGACGGTAAAATAAGCGAAACGTTAAAACGTTTCAAAAATGGCGGATAGGTAGTACTGTAGTTTTCTTTGTTTACAAGTTTGGAATCCGTGTAGCTAAACCTCGTTGTCTGGTTAATGGTACATACATACCGTTCCACAAGTAAAACTCAGAGTTTACTCTTTTTGCATAGAGGTTAAAAAATAATAATAACCGGGAATACCAAAGTAGAGCAATACATTTATTTAAAACACCGGCCAAGTGCGAATTGGACTCGCGCATGAAAGGTTCCGTACCCCATTCCCCTTAATTTTTTTTTTTCATTTTTAGTACCTATTTGTGAAACATCATTCATGTGTACATCATTTGTGAAAATTTCAGCTTTCTAGCTATAACGGTTAGTGAGATACAGCGTGGAGACAGACAGACAGCCAGACAACGAAGTCTTACTAATAGGGTCCCGTTTTACCCTTTGGGTACGGAACCCTAAAAACATAAGATCATAAATCTTATCCTGTATTTTTAGGGTAGCGTACACAGTATAAAATAGAACCCTATAACTAATCAAATCAAATCAAATCAAATCAAATCAAATCAAATCATTTATTTCTGTTAATAGGTTTCACAGAACACTTTAACACGTCNCCAGACAACGAAGTCTTACTAATAGGGTCCCGTTTTACCCTTTGGGTACGGAACCCTAAAAACATAAGATCATAAATCTTATCCTGTATTTTTAGGGTAGCGTACACAGTATAAAATAGAACCCTATAACTAATCAAATCAAATCAAATCAAATCAAATCAAATCAAATCATTTATTTCTGTTAATAGGTTTCAC
>NWSH02000517.1:3148964-3167063 GCA_002382865.2 Heliothis virescens
CAGACAGACAGACAGACACGTCAAACTTATAACACCCCTCTTTTTTCGTCGGGGGTTAATGATCAGACGTGTATTGGACGTGTAGCCTAGCCGTTATAATTGGCTTCGATAATCTGTGGTGCTAATTATTGGCGGGAAAAGATTGACAGTTCTGTTTTTTTTTTTCAGTAATGCAATGGTAATGTAAGCGAACTGAAGCAGAGAGCGATGTTTTATAAAAAGAGCTTTTGATTTAGTATTCCATTGTCGTACCTGTGAAGGAAGTTGAAACTTTTCTATTGTAAATGCCGTTATTACAATACAAAGTTTTTAACTAGGACAATGAAAAACTAGCCTATTGTGTTATTTAATGAAATGGAGATTTATTGTTTACGACACTCGTAAGGAATTTTCATAAATATCTGAGTGAGGTTAGAAGTTAAGGCAATAATGTTACAACGAGATATGTTTACTGGTCACATTATTTTTTTTAATGATCGGACAATTAACTTTTGTGCTCACACTACTATCAATCAGCAATTAAAAAAGTTAGGTTCTCACGAGTTTAGTCATGGTTTGTCGATACATAATAAATTCGTTGTTACGCTTAAATAATATTAATGTTAACAGTTAGAAAGCACATTAACACGAGTGTTGAATTGTGGTCTGACGCGAATGTGGCCGAATGCTCCTTAATCGGTTTCTTGACTTATTCAAATGTATTAGTTTTAAACGTTCGAGTGCAATTTGATTTAGGAACGACAAAGGCGCGCACACACGCGCAGGCCTGTGTGTAGCACATAACAGGTTTGCCATGAAAGTGTGGACGTCGCCGAGGCGAAGTGTGTCGCGCTGCGCATGAGTCGAAACTGCACTTCGCAATTTAGATCCTTGTTTTTTTTATTTATTTATTTATAACGATTTTGTTTATAACAAACACGAGTAACTGGTTTCGGTTTTTGTTTTACTTCATTTGTGTTAATAATGTACGTTTTATAAGATTTTGGAGATAAAGCTTGTGACCTGTTTCGGTTTATTTTAGCTTTTAAATCAGAAAGCTTGCTGATGATTTTGATTAAATACACTACTCTGAGGTTATCATTAATTTAATTTATTACCTACGACTGGGAAGCTAAACCAGTGTGAGCACCAGAGCAAGTTGGTACAAGTCTAGACTCCTCCGTTCGTGAGCAAACGTTTAGTGTCGCAGGCATTTGTTAGCGGGCAATTAAAGCCTTGAATTTACATAGCACCTTCAAGTTTTCTAAGATTCTCAAGTAAGGAGTGAACTTGTTATTGTTACTAATTAAAATAAGCTTAAGTAAATAGTGTCAAAGTTGATAGTTTGTTATATTAATTGATAACAAAATAGAAATGATTTTTCGCAAATGAAGATTTTTTTTAAATTAGGTCCCAAATTTTAAGATCACCAATAATCAAAAGAGAACGCAACATTTACAAAACAAAAACATTAATAAGTAACTACAGCATTAGATATAATAGCACAAAACAACCATTCATTTCTAAAACCAGTGCTGTGTACTGGGTACACATCAAATGTTGATATCAGTCGTTTCATCCCATTTGGCTCCCTTCCAGCGGCTGCAGCGCTGAAGCGAACTAATCAGTCCTTTTAAAACCTAACTAAGAGGAGTCAACACCGCTTTAAAAGCGTTAGATAGGCATCGCTGGATAAACTGCCTTGGCAATACATTAAGCGCCATTTTTCATGACGTTATTCATCATGTGTGTGAAAATGTGAATTTGACTCGAGGATTATTTTTATCTCCATTTTTTTGTTTGTGTGACGAATTAAGGCGTTTTTAAAATGACAGTAAAATTTGGTGCAGGAATATAGGAGGCTATTCGTTCGTAATATGGGTTCTTATGTGAAAACTGATTAGATAGAATAGGTACCTACCTATACCTACATGGATTCTTCTTTCGAGTAACGGTTGGCGCACAGCTTATAATTAGTAGGAACCTACCGGCTTTAATGAATTGTGATTACATATCTAATTTAATGCGAAAAAATAACGTTACAATATTCCCAAATTAAAAAGTAAAACAGAGTTGCAATGAATAATTCGGTGCGCAGGAGAGCAGCGGAATACTTAAGATTCGGGTGCGGACTACCTGTCGGTCCGCGCTCGGGTAGTTAGTCGGGTAGTTGCAAAAACTGCGCCCGCGCACCGCTCCCACGCTCACCGAACAGGGTCGTCGACCTCGCCGCCTTGCATCGATGCTAATTTGACGAATATTGACTAAAGTGTGATAACGATGCCGCTGTCTCTACGCGAATTCCGATCGACGGCTAATCGATATTATGAAACTCATTCGTACGGCGAGAATCGGAGCGGTAGGATCCTGTTGAGTTGCTGAATGATGGGTTACGTTGTTGTGAGTGTGACTGATTGTGAATGATTTGGGTAATCGATTAGTTCATTTGACGCTTTTTGTAAATTCGAGACATAAATGTTTTAAGGTTTTACCAATAAATAAATAACACGAAAGTCATTAGAGTCCCTAAATTGACTGAGCTTTGTCTGTCGCTAATTAAAGAAACAAAAAGAAATCAACACCTTATTTTGATTAAGTGAACTGCAACCCAAATATTTTCGCGATGTTTAATACCTATGTGTTCAAAGTAGAACTGTTAAAAAACTAGTTTTTGTATGTGTGTCTGTTTTTTATCTTCGTTCATCTGTTTATAGATATTATAAGCTAGATACTAGCCAGTGATTTAGTTTTTAGATAACTATATTGTTTGAAAACGTTTTAGAATTTGCCACGCTTTTTTTATAACTGTCTTTGATGTAGGTAATAATTCTAAATGTGGTTTGTTATATGATTTTGATACCTTTGTGATGTCACAATTTAAATAAGTTGNTTGAAAACGTTTTAGAATTTGCCACGCTTTTTTTATAACTGTCTTTGATGTAGGTAATAATTCTAAATGTGGTTTGTTATATGATTTTGATACCTTTGTGATGTCACAATTTAAATAAGTTGAAAGTACAGACGACAGCACATCAAGTTACCACAATCTGTAAAATTTCTGCAATAGATTTTCAACCTTATCACAATGGAGGTAGGTTGATGTTCGATTGGTAAAATTTGACACATTCGTATACGTTGACCTGCTGTCGTCTGTACCTGCGAGTGTATACGACAATTTAATTTGTATCTAAATTGGCCTTTTTCTGTAGTCTTGTATTTTCTTTTTCAGTCACTGTGGTTCCTACAAAAGATCTTCAATAGCCATTTTTGTAGGGAGTTTGACTTCTCAATTAAAACTTTAGAATATCCCTAGTTTCAGACCAAATTGTACAATTTTACTTCCCGTATAAGCAAGTGCTTATCGAACATGATTTTCATTGATGGTTTTTTAACTGAAAAATGTCACCGAATTTCACAGCCATGTTTGAAAACACGTAAAAGCTTGGCAGTGAAGAGCGTTGTGTGTACCACATGGCGACAATGGGTGGTGACAGCCATGTCAAATGCTCCACGCGGCTATCATAGCTGTCGGTTATACGCCAAAATGCCACATTTCATAGCACCCATTTAAACTGTTTTTTCTTTAGGATATTCAATTTGGTATGTTTGGTTGGAAATATTAATTTGTATACCTATAATATACCTACCTATTTTATTATTGACCGTATAAAAAACTTAGAACATAACAATATACCGTGTTAAAGAAAACCAGGTTTAGTTAATATCAAACTAGATAGCCTAACCACGTAACTAGATGCCAGAGAGCTTCTCCAGACACAAGATATGTATTAAAAAATGAAGAAAAAAAATACGCACACCTTAGTTTATGTGGTTGGTAATAAAAACTTTATTGTAAACACTAAAACTCACTGGAGACGTTTGAAAGTTGCCGTTTCATTAAACTAATGGCAACACTGGCGGTTACTGGCACTTGCTCAAGGGTTTCGACACCGTTCTAGATAGATTTTTCCTTTAGATATTCATTTATTTGTACAAGTCAGGTACCGCCCGTATCAGCTGTCAACGACCTTCGTATACCTTAATCGATCGAAGGTACGGTTCAGATCTCCTTCGGGAATTAAAGGCGATTATCTTTTATTCATAACATCGTAGGTACGGTACACTCGCTTACGAAAACAAATAACCAAGTTTTTGACGTCAAAGTGATGTTTAAAGCAATAAACGGATGTTGGCTAAAGCCCACCGTGCCTACACGCAAGTGAAGCCGTTTTCACTTTTATTTACTTAGGCGCCTAAATGTTTTCATTCCGACCTTTTAAGTCAGTCGGCGGGGCGTGAAGTGAGCTAGTGAGCTCGCTCCACGGAACCAGCCCGAGCGACGTGTACCCTGCTGCCGTCTAAACGAGCACTTACGCACCAACTATTGTTAACTCACCAAGTTTTACGTAAAGACAATTAGATACAGCGCCCAAGGAAGCGTGTAATCATATAATCGATCCAACTTCTACGAGTTTTGTTGCTGATACAAGAATACTCTACCACAAGGGAGTATATTAATACGGTTTATTGTTTTCTATATGTAGAAGTGAACACAGCGTTATTTTTCTGGTGTGAGATAAATTGTTGGCTAGCAGGGGATCAATCACTTAAGAGATCGGTAGCTTCATATTTTATGTATACCGACCAAAAGTAATATTATAACATTATTACTCTGGGCTAAGCACGATATTTGGTAAAAGTACTCGCCCTGACCGAGCGACGTATGTAATCGCATTTTTTTTCATCATGCCCAAAAATAAAAATGTCATTAAAACCATAATCACATCACAACAGCGAAACTAAAACGAAAACAAGAACACGCCGCAAAAGCGACCATCCGAAAAAAAGCGGCAATCTGGCGAAAAGTTTTTGGGCTCAAATTCCATCATACAAGCTCTTGATGTATAGTCTGATGAAACAATTTTTTTCGCCTCCAAAAATGCAGTTACTGTGTAACGGATAAAAAGTGGTAATTGTGCCAAAGATGGTCGTTGCAATTTTCGGTCGGTGGCTCGTTTTTGCGATAGCCGAGACCGGGGCGAGATGTCGCGGTAATTGCGTGGCTCCAGACATGACAAACCACTCTGAAGCTACCCATCTTCGAATGCTTGTACCTTCGGAATATTTATGCGATATACTACGCCGTTGTACTTTACCGAAGATAAATGTTCCTTCCTGATAAGTTAGTGCGAAACAAGCTCCGCACAGCGCTCAGCCTAGACTTCAGTGATAAAATGCAAAACATATGTCTATGACTGACTATAAAATTTGAGACTGTAAAACGATCTGCAAATTCAGTTGCTGTTATATATTGAATAGTAAATCCTACACGCAACACTAAAAACTGAACAAAATTTATATAATTTCTATGTCCTATTTAGGAGGCAGGAATTGTTAGTTTGTATATTAGAAAGATAACTTATAATCACTAAACCTAAATCGTAAAAATACATAAGTTTGACATAGTTGCGTCCAAAAAAAGTGGAAGAACATGTTATGATGATAATATTTCCCCATGATAAGCGCTGTCTCAAGCAGAATATAGTCAAGAAATAAATACAAGCTCAGTTGTTAATATGTTTTCTGAAACCCATTTGCAACGGGACATTGTAGACTTTTATTTACTTTTATGCGATGGCGTCAAAATACGATATTACAGATTCATAAAACGTTATCGATTTCCGTATACATTTCGCCATTATTTTTCCATTTACGTTAAAGGCACGTCGATTTTATTATTATGTGTATCTCCAGCATTTACCTGTAGTTAGTGGCGCTAATATGAGAAATTAATATAAAAATCGTTTTGTAAATAGAATAGTTTTTGCGAGACCGTACAGTAATTGGATACTTTACATAGTATACCTCCGAAAGAAAAAATCCTCAACGTATACCACAGTATTATAGTTGTTTTCTGCGGTCACCTGAGTCCCATGTAACATGTCCGATGAACACCTTCCCTTACCCGGATAAAGTCTATATCACCCGGGGATAGATGTAACTTTCCAACAGTGAAATAATTTTTCAGTCGGTTCTGTAGTTTCGAAGCCTTTACAAACAAACAAATAAATTACATCTTTATGATATTAGTACCTATAATAGAAATATGCACAAACGATGCACTTAACATTATGCATAATATAATAACCAATACCCAATAAACTTTTACAGTTAGCAATACTATGAATGCTAGCAGTGTTACCAGCGAACAAATCACCTGCTATTAATCTCAGTACATTATAACGTCTATTATCCTTTCAGGGAACTGGATCAAGGGGACTCGGCTTTTCTCATGCAAATGTGGACGGGAATAGAAATCTGTAATATCTTAGCTGAACTCCTAGGTAAACTGCAGTGCAATAACGGTGCACTGATATTTAGGGGAGATTATTTTATTCTAGAGGTAAGCGGTTGTCATGGTATGGGCACTAGACATGTATTGAGGAGGAATGAAATACATGCAACAAAGAGTATGTTAAGTATAAATGTAGATGGATAGAGAGGGAGAAGAAGAAAGGAAAGGTGGATTGATTGCGTGAAAGATGGCATGAGTAAGAAAGGAGTGAATGTCAGTATGACGAGTGATGGGGAGAAATGGAAGCAGAAAACAGCGCTGACCCCAAATAAAATTAGGTACATACAGGGCAAGAAGGTGATGATTATTTTATTCTAGACTTTTCTAACCGCAAAGGTCAATATAGTGATTTATCAATAATGTTAATCGTATTTAAATTAAGCTTAGATATATATTTATAACTAAAATAAAACTAACTAAATATTTTTTTTTAATTTATCGTGCTATTTACTCTTATATGTTCAACATTTAATCAATAGATTTCTTTTCTTTAACACTTATTTAATTTTATCAGACAGACAAGTGGATAGGTACTTGACCTTTATATGTTCTGTGGTACTTGACTAGAATAAGCGTCAGTATTGGTATCGGACGAAGTTTCATCCATTTACCAATTTGTGAAGTTGAGTACAGACAACAGCAGGTCCCGGTACCCGAATCTGTAAAATTTTACCAGTCAAATATTAACCTACCTCCATTGCGATAAGGTTGAAAATCTATTGCAGAAATTTGACAGATTGTGGTAACTTGGTGTGTTGTCGTCTGTACATATAGAATTCATGACGGCAACGATGTTGTTGAGAGCTCGAAATATATCTAAGTTTGTTCTTAGTTCACTTACAGCTGAAGAAAAAATGAAAGATAATAAAAGTCTCATCGATTTTCAGCCATAATTTTATAAACAAAGAAAATAATTTTCTTCAGAACGAAGTTCCGATTTTCCAGATAGATTGACGATAAATGGATCCCGATAGGCGTAGGTGGAATGATGAATGATACGGATTGATCAATATTTCAATTTTCAATCATCTTCGGGATCATCAATTTTGAAGGAAATTGATGGCACTCAACGTTGTAAAACTTCAGGTTTCAACAATGTTGTTTATAATTTAATTGCGTCTTTTTACGATAATTTTGGAGTCACTAAAATATGACTATGACTAAATGAAACTAAAAAGTTTCATTAAGACCCGTGCTTTTGATTTTATGATTCCTCTAATTTAATTTGCAAACCAACATTTACGCAATATATAATCTTAATATTTTTATTTTATAATCGAATCATAGTTGCTATATACTTAGCTATATTTATATACTTAACTTCATTGAATTCACACCTTCCTCTTCAAGAGCTGTATCCAATATAATGTAAACAAAGGCTAGGGCAACAGG
This sequence comes from Heliothis virescens, assembly GCA_002382865.2. Classification (NCBI taxonomy): domain Eukaryota; kingdom Metazoa; phylum Arthropoda; class Insecta; order Lepidoptera; family Noctuidae; genus Heliothis; species Heliothis virescens. The sequence continues at coordinate 3,156,691 of NWSH02000517.1, forward strand.
GGCCAATAAATATCGGTCCTTAAACAATGGCGGTACAATTTTCCCCTTGAGGACATATTCTTAGCCATGGTAACGCACGATATGGGAAAGTACAACCCCAATGTTATTACTTGTCCATTAAATACGTATCGGGAAAAAACATTGTTTCTCGAAATTCCTTTTGTTATATTTCCCACGAAAGTATTCAGAGAGCTTTCAAACTAACGGATTATCCGCACAGATTTTCCACGCGGCAGATTATACAATCACTCCTCATAATAAATTAAAATATAAAATAAAAACAACAACACTGTCTAACGTGTAGGTACGAACTGAATCTGTAATTTCGTCCGAAAATTTTATATGCTGAAATTGAGTTAAAATATATAAATGGCAGAATTAAAAATATATTCATCCACATAAATAATTATTTTTACCGCAATAACCTTTTTAACCCTTGTCAATGTTGCTATCTGTTTTCACATGAAACATTAATTCGATTCGCAATCCCGTAGTCGTTATAGACTACCGACATCCCATAAGCTGTGGTACTCCCAATTCCCATGCCTCAGAGGGACCCTCAGAGTATAATACGGTAATCGCATCAAAATGTAACCCGCTCAGCTCACACGTGTTGGCGAACTCACTCATTTGATATTAGGCGTAATCGCTTCGAGAACCACGTGTGACCTCGGGGTAAATGTACCCTCACAAATGGGCAATAGGTGTTTTTCATGCACTCGGAAAATTTTAAAAGGTTATAAAAGAGCTCGCTTTTATTTGTTTATTTGGAGAGTTTGAAGAAAATTTTGCAGTAGACATTTTTATTTTATTTTATGATAGTTATAGGTGCACCCGCAAGTCCCATATGCCATGCCTTATGCTACGTGTAGCTATCTAATAGTTGTTTCAAGCATACAGAATAAAGTATTAAAAATTGTAGGAAGTACCTACCCAAAGCATTAATCGTGCTATCGAATCTTAGAGGGTTAGCTTTATTGAAGACAAAAGTTATAGATGGCCAATCACCATCATCACTATCACTTAAACCACTCATAATTTTCCCAACAACGTTGCGACTAGGACCCAGGCAACTATACCTTGCAAGGAGAGGATGTCAGAATTTCTAGCTCGTCACTACCCGTAACGACTATCAGATGTAGAAATGAACCAGGATTAAACATGCGACTGTCACTTAGCCACGGCAGATCATCAAAAGTACTATGTCTAGGTTTTAATTTATGTCCTTTAAATTTAAATGTTGCAACCGACCCTTACCTCAGGTGCAACAACACCTCCCTTATGCAAACTTTAAGTTATCAGTTCAGCGTATCTGTTATCTGTCTGTAATGCACTATGTTCGCGCCGCGGCGGCGCCCGCATTCTAAGCTCCTTATCCGCCTTGACGCTATACATTATTTTCCCCTGACTTTTACAACTTCCGAGGAAAGATAGGCCACTGATACCTCTCGTATTTTTTCTCGGTAGAGCTTAGAGCTGAGATGTCGGATATAAAGAATTTAGAATGTAATTTACTGAATAAGGATGCTCGAGGTTTTGTTTTGGTTCTGTAATGTCACATTTACTGTCTGTTTCAGTTTCTACTGATAGCAATGTGTTATTTTAATGTTGGATAAAGATAAGGGTTTCAAAATATGTATAATGTGAAAGTGTTAAATACATGTATAATCAAATTAATATCAGTGTGCTCATATTTGTACCAAAGTATATTCTGACCAGTTACCATCAATTTGTTTAATTTATTATTTGTTTAATATAAAAGTTAATGATTTAATATACTACACGAACGAAAGTACAAAGTACATACAAAAATACCTACCTCAATACATTTTTAAATCAACACAAAGCCTAATTAATAAAACGGCTTTTCATAGTAAAGTAGTTTATTTTGAATGCACTTCTATTGTTAGTTCTCACGTAATGGTCAGCTGCAAGTTTAACCTAGTTGCAGTAACTTCATCTAGGTTATACTCAGAACTGACCGTGAGCATTTTCATTAAGTATAAGCACTTTAAGTAAAAGCATGCGTGCATACTGTAATGGCTTAAAAACTTATGACAAATAAATCATGCTGTATTTTTTTTAATATAAACTTTAAAATTTTCATGTTTTGCATCATTTTCATTCAGTGTTTTATATTTGCTTAATAACAATTTCATGACTTATTTAAAGATCGGAAAATAATATGTTACTGTCGGTTTACTTTACACTAATTATACACGTGAATGTTTTTTTATATAGGATAATGGATGGATACTCTTTCACTCAAAAACTATGAACTATGAATGGATTTTGACACTATTACAGTAAGTGGTAGTATACATTCACAATACATTCAGGTATTTTTATCCGAGTGCGTTCCCTAATGAAACTTGATTAACCTATAAAGCACCATATTGATTTTAATAACCAAGCGTTTTCGTAACAATCTTTTAACAAGAAACTTTATACATCCCTAATCCCTAATAATATTATAAATGCGAAAGTAACTATGTCTGTCTGTTACGCTTTCACGCCTAAACTAGTGAGCCGATTTTGATGAAATTTGGTACAGACATAGAATAGACCCTGGGGAACAACATAGTCTACTTTTTATCCGGGTACGGGAAATAGTTCCCTCAGGAAGCGGGCGAAGCCGCTGGCAGAAGTTAGTTCTAGCTAAATACAAACTGGTTTTCCTCAAAAGAAAAAAATGCTCGACTCTAGCTCCACCAGATAAGGATTCAATCCAGCAAGAACTCATTCTATCTCGATTTAAATCCAATCCATTTAAATCCACAGGGCTATAAAAATCCATGCAGTTAAAATGAGCCAGTACCTACGCATTTCTTATCGCACTAATTAATCTGCGTATGAACAGGGTTGATCCATATCTAATTAGCCGGCGCCAGTGATTTAATTAAGGATGTTATCTTAATTAGTATCTAGCCACAATGATAACACTTGTGGACGTGTCTTTCGGACGTTATTAGAGGAAGAGAAGTTGGAAAAATTTGCGAATTATCATCGTAGAGGCTTTTGTTTTAATAAATGGCTTCCAAAAATGGCTTATGCCTAATTTCACCAACAACCCCTAGTTACGGGATACCAGGTTTGGAGTATCATTAGAAGATGGTTTCGTTTTCACCAACCGTTAGGGGTCAGAATGTCGGCGAGACTACATTCTATTTAGGGGCTGGTCAAGGGGAGCTTTTAAGTAAAGAATCCCATACTTTGGTGGCAATAAGTATCTTGGTAATATTGGGCATTAGTTTCTCAAATATTCAGTTGCTAAATAAACACAGCAGAAACCGCTAGACGCCAACTTCTAGAATGACGGAAATTAAATATCTATTTTTATTTATCTTCTTGTTATAAGTTTTGCTGCAGGTTGAGTCACCTCATATAGCCAATCTGAGAAGTTTCTCAAAGTAAGTAATAATTGATTGCAGTAAGTATTAGAGAGTGTTTTCTCTCCCGTCTCAGTGTTCTGTTCGTCACTACACTATATCATTATGAAGTAATGACGAAGTGAGGACATAAAGTCTAATTGTTTGAGATAAAGGTACTTATGCTCTCTCTCTACTGCCCCGTTGGTTAGGGGTCGCATAGCCGACTGCTGATCACGAGGTCTCGGGTTCGATTCCCGGGACGGGCCGAAATCGCTTTGTGGGTTTTAGAAACTTTCACAAAGCAGCCCGGAGTTGAAAATTGGTGATTGATACACCCGTGCATCGGCGAAAACACGTTAATGTCGGTCCTGCGCCTGATCTCTCTCCGGTCGTGTCGGATCGCCGTCCCATCGGGCTATGAGAGTGAGGGAATAGGGAGTGCATCTGTGTCTGCGCAAATGCTTGTGCACTATAATATGTCCTGCGCCGCTGCCTGATCTCCTTATATGAGAACAGCCGCCGTGGCCGGCAACCGGCTGGAACGCCGTCAACTTATAAATAAATAAAATAAAAGTTTAACTCAAATGAACCTAAACAATATACTAAAAGCCTTTTAATCAAACACCTTTGAATAGTAACACAAACCCGTGTAATACCGCAGTAACCTTCAACGGAGTAACCTTACACGTCGCTAGATTTAACCCTCAAGTTTCGCGTGGCGAAGCTGCATACGTTTTAGTTAGCGAATTAATTATGCGCACACAGCTTACTTGCCGACCATGAACTCGCAATGAACTGTACAAATAGAAATATGCTCTATTAGTGTTCATTAATACATTTATGCATAAAGAAACGAAATAGAAATGTAATTAGTAGCTTCTGCTTGTGTTTTAATATGCATGATTGTGAATTGGGACCAAATTAGTTTAGAAATAGTAATACCAAAGATATAAAGGTATAATGTGATGGATCTTCTCTATAAAAAGCTATGCAGTATTTCATAGATTACACCCGCGTCCCGTGGGAACTACTCCGCGAACCCGGATAAAAAGTAGAATACAGCCTTCCTCGATAAATGGACTCAAATCGGACTAAAAAAATATAAGCGGAACTCTCCGCTTAAATTTGCGCGTTCAAACAAACATAAAAAAAAGCAAACAAACTCTTCAGCCATCATTATTAGATAGATATAGATTTTATTCATCTACGTTATACATGAAGGTTGACATACATGGAGATACATACCAACTTTTGAAATTTAGCTACTGCATTCATATCTTGTCGAGACAAAATAGAAGTTTAGTCTGTGGCTTAGGACGATATCGGTGCACGCGAGGACAAAATATAATATCGACAATATTATACTAACATTTTACAGAAGCTACGCTTTTTATGGGAAAGTGATATTGAAGTTTTCCATTAGCAATTTTCAGTTGCAAGTTGCAACCCGATCTAGTAAATTGTCTTCAGGGAACGGTCCCATTGCATGCATTGGGATTTAGATATCATTGAGTATTATGAAGTCGTGGTGGCTTACGGCCGTTCCCAATATTCTATCTATCTCTGGATATACTAGAGATAAGAATTTGATATTACTTGTATGCGGCTAATGCCAAAATACTGTCTTTGATAAAAAATCCAGGGTAGATAGAATATTGAATTTCGCAGTTAGTGGGTAAAGCACCAACCTCTCAAGTGCGAGTGTGTAGGTTCGATTCCAGGTCAGGCAAGTACCTACCACTGCAACTTTTCTAAGTTTGTATGTACTTTCTAAGTCTATCTCGTACACCAATGACTGATTAAAAAGGTGAAGGAAAACATCTCGAGGAAACCTAGACGCTGTTGATAAACGCTCAATCCTTCTCTGTGTGAGAGGAGGCCTGTGCCCAGCGGTGGAACGATAAAAAGGCTGATGATGATAGAGTTTCTTAGGTTGACAAATCATTAAGCATGTTTTCTAAAGGCATCTTGCTTGGATACTTGCTTTTCCTGATTTCACACTCTAGCTTAGCTGTTAATTAACTACCGCCTCTCCTAACGTTTCACATACATATGTAGGTTTACTTAACACTTAAGTTTTTATTATCAAACACTTAGCCAGTAAAATAAACGTATATTAAAAGCTGTTTAGAGTTTACAAGGCGATTATTTCATTACCTCAGGCTAAAGGTGGCGTTATGGCCGTGGCGGTTACTGTAAGCTTAAGTAGGTAAGGCAAATGTGCAGTACTAAGCTCAGTACTAATGGCCTTACCAGATGATGACAAACATGGTACCTCACCACGCAACAAAGTAGCAGCAACTAGTTTCAGGGCTCCCAACGAGTTGCAACCTGCTCCTACTTAGTAATGGCCCCCATAATGTCTTGACGCGCTCCATATATTCCCATGATTACCAGTTCGTTCGCTGGCCAACTTACTAAGAAGTCTTTAATAACACCGACCCTTACATTTAAGTATCTCATAACGAACCCTGGTATAGACGATGGCATATAAACACGAAAAAAGTAAAAAAACCGGCCAAGTGCGAGTTGGACTCGCGCATGAAGGGTTCCGTACCATTGTATATACTTACAACCAGCCCCAATACAAAGATATTGCGGACAGCAAAAAATAACTTTGTTTTTCATACAAATGTATGAATAAGAAAGTTATAATTTGCGGTTTTACACGTATATTTTAATTTTTATATTTGTTGTTATAGCGGCAACGGAAATACATCATTTGTGAAAATTTCAGCTTTCTGGCTATTACGGTTAATGAGATACAGCGTGGAGACAGACAGACAACGAAGTCTTAGTAATAGGGTCCCGTTTTATCCTTTGGGTACGGAACCCTAAAAAGCGCAACTTTTTTAATTACCTTTCAAAAGAGTCTCCTAATTAAAAGTTTCGATACAATTTTTATCTGCAGAGTATTTAGTTTAGCACAATATAGTCATTGCAAAAAATCTAATGAATGTTGGGGGTCTAGGTGTACGGTTATCATTTAAGATAAAAAATATATTTTATTTGCCATGTCAGATGAATATTCAATTAAAAGTACAGTTGAGTGTAAAGTTATATTTGTTTAAATCTTTTTATATTGCTAATTAAATCTAGTATTTATGAAGAGAAGGTTTAGTACGGAGTCGGTGTCGTAATGGCGTAGCGGTTAAATTAGTAAATAGTTTTGCAACCGTACAAATTAACGAGAATGATTTTATTTTGTTACGGCTAATACCCGAAGTGCGGCTACACCTAGTTTTAGCCGGTTAGAACTAAGTGTAGCCACTTACTCTTGGTTAAACCTAGTATTAGCCGATTATTTTCGGGTAAAACTAGGTTTGGCCATTCCCTGTTGGATAAAACTAGGTCTATCCGATATTATTCCGGCTAGAACTAGGTCCAGACTATCCCTGTTTCCCTAGTTTTACCGGCTAAAACTAGGTGTAGCCGCACTTCGGGTATTAGCCGTAACATATATACAATTGTTACAAATAGGTACCTACATGTGCTTGTTAGTTGTGTTATTATATAACAGCATCAATACGAATTTATAGTTATGTATGTGTATGACATAAGCTTTTTGTTCTGAGTAAATAACTGAAATTAAATTCAAATATGGCTGAACATATATGCAAATGAGACTTTATTCTGAAAAATGCTAAAAAAATACAGATCTAGGTATGTACTTAGCTAATTCCTTATTATATTTACAAGAATATTGTGTGTAATTTATTTCTATGCAGAATTAAACGTTTTCTCAGTTGCTTATTGTAAGCCTGTCGTGGTGCTTTGTTACTTCACACTTAAAAAACCATTAGCTTCAAGTGTTTTTCAAAATTCCCAAGAATCTCGTTCTTAATTCAACATTCCGAGAGTTCTTAATTAATAGAATCCTAGAGTACTTCATCTGACAGATAATGCCATAGAAATGGTTTTAATTTTAACCACTTTTTTGTGGCAGAATCCCTACTAATATTATTCATGCGAAAGTAACTCTGTCTGTCTGTCTGTTACGTTTTCACGCCTAAACCAGTGAGCCGATTTTGATGAAATTTGGTACAGAGATAGAATAGACCCTGAGGAACAACATATGCTTTTATCCGAGTACGGGAAATAGTTACTTCGGGTAGCAGGCGAAGCCGCTGGCAGAAGCTAGTCTGTCATATAGCTATTTAGAACTTTATCTGAGTACCTAAGTAACTTGCCCTTATAATTAACTTTTGAGATACCTTTCAATATACCTAATATGTACCTCTATATTACTACCAAAAATTCAACAAAAGCCGTCATACTGTTTTATAAACATATTCCAAGCACATCCACACTTCAAGTGACCAGCACAACAGCTTGAACACGATGGCACCAAGTATTGCGCACCGGAACCTTTTAGTTAAATGACATGTAATCCAGCAATAACTTCTTAAGTTAGAGCTTAAGAAAACAAGGAATTTACAAGATGGGTGCGGGTGTAAAGACGCAGAAAGTAGACTCAGAAGGTTAAGTTGAAACAAGGCTATTTTTGGAGTCTCCAGAGGTGAAAAACAACAACAATAATAACACTCTAAGGTGAAAAATAAATGGTTAAGAAATTACTATCGTTTTGATCTTCCTTTTATGACTTATCGCGACAGTTGATCAAATAGTGGCTGAAATTATTTTTACAATCCAAGTTTTTAGTCGTACCGGTTAAATACATAACATTATTACATTTATTTTTACACTGATTAATGACCCCGATCACATTGTCAGCCGACTAAAAGTTTGCGGCTACTCTTATCTAACGTATGTGTGTACAGATGATAATTTCAGGCAACTTACGAGGTGATAAATCCTTTGATTGCAATTGGTACTTCTGATCTTCCCTACCCAGTGGCAAGGCAGGTCATGTCAATATTTAGCCGGTGCGCGTGCGCCGTTCTCCGGAACACCACCTGATCACACACGCCGCTCGTACACGGAATATTATCTTACGATATGGATGCACTCGGAAGATAATATTTTTAAGAGCTTCGATGCTGGTGTAAATATTTTGTACCTGTATTTTTGAAGAAATTCGAAAATTTTACTCAAGTGCAGTTTTTTTGAGAGTATTCAATTATGCAGATGATATTACAGGTAATAAGTAAAGTAACTAGCTTTCCCACCAACAATGTTTAACAATCAACAAATCTTAAATCAGGTATTCAACAAATTCTTCATGAAGCATCAGTGGGATTTGTCTATAGAAACGTAATTAAGTGTCCTGAAAGAGTTACTACGCACCATATTTTGTAAGACCTAAGCAAAGTTCATTCACGTCTAAGCCTTTGTACATAAGTTGTATATCAATAAGCCTAGAGGACATAAAGTTGACAATGCGTGAAACCTAACGGCATGCAGCCGGGGGCAAGTCACCGAGTATTAATTGAACAAACTTTTATTGCACTTTGTGATTCCTATGGTTTTAAGTACCAATATCAATCTGATGGCAACAGTTGTAAAATTTTATGGCAAGTATTTATTGATGTATTAAAACAGCTATTTACACAAACGATTCTTGTTATTAGATACTGTAGCTTAGAACTATGCGAAATATTTCCTCAAGTATTAATTATATTACCCTCAAGTTGATGTTAATGTACCGCTAAGTTATCTTCTAAGTTAGTTGAATTTACGAAGGCTCTTATTAAGTTTGGGCACACTTCTGAAGTTTATCTTGGTTTTCTATATAATAAACAATGTTTTCATGAATTAGTTAGCGTCATGAATATACAATTAAATCTGTTCATATGACTCGCAATAACATGAAACAGCGAAATTAATTGAGCGCGATATTCATTTGTTTATTAGTGTGCGTGACAGATTCTTATTAATTTCAACACAAAACAAACCTAGAGGCTATATAAAAGCGATAATTTGTAAGTTTGTATGGACTTTTCAACTGGAAAGTAACAAGCGGATTTTTAGCCTGGATAAATTAATTTTATATGAATCCAATTTTCAAAATGTTGCATACAAGTTTGTATTACCTAGTAGTAACATTTATTTATTTTTATTTTATTTTTAGCTTATGTTGTCCCACTGCAGGGCAAAAGCCTCCCTTCCCTCTTTCCACTTATCTCTGTCCTTTGCCACCTGAGGCCAATCCTTTTGATGGGAGTCCAGTTCGTCGCGCCATCTCCTTCTGGGCCTGCCGCGATGTCGTTTCCCGCTATCTGGGGTCCATAGAGTGGTCGTTTTTGCCCAAAGCTCATCCGACATGCGGCAGATGTGACCTGCCCAGTTCCATTTAAGCCCAGCAGCTGTACGGCCTACATCTGCAATTTGTGTTTTGGAACGCAGTATGGAGTTCCTAATGCGATCATTAAGTTTAACTCCTAGAATACTGCGCTCCATTGCCCGCTGACAAACTCCGAGGGCGGACCTTTGACGTTTTGTGAGTGACCAGGTTTGCGCTCCATAGGTGAGGGTAGGGAGAATGCACATATCCATGAGCTTTCGTTTCAGCGCAAGAGGTAGGGGTCCTTTCAAGAGATCTTTCATCGACCAAAAGCTCTTCCAGGCGTTTTCGATACGCCTGGCTACCTCCTTATCTTGTCTTCCCTGGAAGGAGACTATTTGGCCGAGGTAAACGTACTCCTGGACATATTCAACCTCCACACCCCCGACATCTATTTTGCGCTTGGTGCTGTTGGTCATCACCTTGGTCTTCGTCATGTTCATCGTAAGTCCAACCCGGAGGCTCGCCTGGCTCAGTTGTTCGAGCATGAGGCCTAGTTCAGCTGCTGAGGAGGAAAAAAGGACAATGTCATCAGCGAATCGAAGGTTTGTTAATCTTCTCTCACCCAGAACAATGCCCTTATCCTGCCAGCAGTTTTTCAACTGCTGGAATACTTCCTCCAGTGTGGCTGTGAAAAGTTTAGGAGATAGCGGGTCTCCTTGTTTTACGCCTTTTCGTACTGTAAAGGATGGTCCGGTGGTGTGTAATTGTATGGCTGCAGTGCTATTAATGTAGATTTGTTTAAGAGTGTGGATGTA
>NWSH02000517.1:3179270-3189881 GCA_002382865.2 Heliothis virescens
GTGGGCATACAGTAACCACGGGAAACGCTAGTCGTTAAATAAATTGATGTTTCATTAAGAAATGTAATCCTCTTACGATTTTATCTATTCACTTTTCCAGATATATTTCAATGTACTCTTAAAATCTCCATGAGATAAGATTCTTTAGCAGAAAATCAACGCGGTGAAAAGACTTGTACGTTTCTTAGAACGTATTTATAAAAAGAAACGAGTTTAAAAGAATCTTTTTGAAACAAATATTCAAAGGTAAAAGATAAAGATTCAACAAAACTTGTCAAGACGCACACAGTTAAGGGACTGTGTGAAGGGAACTTTCAACGTCTCCTACATAATAAAACTTTCTTATTCGTGCTTTTCTAGCGTTTTTAGTTACTTATTACGATCATAGCTCTTACAAACTCGTTAAGAAGCTTCTTAGGAAAAGCATTTTGAATAAACTAACACTAGTTTTTCTTTCAGTACGTGAAAGAAAAATGCAACGGAGCGGGAAAAACAAACTGAATAAAGAACGAAACATGAAAAGGCTTATCTAAGGGAAGATATCTATTTGATATACAAACATATAAAAAATTGATCGCTAAAGCTTCGATTTAATACAGTCATTTTGTAGTAAACGCTAAAAAAGCATGTGGTCCGTAGCGCGGCTCTACCGGCAAAACAGAACACTATTACACAGGGGAGATTGACCAATGCTCAGCTATTTATCTAGCTTTCACATGACCAGTAGCCGTGAACGAATGGAACGATTGAACGTTTAGTGTGTGCCCACATTCATCGATTCATTTTTCAGTGAAAATTGTTCCGTCTCATATCTAAACGCAACGTCTTCGACGTCAGTATTGAAAGCCATTTCTATTTTATTTTATTTTATTTTTTATTGGACTATTTTTAATGTTGTGAAGTTTCTATATGATATCTCTATACCTAGGCCACGCCTATACTGATTTAGGGTAGAATTGAATATAATATGGGCAAGAAATGCAGTTGGGCTTTATTCATCGATATGAAACAATTGGCAATTGAACGTTTTATCGGCTAAAACTATCTTGATGTAAACTAGAGTTTCTCAAAGAGCTAAGTATTCTGAAGTTAAATTTAGTCTTAGTCTTCATGACAACAAGCTGAAACATGAACTTTGCTACGCTGATCCGACTGTCCGCAACTAATGAGTGTGATGAATTAAATCAAAAACTGAACAGTTCAAGTTGGTGACAATAGTACAGACATACGACACACTACATCATGTTACCACAACCTGTAAATTTTCTCACACTGATTTTCATACCTTATCACAATGGGGAATAGGTCTTAATGTCTTGACTGATTCAAACAATAGTGTGACCGCGATCGCATCATCGCAAACCTCTAGTCTGACATTACGAACCACTTACCGTGGACCCGTGCGCTCGTATGTACCTACTTTATACAAAACAGTTATCACGGTCTGGCTTGTTCAAACTGTTTCTGCTATATGCTAATCTGTCACTTTGCAAGAATATTGCACACGTATTAGTGCATTGAGACTAATGTAACGACTGATGTAAACATCATAATCTCGCTCCAGTCACGGCAACTTTACGTGTTCATTGACCAGACACTATAAAGTCAGGAATTACGATGATCAGTGAACAAATCAAAGATCAAGTGCCATCAATCGTGACCATACACTACAGTGTACTGACCATACACAGACCAGTTGTGTACCGCTCGAGAATGAACGTAGCCCATCGTAACGCCCACGAGCCCATGCTATACGCTGATCACTCGCTAGCGTTGAATCAACGTCAGACATCTACTAGCTAATTGATCTCTGAAGCTGTCATTAACTGCCCACTATCACTGAGCCGATTTTGCGACCAATCCCAAAGTCATAGCTCCAATCAACAGATATCATCTCCAGTGTGATATCATACTCCCTACAAGATCCGGCCCATTAATTGACGAACGTCTCTCATATCACACAACAATACCGAGAAAATGGCCTGAATTCCTGTTCTCACACGGAAGAGAACAGCCTAAACATATGACAGCAGCACGACATCATCCAAAATCACTTCTCAGAAAGTTTCTTTATTCGTGAAATTAATGAAAACAAAGATCTCAAAACAATGCGTATGAAAGCCGCCGCTTCATGGAGGTTATTGACTTGTCACAAGGCGTTTTTTCAATTCACAGTTATTGAAAGCTTATTACATTTTTCGCAAGTCATTTTCCGCCCAACGTGCAGATTAATTCTGGTTAGCCACCGATGAAGCTGCGACAGTTCCCAGACAGTAATGTCGGACGTCGTCATATGCACTCTAGAATTATAACGCGAAAGGTCAACTCAGTTAATCATTATATAGCCCGTGACAAGTTTGTAAACAAAACTTTCACTTGTGCATTGTTTGTTTTAAGGATTAACGAGCGGGAAGATTTTGGAAGATAGTACCGATGGCAGAAGCTATCTGTTGGTAATAGTCGTACTATTCTGCATTTGAATATACGTTTGTACACGTATCGGTCGATAGAACATTGAGTGAGGGTCTCTTAAGGGGAATACAGACGTCGAAGGACCGCACACTAAACTAATCTCTCTCTGTTTGTTTGTTTGGTTGTAATGAATAGGCTCAAAAACTACTGGACCGATTTTAAAAATTCTTTCACCATTCGAAAGCTACATTATCCACGAGTGACATAGGCTATATTTTATCCGGGTACGGGCAGTAATTCCCGTGGGATACGAGTGAAACCACGGGAAAACGGCTAGTCGTTAAATAAATTGATGGTTTCATTAAGAAATGTAATCCTCTTACGATTTTATCTATTCACTATTTTTCCAGATATATTTCAATGTACTCTTAAAATCTCCATGAGATAAGATTCTTTAGCAGAAAATCAACGCGGTGGAAAAGACTTGTACGTTCTTAGAACGTATTTATAAAAAGGAAACGAGTTTAAAAGAATCTTTTTGAAACAAATATTCAAAGGTAAAAGATAAAGATTCAACAAAAACTTGTCAAGACGCACACAGTTAAGGGAGCTGTGTGAAGGGACTTTCAACGTCTCCTACATAAAATAAACTTTCTTATTCGTGCTTTTTCTAGCGTTTTTAGTTACTTATTACGATCATAGCTCTTACAAACTCGTTAAGAAGCTTCTTAGGAAAAGCATTTTGAATAAACTATACACTAGTTTTTCTTTTTCAGTAGTGAAAGAAAAATGCAACGGAGCGGGAAAAACAAACTGAATAAAGCGAACGAAACATTGAAAAGGCTATATAGGGAGATATCTATTTGTATACAAACATGATAGAAAAAACATTGATCGCTAAAGCTTCGTTTAATACAGTCATTTTGTAGTAAACGCTAAAGAAAGCATGTGGTCCGTAGCGCGGCTCTACCGGCAAAACAGAACACTATTCACAGGGGAGATTGAACCAATGCTCGCTATTTATCTAGCTTTACATGACCGTAGCCAGTGAACGAATGAACGAGTGAACGTTTATTGTGCCAATATCGATGTCATTTCAAGGAAAATTGTCCGTTCATTAAACCGAACGTTCGAGTCAGTATTGAAGCCATTTCTATTTATTTTATTTTATTTTTATTGGACATTTTTTAATGTTGTGAAGTTCTATATGATATTTTAACGCTATACCTGTTTAGGGAGATTGAAATAATGGGCAAGAAAGCAGTTGGTTTATTTATCGATATGAAAATTGGCATTACGTTTTATGGTTAAAACCTAGTCTTAGATGTAAACTAGAGCTTCTCAAAGAGCTAAGTAGTTTCTGAAGTTAATTTAGCTTAGCTTAGCAAACAAGACTGAAACATGAACTTTGTACGACCGACTGTCCGTCAAACTAATAGTGCTGAATGATTTAAAGTCAAAACTGAAACGTTCAAGTTGGATGAAACTTAGTACAGACAATAGCACATCAAGTTACCACAACCTGTAAATTTTCTTCAATAGATTTTCAACCTTATCACAATGGGGATAGGTTAATGTTTGACTGGTAAAATTTGACAGATTCGGGTACCGTGACCTGCTGTTGTATGTACTATACAAACGTTTAGTAGTCTGCAGTCAACTGTTTTGCTTATCTATTGTTTGAAGAATATAGCAGTAATTAGTCATGAAGCTAATGACAGCTGATAAAAATATTCGCAGTCACGGCTTTACGTGCTCATTGAAGCACAAAAGGGTTTAATGAGTGAACAACAAACAGCCAAAATCGTGATAAACAGTGATGAATGAGACAGACAGTTGGGTGGTGAATGAACGTAGCCACTTAGCCACGAGCCCCATGTTACGTGCACCGCTAGTTCAACGCTCAATAGTATTGATTCTGAAGCTGTCATTAACTGCTACACTGCCGTTGGACCAATCAATCAAGCAACCACAGACCAGTGAATACCTAACCGGCCATAATTGACGAACGTTTCATATCACACAACAATTACCGAGAAAATGGCTGTAATTCCGTTCACACGAGAGACAGCCATGACAATATATTCCAAACATTCTAGAAAGTTCGTGTGAATTTAATGAACAAGTTCTCAACAATGCGTTGAAAGGCCGTATGGGATTTTTGACACGTTTTTTTCATTATGAAAGCATCATATTTTTCGCAAGTCATTTCGCTAACGTGCAGATTAAATCTGTGCACCGATGAAGCTGCGAGTTCCCAGACAGTAATGTGGGTTGCCATAGATTATAACGCAGAAAGGTCAACTCGTTAATTTATTAGCGTGACAAGTTTGTAAACAAACTTTTCACTTTGGCATTGTTTGTTTAAGGAAATTACGAGCGGGAAGATTTTGGAAGATAGGTACCGATAGGCAGAATGTTTTGTGTGGTAATAGCGTACTATTCTGCATTTGAATATACGTTGTACACGTATCGTCGATAGAACAATTGAGTGAGGGTCTTAGGGGAATACAGACGTCGACAGGACCGCAACTAACTATTGACTGGGCGTAGCGCAGTGACGAGGCTGTAACTACGTAAATAGAACCCTGACCTACATTAAGTTGGGACACAAACTGTTGAGTGGACTACTGAATTTGTTATTTATCAATTCCATTTGTAAATAATGTCATATTGACGAATGGTTCTCGAATACTATCTACTTATATTTATTGAAAAAACATTACGTAGTTGCAGCTTGAAATTACACTAATAATACCACAGAACATATAAATTATCTGTTCTGTGAATAATACGTTAGATAACGACAAAAATTTGTATGTATGTGTATGTTCGTTGCTTCTGCACGCAAAAATCGCTGAGCGACTGAATTTTGATGAAAATTGGTAGTGAATGACTTCCATCAGAGTAACATATACCTACCTTAGTTTTAAATGGAAATAGTTCCAATATAAGGTGAATGCTATAATATTGGTGGGTGAAACCGCTGACGGAATATATTAAAGAGGAATTACTGTTTATGCTTCACCTGAAACTAACAAAAGTTCACGATTTTTTAATGACGTCCTTTGATTTCCAGCAGCCTTTGTATGACTATTGGTGCAGGATCAAAGCCACAACTTATAATCGTACAGGAACTCGAGTATTCCAGGTATATTCCAGGAAATATTACTTATTTTATTGTAGCTATATTTCGTTAGTAAAAATGTCAGATAATTTACTTATGTGTATCTAGATTTTTCGGTCATACTTTTTTTGTTACTGAACTTAAAATATTGAAACTTAACTTATGGAAAATATTGCACATAATAATAATTAATCTTTAATTGAGCAAGTGTGATTAACGCTCAATCCTTCTCAATTTGAAATGTGAAAGGAGGCCTGTGCCCAGCAGTGGGACAATATAAAGGCTATTAAAAAAAATCTTTAGGTTCCCCTACGGATATAAAATCAAAGAGTGAATACGCTTTCAGGTAAATATCAAGTCAAATAGCAAGAACAACATTAATTTATAAGGATAAAATACATATTATATCCACAGTTGGTTACAACTCAGACGTTCCCCTCGCATTTCACACTCGGTGAGACAATAATTACTCACATATCAAAACGCCATATGTCAAGACAAGAATCGCATTAATATAGACAGACACCTATCATAAATATGTGAACTTTAGGCTATGAAACCTAAAGGTCGAAAGGTCAGGCCTATCCTATCCAATAAAATTGACCCTTGCATGACCCAGATAAAAAAGTTAAAGATTCCAAATTCAAAGTTTAAGCGCATTCGAGAATAGAGAACGGGTGTTTAAAAAGGAAACTTTTGTATTGATAATAAAATCTTGATATTTATATAAATATGCAGAAATATTTGTATTTCAGGCATAGATTTCAGGTCTATTTTTTTAACTAAAACAGCAGTGGAAGCTTTACTGGTCTTATTTGTTACTTTGTATTTACGTAGATACTACACTCGTAACAAAGACAGTTTCTGAATTGCCCACGTCTTACCGCACTACGCCGAATAAAAACCCGACTAGAATGTTTCAATTTAATTAGTCATAGATTACGAACAGAGCCATAAAAAGGCGAACGAACCAGTGTCAAAAACCTTTGCTATACACGTGATTCCTTATAATATAAACAAATTCGACAAAACGTAACGACAGCCATTAATTCCGACATAAATACATTATGGCCATACTATACCATAAATCGACATATTCATTACACTGCGAATTTATCCTACAATTTATGGGTACAACACCATAAACATAAATAAGTATATTAACTTCCGAATAACCAAAAACGGATAGTCGAAAATCATATTTTAAACGTTATAGTACATTTTAAATATAATTTGCATGGATAATGAGTAAAATATAAAATTGACCAGAAAATCTTGGCATATCATTTTGGCGCTGATTGCGAAAAAAGTTCGGAAATTTCGAGGTTTTAATTCAGTACAGTATTTCGCCGTGGATCAGTTTATATTGGTTGTAGCCTTTCGCCCACAGTCAGAAGTAGTTTGGTATTCTGTTTGTTCGCTAAAGTTTTCGATGGCAAACTAATAACGTAGCATAATTAATGTTAACTACTGAAGTTCTTTGAGTTGAAGAATACGTTAAGTATCTATTATCGATTGCAAATTAAGAGGCTAATTAATTAATAACATTTGAGAGCCTATTAAGCTTATTAGACCTATTACGTTACGTTTACGTTACTTTGAACGTCAGACAAAGGGCAAACTGGATTATTAAGAACTCTAATAAATTACAGTCTATTTTAATAGAAATTTAGAAATAGGTACTTATTATAGAGTAAACGACAATCTATTTGTCATACATTTAGCTGAAAATTTGCTATGATAGCAATCTTACAGGTGTTCTACTCAGATTGTCCAAAAGCTTACATGAAATACTAATATTATTAAGTGTAAAAAAACTTTTTTACAAAAAAAAACGACTCTAAAAAACACTGAAAGTCACAAAATAAAACTTTTTAACACAGCTCTAGAAGTCGGTGTCTTCAAATCTGTTGACTGTGTTTATTTTGCCACCGACTTCTAGACCTCCCCTTTTTTTGAAGTCGGTTTATAAATCTGCCTATTTCGCATAATTAATATTACTTATTTCCAATCCAATCAATAATGCTAGATTTTTGCTACATTACATTAGCGATTCAAATCCTCATGATAGTTTCATGACTAAATCAATTTAGCCTTAAGTATACCATTTGGATAAATTAAACCTAATCAATTATGAAGAGCCATCCCGATGTGGTTTGTGGTATTCACCAGAATTCAATACCGTTGGTTGGTTCTACATGTATTGGTATATTACTGCGATTGTCATTTGTATATAGCCCTGTATACTTTAAGAAAAGATGTCTAGCGAATTGATTCACGAAAAATTAACCTATTTTCATGAACGGAGCACAGACAATATTTGGAAGTAATAATGATGATGTCCCCATACTTAGACTAGCTGTTTCCCCGCGGCTTGTGGGAACTACGATGCGCACCTGCAATAACTAAATCGCTCCAGTAGTCTCTGAGAATAATGCGTTTAAACAAACAAGCAGAAAAATAACACTTATCCTTAGAAACCCTGAAACCTAATTTAAGATATATCACACACTAGCTTCTGCCAGCGGTTTCACCGCATCCCGTGAGAACTACTCGGCGCACCTGGATAAAAAGTAGCCTATAGCCGTCCTCGATAAATGGGCTATCTAACACTGAAAGAATTTTTCAAATCGGACCAGTAGTTTCTGAGATTAGCGCGTTCAAACAAACAAACTCTTCAGCTTTATAATATAAAGGCGCGGCCCCACCGCGGTGCATGCTGTGCACGGGCACGCGGCGCATTTTAGCTGCGTGTATTCATTTGTTTGACAACGTGGGTCTACGTTTCCACTGGAATACACGAATATGACACACGACTATGTATAGCGTGGCACGGCGCACGGAGAGGCTACGCTGCGATAAGTGAGCTGTACGTAGTCGACGGTCATATTCGTGTATGGAGTACACCCACGTGGAAACGTAGACCCACGTTGACAGCGTTGAGCTATGTAACCGCCTATTCGAGCAAGCCACGCATGTATCAATGACGTCAATTCGTGCGTAGCCTCTCCGTGGGTTGCAGTGGACACAACCACATACATTTTCTTCCAAAGCGAAGCTTAATACACGTGCGTAGTCTCTCCGTGCACCGCCGTGGGGCCGCGCCTTAAGTATAAGATGACTAACGTAGGGAAGTCAAACACATTTGACCCTACGAGCTATATACATTCATGAAGTCCTAGACGTTAGACGTCACTCAATCTACAAATAGACCTCTACAGAGCACCCATGAGATGTTCGCATACAACAAACGAGCTATATCAAAGGCAGGAAGCTATACTGCCTATGTGTATATATAAAACAAATTGGTACGTCCGTCCGTACCACAGACACATCAGAGGAATGGAAGCGTGAAGCGACAGAGGACAGTTTTGGTCACATCTAGAAATGCGTATTCGATATAACGAGTGAGCTTTGACACGGTGTTGTTGTGGTCTAATTACTTTTGTTTAGGTGAAAAGGAAGAAATAAATAATCCCACCAAAAACATTCTGTAAAAACTAGCCAATTCTCGCTGAAGCTGCTTGTTTATCTCTAAAAAGTAATGAATCTAGACAAAGTCGTGCTGAGTCTAAGGATTCTTAGTGCGATTTCTTTACTATTATTATAGTTCATGCTATATGACTGGCCGTTGATCAATTCTTTAAACGTTAGTGAGTACAAGTCAACGGCCAGTCATATAGCATTAACTATAATAGTAAAGAAATCGCAGTAAATCCTTAGACTCACCCGACTTTGTCTAGATTTCATTACTTTTTAGAGATAAACAAGCAGCTTCAGCGAGAATTGGCTAGTTTTTACAGAATGTTTTTGGTGGGATTTCACTTCTTTTTGTAGAAACGTGAGCTTATTGATATCTACCTAAGGCGTTATGTTGATTCCTCTAATAGTTTGGTGTGAGCTTTTGTGTTTTCTAATCAGGGTCACTAGGTACTCCAGATCTTCGATTATCCTAGTTTTTGTAGTTTTCCCTATAGTGGTCATTAAATCCTAACTCTGTTCCAAATTTCAGCTCTCTGACTTTATTGGAAGATACTAGTTCTATTTTGATGATCATGAGTGAGTGAGTGTCGAAAATACGAAACTTTGCTTTCGCTTAACTTTGAAATTAAATGACCTACAGACTTGAAATTCTGGTTTTTACGTATGTGATTATAGCTTTCTGGATGATGAAAATTTCGGCGTTCTGGTATTATCCAGAGGTTCTCAAACAGAGGCCTGAAAATGCGTCGAAATGGTTCCAGTAAAGATGGTACGGCAGTGTTTGCTTTGCGCTCGACTTGGCGGGGGCACTGCCGTGCCCCCAAATTGTATGTTGGTATGCGATAGATATAGATTTAACCCCGTAGAATTTAATTTGCATAATTAAATTCTACGGGGTTAAATCCACCGACATTTATCGTCCAAAATTACTAGAAAATTATTTTTTGTTGTTTTAACTTTAGTTTTAAAAAATCAAGCTTTTCCGAAGGCTCGAAGATGCTCTGTTTAAGTTTAAGTATATCAAATACAACTGCGCTTAAAACAATAAAGCATTCTATAAAAATCATATTGTACAGACGACAGCACATCAAGTTGTCAAATTTATGCAATAGATTTTCAACCTTATCACAATAGTGGAAGGTTATTGTTTGATTGGTAAAATTTGACAGATTCGGGTACCGTAACCTGCTGTCGTCTGTACTTAAAAGGTCCAGTGTTTAAGATATTCCAAAGATTTAAGTAAAAGCTCAATTATTTTATTCAACATTATGTTTTCCGAATTCTCTTTCACATAACGCTTTACACGAAAAAAAAAACAAAAAGAAGTCCGAGTTGAAAACCTCCTTTTTGGAAGTCGATTAAAATAGAGATGATACACACACAAAAAGTTGTCGAGAAAAAGCGGAGATCGACAATCGTTTGAAAGAATCAGTCGACCGCTCATTATGTATATTTAGCTCCGCATTGATCACTTTACGACATCAATCAAATAAATAATTATATCGTCCAATCATGCCGACATCGCGGTTTTTATTATTTAACTGGACTTACTGACGGATCGATATTATTTTTTATGTTATTAAAAATAA
>NWSH02000517.1:3192932-3221129 GCA_002382865.2 Heliothis virescens
TTATTGGAAGTACTAGTTCTATTTTGATGATCATGAGTGAGTGAGTGTCGAAAATACGAAACTTTGCTTTCGCTTAACTTCGAAATTAAATGACCTACAGACTTGAAATTCTGGGTTTTACGTATGTGATTATAGCTTTCTGGATGATGAAAATTTCGGCGTTCTGGTATTATCCAGAGGTTCTCAAACAGAGGCCTGAAAATGCGTCGAAATGGTTCCAGTAAAGATGGTACGGCAGTGTTT
The DNA here is from genome assembly GCA_002382865.2 of Heliothis virescens. Lineage (NCBI taxonomy): Eukaryota > Metazoa > Arthropoda > Insecta > Lepidoptera > Noctuidae > Heliothis > Heliothis virescens. Next base: position 3,193,176 of record NWSH02000517.1, read on the forward strand.
GCTTTGCGCTCGACTTGGCGGGGGCACTGCCGTGCCCCCAAATTGTATGTTGGTATGCGATAGATATAGATTTAACCCCGTAGAATTTAATTTGCATAATTAAATTCTACGGGGTTAAATCCACCGACATTTATCGTCCAAAATTACTAGTAAAATTATTTTTTGTTGTTTTAACTTTAGTTTTAAAAAATCAAGCTTTTCCGAAGGCTCGAAGATGCTCTGTTTAAGTTTAAGTATATCAAATACAACTGCGCTTAAAACAATAAAGCATTCTATAAAATCATATTGTACAGACGACAGCACATCAAGTTGTCAAATTTATGCAATAGATTTTCAACCTTATCACAATAGTGGAAGGTTATTGTTTGATTGGTAAAATTTGACAGATTCGGGTACCGTAACCTGCTGTCGTCTGTACTTAAAAGGTCCAGTGTTTAAGATATTCCAAAGATTTAAGTTAAAAGCTCAATTATTTTATTCAACATTATGTTTTCCGAATTCTCTTTCACATAACGCTTTACACGAAAAAAAAACAAAAAGAAGTCCGAGTTGAAAACCTCCTTTTTGGGAAGTCGATTAAAATAGAGATGATACACACACAAAAGTTGTCGAGAAAACAAGCGGAGATCGACAATCGTTTGAAAGAATCAGTCGACCGCTCATTATGTATATTTAGCTCCGCATTGATCACTTTACGACATCAATCAATAAATAATTATATTCGTCCAATCATGCCGACATCGCGGTTTTTATTATTTAACTGGACTTACTGACGGATCGATATTATTTTTTTATGTTATTAAAAAATAAGGTCGTGTTGGTGTACTGTTAGTTTGGTTTGTGATTGAGGATTCGAAAGGAGATCAGTTTAAGGAGGTGCAACTTTTTTCTAGTTATATTTAATTGATAATTTCTCTATCAGCCAAGTTTTTATCAAGTTTGGGTTTGTGTAACTATCCAATTTGACTTGATGGTCAAAATAGTTAGAAAATGGCCAAATAAAAATGAATTTATCTTATACCTATATCGTGCTATTTAACATTCACTTTTCGCAGCTTTAATCATACTTAAATGAAATAAAGTAAACGCTCATTGCACGCATCAGTATCGTTTACGAGAATATTGTCGATGCAAATGATTGGATCGTGATGAAAATAAATAAACTTTGTTCAATCATTGAAATAAAAACTTTCAAGGGTTGTGATGTGACTTCATTATTTTTGTAGCGGCGATTAATTTTATTTTATTTTGAAAATGCTGATAATGGTATCATGTAGGTAAATATTTAGACTTTAATTAAGTCGAAATAGATAAGTAAAATATCTTGTACATATTTTAATTAAAGTCTTAGTTGATCTAGGAGCTAAGTTACACCCAAATTCAAATAATTTGCATGAATGGCATAATTTGGCAGGTTTGTATACTTATAAACAGGATTGTCTTAAATAATTAATATCAATTAAACAAACAATTGCTATTAAATTGAAACCCAATAGTTATATTAATGATAACACAGCGCGGTTTACGTCTACTCCACTCACTGACGTTAATTTAAATTACCATTTGACGTATCAAACTGTGACGTAAGTTCACTAACTCTAATAAATACGTCACTAGTTTGACGTTTAAGCCAAAACAAGGTGACGTAAATGAAATATGAAATTACAAGAGCTTTTATAAGTATTTTTTGACTTTTAAAATTGACTACGATTTGGGAAATTCCTAAAACAACTACCTTATACTAGGCAACCCTGCGAGTGTTTAGTGTTATGTGTCTATTGCCATCCAAAATAGGAATGTGCCAGCGATACCCAGTAACAGGTCAGATCCTAGGGGAGTGAGGATCGCGAGCATCACATGGTTAGGTTTAAAACATGGGTCCTAGGATGGAAGTTCGTAACAGGCGTCCAAAAATCTAGTTGCGGTATTACCCACTGGAACGTGTAGTACTGAAGCATCATGTAAGCAATGCATTTACCGACAGAACAATACCATTCTTTAAAATCAAACGAGCGTTAACTTAATGTTATGCCTGAAAATACTCGGTTCTTATAGAAAAGAGTACGACGTTAGCCGTGGAATTAGCTCTTCATATGTCGTATCTTCTATCTAGGGAAATCAACTAATGCGTTCTCATTTACAAATTAATCATCATGTAAAAATATCTTCACAATTTGTTGACATGTTTAGTTTTCATCAGCAAATGGCAGCTAAAACTAACCAGTTTCTACACAAAATTATTTGAAAAGGGAACGTCAATGAAATGTCAAAAATTGACATTTCTAGAGCACGCTCGCTAGGTTATGGGCGAGCTTGTATCAATATTGGCTTAAAGGTATGTATTGCTATGAATATGAGAATTACATATTTTATAAGTAAGCCATATTTTCAATGCCGATAGAATTAATTACGTCAATTTTATGAGACATTGCAATTATGTTGGAGATATTCAGTTACGACATGCTCGTAGCACCAAAAGTTTTCATAGATAAAATACGTTTAGAAAAGCGAGGAAAAAGTTTATTATTCAAAATATTATGAGTACAAGATGGCTTAAAATCAACAAATTGCTATACCAATCAGCCTTTCTAAAAACTGAATGGTAGACTCTACACTATCAGAATTAAACTATTTCGATTATCTAAGCAAAATTAGCTAGAAATATTCTTAAACTATTAAAAGCTCTTCTCTTACTTTATTTGTAATTTAGCTTACTTCATTTATCTACCAATGAACTTTGTGGAACTTTGATGTAATAAATTCAACCAAATTATGTCCCACCTCCGCCCCCTTTTAATCGTTAGCAAACACAATGTTTAATGGACGAACAATGTAAACTCACACATCCCAGTACAAACCTCAGCTGAACATTAAGCCTGGCTTATATATCCATACAAAACCACCGATGCAACTAGTTTTAATATCACTTAAAAGCCTGATCAATCAGACATGAAGTCAATCAATACTGGACTTTAAGAGTAGGCAGTAAGGTTCTAATTCCAATGGCAAACAAAGTGCCAATAATATTGCCCGCTCATGTGCTTGTGAACGTAATTATACCTAAGTATAATCATGAAAGTACGGCCTGATGTATAATGATGTTGGCACAATTGTAAGCGGTTTAAATACATGACTACGAAGAGTTTTGGAGTCGTTTTCCTTAAGCTATTGCTGTGTTTAACTTTTCTTTGGAATATAGTGGGATTGTAATGTATTACGAAGAGGAAGTTGTCTTCGTCATTGAATATCATGAACAAACATATTTGAATTTTCACCATATTAAACTATTTTAATTATTGTGTGATAATACCGTTAAAATATACAGGACGTAGGTCTCCTCTAAGTTTTGTCACTATATTCCACGTCTAATCAATTTCAGCATATCTATAGGTACTAATATTATAAAGCTGAAGAGTTAGTTTGTTTGAACGCGCTATTCTCAGCAACTACTGGTCCGATTTGAAAAATTCTGTCAGTGTTAGATAGCCCATTTATTGAGGAAGGCTATAGGCTACTTTTTATCCGGGTGCGCGGAGTAGTTCCCCTTATAAAATCAAAGATGGCGTCATCACCGCGCCAAAAGTTAAGCAAGGAGAGTGGTACCCAAATAGACCCTGAGTAGGTACTCATGACAATTAATTCTAGTTGGATTGGATAGATTTAATGAAAAAATAATAATAATTTAAATGAGATTTACAAGCTATATAACATTTTTATTTATTTTAGAGGCTTCTCTTGAAACTTGAGTAATTAAAGTAGGAATAATTAAAAGTGTTTTTAAAAGGTTTCACATGTATTTCATATAATATTTTTTTACTGTAAAACCATAGCAGATTGAGTTATTTTCTATATACTGATCTTAACAAAAGTAACAGTACTTACATGAAATCTCTAACATAAAAAGGTCTAAAGTCCAAATCTATGGTCAAAAGCGGAGTAGGGCGGAAGCCTGGCCGGTTTGCGCGAATTTACTGTCAGTCCAATTAGACTCGAAAAAAAAGTTTTTTATTGTTGTTAAAACTTATTAATCGAACAGTCATTCTAAAATTAAACGAGAGGAATAAAAGCAAAACTATACAGAAATATATTTTGTTCGCTAATTTTATAAGTTTACTCATAAGAAATAGGCATGACGACAAGGTAAAAAATAAGCAAATCCATTTAGTCCGTAATTTAGATTATTGCAAAATATTGGACACGTATTTTTTGTTTTTGAAATACTATAAATAATAACAAAGATAATGAGTATTAAAGTTCGGGAGTGGGGGGTCATAACGTCACGCCTATGCAAAAATCGTACGTAGGCGTGACGTCACGCGCAATTTCAACGGTCTATAACTTCGTAATTATCTGTTTAGATGAAAAACGAAAAAATACGTATGCAATATTTTTTTATAATCTAAAAGACGGACTAATTATTTTTTTTTAGTCGTCATGCCTATTATTGTTAGTAGATTTCACAGGTCATGCGACTGTGTTTTGTTTCTCTGTACGTATTGTTACAAATATAATTTGGTTAAAGTTCGAAGTCCAGTCTGTATGATACAATACGTTGTACTTCGACCTTGTTTGTATATAATAACAATGACTAAACCAGTAATCTCGAGGGGCTGATGAACCTAAGACGACAATACTTCAATTTACGACGAATTACGAGCTCAGAACAAGGCCGACTTATTACTTTATATCAGTTAATGAAAGAATTAGAAGTTAACGGGATTTCTTTGAAAGCACTGTCGTCAGTCAGGGGGCTAAAAAGCTTTATCATGTAACTATAGACAAGGGAACATAATTAAAACAAGCTACAAAGCTACAAACCTAATGTCAATAAAACAGAGAACAAAAGAACGCTACCACATCCTAAAAATCTTTTCTAAATCGCTGAATTGACACATACGAACCTTAACTCCCAATTCCCTCAGCAACCTCGTAAGTCTAACTTTACGACAACCAAGGGTAGCTTATGTTACTTATTCTTACTCGCCACCTATAAACCGTAAAACGGCTTAAGGTGATGGCACATTGTACCGGCACGGTCACGGCACAGCTCCAACCCAGCAAATAACGTGTCATTTAAATTTGAACATTAAATTGTATGACGTATGATATATTTCATAACACCGTGAGTTGTTAGATAGGAAGCTGACAGCCCGCCGTTGGCTTTTTTGTATTGACGTTATGAAATATATCATACGTCATACGATTTAATGTTCAAATTTTAATGACACGTTATTTGTTGGGTTGGAGCTGTGCCGTTGCGGTGCGGGCATAGTGTGCCATGACCCTTATTCATATTCAAATTCGCAGTCGAAAACTCGACACTACAACACCCCTTCATCTCCATATTAAGGCTTAATCCTGGACCGAAGGAAGTCGACTGAGGTCGAACGTGCAACGTATACTGTAACTCCGGGTTACTAGCACATTAACACCCAAAATAATCCCAGAATTATCATGCGAAATAATCGTACGACTCGTGGATGGAATTAATCGAATTGTTTGTTAAAGGTTTTTGTCTCAGTTGCGATTTTGACGCGCGATTTTTTTGTCTTCGTATTTTTTCAAAGACGGTTTAGTGAAATCCTTAAAGTTGAATAACTTGACCAAAGAAAACGAAACCATAAAACTACAAATTACCTATATTAATATCGCGTTTTTCATTGCTTTGTCAATTAGCTCTATTCTTTACCATAATAACAACCACTAACCCCAATTTGCTAACAAAATCGCCACTGCATTATTTCAATGTCTTAAGACTCACAATAATGTAACTTATACGACAGATCAGCGACCTACGACAAAATCGAGTGACCAAAATCGCAATCGCAAATGTGTACTAGACTAGCAGCATCGATATTCAGCCATTACCAGTGGGCGGCGCACTATGTATGCTCGTGGCGTAGGAATTCGTAATATGTGAGTCAGCGTATCATGTCGTGGATATCGTAAGATAGTTTATCGCGAAACTCAATTTATGGGCTCAGTTCCACTGTTTTATTGTTTTCCTGGCTGGCTTTGTGGTTTGTACTTAGTCTTGAAGAAATTGTGCGAATAAAGTTACGAGTGCGAATCGAATTTTCTACATTTCGAATTTAGATCGAACATCTAAAATAGTTTAAAGATAAAAGCAACTATCGTAGATAAAAGTTTCAGGATTTTACACCTTATTTATTCAAGTACAATAACAAATTATTCTAACATAAAGGTTTATTAAGCACATTTCATAATTGGCTTAACCAACCCTAATGATTAACCCATCTAAAACTAAAACTCAATTAATTTGACCGAGAGACTATTGTCCTCCGAACTCCATCGGAATTTTAAACATTTGTTAATACCTGTTAAATTAGGTGTTAATTATAAAATATTAAAAGTGACCTGAGCCATTTGAGGTGATATTTTTAAATAACAAAAAATGCACATATGCGTATGCTCGTTTGGTTCAAAGCAGATTACTTTATAACTCATTCTATCCGGTAGCAAATTCCTATAGAGAGAGTATTGAAAGAATACTATATGTATATAATCAGAGAGTGCTGAAATATTGCAAAAGTTCTCTTTCAAGTCCTGGTTCTGTGTTTGTTTTTTCTGGGACCATAAAAAGTTATCTCCTACCTAGCCTTCGTTAAGTAAAAACCAAAATAGATTTAAAAAAAACTCCAATAACAGCACTGTGTCCAGCTGTCTCCGAAAGAGAACGTCAAAACTACTGACATTTTTCAGGTCATATTGGCCACCCTGACGTCTCGTTAACCCCGTCCGCAGGGGATGGGACATATTCATTAAACTCCGGAAAAACATCGGAATGCTTCGATAATTGAAATAGTCGGTCACTTAATTGAAAGGTCGTCTGGTATTCCAAATAAACTTGTTACACTGAAAATCCATTAAATCTGTGGAAATTAGAGTATAAACTGTTTGAAACTTTACTAAGTAAATGTAACTGGAATACCTATTGTAATTAATTATAATCAATACCTAGACCTATACCTAATACTATAGAAATAGTCATCAATGTTACACTTTATTGAACTAGTTAATTTAAATCCTCACAATGGGGTATTTATAATGGCCATGGCCATGTCATTAATGGCCTAAAAGTGTGAAAAATGTGTACGCACATCCCTATAAAATACAACGAGTTATCAATGTCAACTGAAAATGGCGCATTTCAGACTTTATTGCATAACATTGTTAAACAAACAAAAACATACGCAGTAAACAGCAACTGTTTTCAAAATAAACAAAATTAATTTCGACATTACAATACCCGATCTATAAATAGCTGATACAAACCAAACAATACTCAAAAACGAGGTAAAATTAATAACAAGCCAAATGTATACAGGTAAAACAAATTAGGGTAAGCGGCGCAATAACTGGCATCATAACTCACAATCCTATTGAACGCACACAAAGCCGATAATGGAGACGTTTACCTTAAATGGAAGTGTTTATACGGGTTATCTTATTAATGATCTTAATAAGGTGTAAACAAACGCTCTTTTAGTAAAACTGATAAGGTTTATGAAGACCTTTGTGTATGGTTCTATCTTATTCCGTGATCGTGTGCACAAGGTCAAATGTTCACTTTACAATATTATCTTTAACGTAACTTTATACATTTGGCTTAAGTAATACCTCTCCCTTATCTATTGCATGAAAATGATATAAATGGTGATAGAAAAAATATGCTAATCGTTTAGGAGACACGTGTAAAACTATAAACTATGGATGAAATCTCTAAAGACAGTGTTCAAAACATGCATATTGATTTTAACAAATTGACCGCTCATTAGTTACAGTAAGTAGGTATTTAGTAACAATTCACAATTAATGAATAATTTTGTTTGATCAGTGCCAATCAATACCTACTGTACAGATAAATATCTCTAACAATAAATCATTTAACCAATTAATAAGTCATCCAACCCAACCATAAAATCAACAAAACCCCTATAAACGGACTTTACACAAACAGACAACTTTTCGACGTAATTCCTTTCAAATAATTGACTGGTTCGCTTCTAAAGGAAAAATTAAAAAGTTTGAAAGACCAATGGAGCCCATTGAGTTCAGAAAATGGAAAAGATTAAGCCTGACAGCGGACAAGAGGGAGCTGAAGTGAACTTCGCAGTGACGTCACAGATATTTCAGACCACAACCTTCTTTAATTGGTTCACTGTATAACAAACTGTTGGACAAAAGTATTTTTTTTTTATAAAAATACTCGGCCCCGAAATGTAATTATAAGTTAAATTACATCTTTACGACTTGACAAAAAGTTTGACAAATATAATGGAGTTTGTGCCGATTTTTTCGAAGGAATTTAATTCGGGGTTCGCAGGAAGGATCGCTACGTCACAAATATGTAGGCAGAATGGATTATTTGTGAATATTGTTCGTAGAACCTTCCAAAAAAACAGCACAAAACAATTTCAGGAAAATATTTTCAAAGAAAAACTTCTTATAAATAATTGACAAAGAATTTCTTCGCCAAACGGTCCGATAATAGATTCAATTGAAAATAAACTCGAAGATAGATTGTTATTCTATATTCGACAGCTTCGAACTAAAACTGAAGACTATTTCAATTCCACTCAAAACTAATTGAACCGTATTTATTTTGTACTAGCTTCTGCCAGCGACTTCTTTCGCGGATCATGTCGCTTATGCCAGCAACAATGGGTCGTCATAATCAAAGATCTTTCCCTTCACTGCTCTGCTCCTATTGATTGTAGCGTGATGCAAAGTTTACTATAAATAGCTCAGGAATAATGATTGTACCAAGTTTTGTTAAAATCCGTCCAGTAGTTTTGTTTCCATAACGGTTATACGGACAGACAGACAAAAATTCTACCGATTGCATTTTTGGCGTCAGTTTCGATCCCTAATCACCCCCTACCTAATAGTTATTTTGGAAAAATATTTCATGTACAGAATTGACTTCTCTACAAAATTATAAGTATAGATTACAATTGAAAATTGAATGAAACAATTGCGAAAATTGATGGAGATAACGAGTGTTTAACCGCACGAATAGATACGGTAACCTCATTCGCGATAAGTAAGATCAAGTGTAGTTATTAACACTTTCTCTTGTAAAGTATCAAGGTATCCTATTCTATATTTCCTAGCTTATATTCCTAGCTTAAGTTAGTTCGCAGTAATAGAAAGTTCTGGCTTTCCACCAGAACTTTAAGACAACTTGTCAAAAACAAAGACGAAGTTATAAGTCTGTTTTTTAAACGATTTAAGAAATTCCTAAGTAAAGGAAAAATTGTTAATTTACGATATTTATAGTGTTTCTCGGTTTAACTTACTTTCTTCTTATTTAGTTTTTTCATACCAAAATATTATTGTATCAGTATTTTTTATTTGAACACAAGCCGTTCATGTTGCCAAAAATATGAGAATATTAATAGAACACCATTTAAAACGTATATTAAAATGATTTCGAAAACTTACATATCCGGATATCGGAAAAGAAATATGGCCGCTCCATACTCCGGGACGGTCCGTATAAAGCTCAAAAAGTGCTGTTATACTTGCGCCAGTTTCTAGAATAATACCGATTACATCTGAGACTGTCCTGTGCATGCTGCACCGTGTGGGGACCCCCACATGCGCAGACGCCGCTAACGGTCTACATCTCCAACTGAACCGCGCCTTGCAGAATAAAAGAAGAGTCGAAGATGTACAAAATAATGTAAAAATGGCCTATGAAATGGTTTTGCAAATTTTATGCCACACCACGAAAAATTACCTAAACATTAGACGATAAAATTATTATTTTCCTAAAAGCCCAAGGGTCTTAAAAGGACAAAACATTTTCATATTAAAGTTCAACAAGTTAAACATTAATGTAAATGTAAGGGACAAATCTCACCACCCTGGGCTTCATTATGCAAATTGCAGTATTTTGAACAAGTTTCAAATTTACATTTAGCTTAAAAAATACATTATTCGTCGACGTCAAATATACTAGCCTACGACCGCTATTAAAATAAACTTATAATCAAAACAACGATATTATTTTCGCCAACATCTCTCTAATACAGATGTTGTCTAAAAGCATAAACATCTTCTATCTATACATATAATAAAACAGTAAAAAAATCGTGTCTGTACATTTAATATTTTTACAAAACAAAATATGTAGGGTTATTAGAAATTGAAAGAAAAGTAAGAATTCGAAAAAAAATTTTTGTCTGTTTGTATGTTTGTATGTTTGAATGTTTGTTTGTTTGTTTGTCTGTTTGCACACGCTAATCTCAGGATCCACTGGACGGATTTAGATGAAATTTGGCAGACATATAGCTTATATACCAGAATAACATATAGGCTATTTTTTTTTTGGAAATTCGCTCTTTAAGGGGGTAAAAAGGAGGGGGTAAATTTGTATGAAACTCCGTCAGTTTTGAAGCTAATTCGATTAAAATTAATATTTGGCTATTTGGTTAGAAATTAAGAATGACGCAATAACTATTTTTGGAAATTCTGCCTTAACGGGGGTGAAAATGGGGGGGTAAGTGTCTATGAAACTCCGTTAGTTTTAAGCTAAATCGATGAAAATTAAAGCTGTTTCTGCCCTTCGTTTTGTGATGGTGTCGCTGTTTTTCACACGGACAGCTTTATGTAGCTTTCTCGCGCGTAACTAGCTCCGATAAGTGTTCACTTTTACCGATAGATGGCGTTGTCCATACATTCTAAAAAGGCAGTCAATGCAATGCAATGGTATGGTATGATAAGTCTGAAACATCTCGAATCGTCTTTCGCAACCAGTCATTTCCCCGGGCTCTTAAAATTCGACATCAGACGTTTAAGATCTTTCATTTCGACGACCCGTTATCGCTGGCATAAGCGACATGTTCCGCGTACGAAGTCGCGGGCAGAAGCTAGTTCATAATAAAATCATAAAGAGGCTCATATAACACGTAATTAACAACTTGGTCGCTAATCACATGGGACGAATTATTAATATTAACGACCAATTAAAACTAATAATTGACATAAAAACCAGCAAGCCACACATGCGATAAGTATCGTGAAATCGCGAGATATCTCAATGTATCACGCGATGTGGCCCGATTGGAAAGGCAGGTCATTTAATATCTCGTACTTCGCGTTATAGGCCTTCTTACATCTCTACATCTCTACATCTCTCCACTCCGTATAGAAACTTTATAGACGATCGTAAACGAGATAGGTACCTACTATAAAATCACAATTTGAATTTCCTTAAGACAGTTCAATTTTCAAGGTTTAATTGAGCTTTAAAGCACCGACGTGAGCTGTAGGTCCCAATTATCAATAAAACAACCGTTCGACACGACCCGACGTACACGATATGAACATTATACTCCTACGCAGATACGATATTGTACGGATTACTGTAATGTCATTATGATATGTGGGGGCAAGTGCAAATCTCGCAAATTCCGAAATAAGTTCCATATTTAAAGACCAAAATGATCCCTTATTCCTGATTTTAACTAAGCTGGCAGGTTAAATGGTAAATTATAATGTTATCGGAAAGCTAAATCCTAACTAGATCTTAGCAAAAATTCGCAAACCAATCTTATTAGGAACACGTGCGTGGAATAAACTTCTGCACGAATAAAAGGATTTCGTGGAACATTTTACTTCATAAAGTTGGAAGTAACACAGGTAATTGTATGACTCCGTATAATACCGTGAAAAGGCTTTCGGCATTTCGATGTCGACTGTGAATATTTTAATAAATATCTAGAATGAATATGTTATTTCTGATACAAAACTTACTGAACTGGATTCAAAGTATTTAACACTCCCTTCACTGCGAACACTGCGGCGAATATGAAATAACCATTACAATTATGAGCAGGCTCTATTGAAATGTAAATATAATGGTTAAGTAACAGATGTCTGCCGACTGAGTCATCAGCGACCAGTCGCACCAAGTGTGAATTTTTTAAACAACTTTTTTAAACAAGCACAACTGAACAAAGAAAAAGCCGGGGTTGAAATGTTCAAAGTTAAAACGCGCTAAAAGTAAAATGTGATTAGGGTTAAACGAAAAAGGAGAACTAATAAAAGAGTCGTTAAGCACCGGTTCTGAATTTAAAACATTAATAACAAGTTAATAATTAAATTCTCGCGTAGGGGTCGTAAATGGTTGTGCCGAAGTTCAAGTGGCACAGGACGGCGACAGGTTGGCTGCAGGCACAGGTTACAAACAAAGGAGTACGTTTAGCGGAGCTGGAGGCTACAAGTTATTGCTCTAAGACAATGACATCGACCTGCGCATTTTTAATGACCCTGGTTAGCCTACAGTATTCGCTAGATAAAGTGACTTCTGACAATCAGTAACGAGCAGAAACTTCAACAAACAGAATGGAGTTGACAGTGACAGTGACGTACCTCTGCAGAAGCTCATGTCAATTCCATACATTTCGTTGTGTTTCATTACATTAAATTGCCCAATGCAAATTCTGATTATGAGATGGTAATTTCATGACTTGTCTACCGGCATTGTTATGCCTCATTTCACTGCGACTCCAATAGGAGTTTTAGCAAACAATTATCATCTGATAAATCAGTCTGAGACTGGCGAAAACCGGGAATAACAACGCCAGACTGAGTTGCAGAAATCAGGCTGTTGAAGCACTTTACGATCGCAGAAAGTCACTTTGTCTGGTAGTCACAGTGGGAATGTGTTAAAAATAGGTGAGGTTGCAAATATCAGCTGACCTCTGTAGACGTCATCGTAGAGGGGGGCGAGCGCGGCGTCTGGCGCGCCCCAGCGGGACGCCTCGGGGTACACCATGGGGGCGCGCCTAGCGCGACATGGCACTCGGCAGCGGCGCGTGCGTCTGCGTCGGCCGGCGCGCGCGGACTGACCACACTCGCAGGCACCCACACGCCGACACACACGCGCCTGCGCACCAGCCACAGACTAATGGAACCACTGTTTAAGGATTTATATGTAGCTTCGTATATTGGGTCAATAGACTCCTTTTTCCCCAAAAGACTCTGGCTCCCACAACTTATTAAACATTTTGGTAAACTTATGCTTAAGCGCATCATCAAACTATATTGGCTATTGATTTTTAAGTTTTTGACTGAACACAATTATTCTAAATCAAACTGGAAGGAAATTACAAATATTCAGCCATAACCCTAGAAACATAGGAAATTATACTATCTACAAATGAAGCACATAATGCAACATGAGCTTACCGGGAGCTTTCAGGCAAGTCTCGTGGAGGCGCTGCTGTGAGTAGTCTGTGTGCGTGTGCAGACGGAGCCAGCCCTCCCTCCCCCCATGTGCTTCACTTTCGCACGGTCCGCGAACCCCGTCGCGACACTAGTTTAATTGCAACCCGCCCGCTGCAGCAGAACCGGATTTATTGTCTCCCGGTCGATATCACCTCGACGTTGATGGGAAACCAGAGAAATCGACCAGGGTTCCGTAAACGGACCACAACCGGTTGCTCTAGGCCCGACTTGATTAGCTGTTGAAAGTCTGCAACTGTTATTGACAGCCCTAAGTGTCGGGGTATGGCTGCAATTGCGACCTGCGCACGAGTGACACTCGTAGGCGTCGACGCACTTGTAAAAGACATCAACGCGCGGCCTGTAATGCGAGCCCTTTATATGAAGACGTTGGACGTTCTCACAACTATTGAACGGTTTTTAAAGTAGAAAATTGCATTAATACTATGCATAGTCTCCTCCTTTAGTGACACTTTTAGGTACATTAAGTTTATGCTGGTATTTCTTAGTCATTTGACTTCTAGAACTTTCCTCTCACGATTGCGAATGTATTACTTTACAGTGTTATCGGTAACCAGCAGTTTATACATCCTTCAGTACGACATCTACAAATTGGCTCATTTGTATAATTAAATATTAACAAGTAATTCCTGCTATTACGAGTCTCCTGCTGGAAAATTAATAGATATGCTATATTGCTATCCGGGGATTAAATCTAACATAATTTTACATTTAAGATGGAAAGATTAGGCGTGTCCGGTGTCGCTTGATTGGTTTCAAATTATATAATTCAGGATACGTCATTATCTTAACGGTGTCTGGGTAAATATTTCTGTACAATATTTTGCATAGCAGTAAAACCGATTGCATTACAAAGAAGGTGATTTTATTTTTTAAGCTAGCTATATTTTCGAAAAGCTTACATTCCAAAGGAATCAGTGCTTACTGCTTAATCAACGATTGCTTGACAAAAATGAAATAAAACTGGACTGAAGTCCTAACAATAGGTGTTAACTCGTGATTAGTACGGTTAGTATCGATGCGCGCGCGCAGAGCGGTGAACTATGCAGAGTTGCAGGCTGCAGGGCGTAGGGCGCGGGCGGAGGCTGCGCTACCGATGTAAGAGAACGGAAAAGGCTTACTAATGCTTAAAAATATGCAAATAAGAAATCGTTGGATTAATTACAAAAAAAGAACTTTTTTATATCTTAGTGATATAAAAAAGCCCTTATATTTCTTCAAAAAGAATTGAAGAATTCTTAATTTTTACATATTGGTCTAGTCGGTTTAATTTATGCCATTTTAAGATAACAAAGCTTTGTTAAAGGTATTTTATCTGTATTTTCCACCGGCATGAGATTCTTCTAAATAGGTGCTAACAATAGGTAGTATCAAAGCCTTCCTTTTACTCTACAATATACTGTACTATATACATATCCTCTGTTCAAAGGATAAGAACATTGAAACTATTTGCGAGCCACGGATCAAGCGATTCTGTTACATTAGATTTCAAATCTTTACTCTTTGAGAGCTTACTGAAGGACCTATATACAATGTATTCTGAGAACTAAAATAGTCTTTGCACAAATCTTACAAAGGATTAGATTGAGAACAAGGACTTGCTTGAGAACAAGGACTTGCTTACATGTACATTATTGTACATACTAGCTTCAGCCCGCGGTTTCTCTCACTTATCTAGAGAACTACTTCCCACATTCTGAAGGCCGAAATCTTCTCCCACCCACGAATCCTAGGAAATGATGCTATCAGACCAACGAGAGCATGGATTTCTTATTAGAATTGTTCCAATTGAACCTTCTGGTCTCCCACTTCCCATAGCTACCGCAACCAGTTTATGTTTTAAATTCGCGATAAAAAAATATCTGCAGCGGCGCGTGTCATTAGCCGCGATGTCCCCCCCTCCTCCTCTTGCCCTCTCGCCCCTCGTGCCCCCGCCTGCATTTATTAATCTTATTCGGAGAAATCGACGCATCACAAGTTTGCCTCCGCCCCGCCACCTCGCCGCAAGTTAACCAAAAGTTCAGAAGGATACCGGCGTACTGCGGGATTCAATAACCTATCTGTTGATTTGCTTCCTAGAGACATTAGCTTCATAATTCCTATCTCTAGTAAGCAAAACAACAGATTGATAAGTTATTGGGAACGGTCTTTATTAGACCGTTGATAAAGTAAGGTAAAATACTTTCGGAAGTCACTAGAAACAATGTTATTATGACATAGATGGATGCTGGATTGTTAGATATCTATTTGAATACCGACTCAAAGGTCAACAACTTTTTACTGGTTCAGCCGCAACTTGCGTATGAATATCGATTAGCTCTGAATTGATATAGTCGAAACACAATTAAGAACGAGACAAATATTCGAATGAATCACTATGACGTTATGTACAAGAATTACTGTATTTTTCCAAAACTCTATCACTTTAAGAATATTTCTACGATATATACTAAAGTGCGATCTAAGAAATTGCGACCCAAAAACGTCTCAAACAAGGATCAAGTCCTGGTCCAGTGAAAAACTATCAGAATTCATGGACAGCCGAGTGTCCGGTACGCCCGTTCACTCACCGTGCGACATCGCCTTGAATTGATACATATGTATTTATTTATAGGCTCCTATATAATCGATTTCTGGTCTGTACACCAAAACTCCGAACCTTTTGCTCGCGGTGAACTGAGGGTTTCGCCGAATTCGGATGCAGTGATAATAACGTTAATGTTTTAGATTAATTGGCAACTGCTTATCTGCATATGGCAATGATATGACCACTTGAATAATGATATAATTTGCAGGTGCGCAGTTATTATGTTAATGCAATTTGTAGCTATGGATTGGTTCCTGAAAAATTAATATAAAAAAATAAATTATTATAAAAATTAAAACGGGAAAAGTAAACTTTATTTTCTGTAGCTCTAGCTGTTTTCACCCAATAGAACTAGGAGTGAATGCTGGAGTAAAGATAGCAATCTTGAAACTAATCTAGCAGTTTCGAAGTGTGCAAATTACAACTTGATTTTGCATGAACTTTGCGTAAATTTCTGAGAAAGATCGAATGAGCGAATTTTTGTACTATAATGCAAAAACTAAAAAGGAACTTAATAAATAATAGATTCGGCTGAAGTATTAAAACCACAATATTACTACTGGAACTAATACAGGAGCCCACACAGACAAAGACGCGATCACAGACAATTATTCAACACTAGCTTCTGCTAGTGACTTCGTTCGCGGATCATGTCGCTTATGCCAGCGACAACGGGTCGTCATAATCAAAGATCTTTCCCTTCACTGCTCTGCTCCTATCGATTGTAGCGGGATAAAAGTATATCCTTCTCAGGAGTATGAATAATAATTGTACCAAGTTTCGTTAAAATCTGTCGAATAGTTTTTGTTTCTATAACAGTTATATAGATAGACAGACAGACAAAAATTATACTGATTGCATTTTCAGCATCAGTATCGACCCCTAAACACCCCCTGATAGTTATTTTGGAAATATATTTCATACTTTCATACATATATTTGATATATTCTCTCTACAGATTTATTATAAGTATAGATAAGAGGTCCTAGTCTTAGCTACAACTTGTGTTAGATACAATTTCGCGAACATGTCTACAAAATTCGAGGTCATCTGCTTTCTGACGTGCCAGCATTTCCGTTATCGACTACCTAAGAAATAATAATTGCCGGATGAATTCATATTCACATACGAGAATTCCAATCGGCAGATTATATCATCGATAGATATGTATTATGTTACGAAGGCTTGGCCTAAACATGGAGAAGTGGACCCAGTGCTGTAATTATTGTATGGGAGTTGGGTCTTTAATTAATCTAATAGAGTACTATTTTTAGGGTTCCGTACCCAAAGGGTAAAACGGGACCCTATTACTAAGACTTCGTTGTCTGTCTGTCTCTCTCCACGCTGTATCTCATTAACCGTGATAGCTAGAAAGCTAAAATTTTCACAAATGATGTATTTCCGTTGCCGCTATAACAACAAATACTAAAAATTACAAAAAAATATTAAGAGGGGTCTCTATACGAAACCCTTCATGCGCGAGTCCAACTCGCACTGGGCCGGTTTTTTTACATTCCTCGCTATTATCAAAATCAAAAAGCATTTATTGAAAGTACTTAGGCCGAAAATCAGCACTTTTTGAAGGTCAAGTATACAAAAGACAGCCCCAAAAACGCCCGCCCTTCACCACTTCCTATGTGTTTTGGCTGGGAAGAATTACGTAAATACTTACTGAAATATCTAGATAATCACATATTATAGTTTTCTTCTAATCTAGTGGCCATTAACGTGACTGCTAAGCATGGGTCTCGGATTCGATTCCCGCATTAGGAGTACTATTTAAATTTTGCAGTAGCATTTAAGTATGTGTTTGTGGTTTTCAAGACATTGCACCCATATAACACACCATAGGTTTGTCGAAATATTAAGTATATTAAATACAATAATATAATTCTTATTTTTATTTTACTATCTACGTAATATCTATCTCTATATCTCTATATTATCAGAATTTGAATTTTCATATGACTATAATTAATAAATAAATATCATATTATGTGTTGTTATCACAATAAAATTTAAAAATTATGCTTCATAGTTCATTATTATTCTGATTTAAGTTAAAAAAAAATAGTTAGTCACCAAATTCTTGAATATTAAAAAGTATTCAACAATTTTGCTAAGCATATTATCAACCAGTCACACTTTATGAACAAAAATAATACATTTCCAATATTTACCATAGACTATAAAATGCTACAAGAAACTGGTATCATAAAATGGTGACTAAGCTTTTTAAAAACTAACCATCTAACGGCCGTTCCCAATAACCTATCTCTGGATGAATGAGACTAATGTCAAAATTCTATCTCTAGTAAGCAAATCCAGAGATGGACAGAATATTGAAGTCTAGCTAAGAATAAATTTGTTTGAGTTTTTATTCTGTCTTTCATACAATAATCTTCCCAACTTACTGAAGAAATAGCGTTCAATGGTTCCATTGGTCGTTCTACATGCTTGACCATACTAAATGGCAGATATGATGCAGAAACAATAACTATCTTCTTCTTATCTTCTTATATATAAAAATCAATTGCTGTTCGTTAGTCTCACTAAAACTCAAGAATGGCTGGACCGATCGGGTTTATTTTGGTTTTAAAATGTTTGTACAGATCAAGGGAAGGTTTAAACAATGAGAAAATATATGATAATAAAAAAAATTAAAGGTATGTAATACGAAGTTTACCTGGTCAGTTAGTAACTTATGAAAAACCTGAATACCACTATTATCTGTGCCAAAATAAATGTCTAATCAGTGCGATCAGAAAAAGACACTTTTATTAACATTGATTTGCAGACTTTTTGTCTATGCTAATATAACAGAGAGGAAACATTTTTATGTTTGCTTGTACCCTAAATCTTTCGAAAGTACTAAAGCAATTTGGAACATTCTTTCACTGTTGGATAGCTAAACTATTCCTGTGTAACACAGGCGAAGTTTATGTCCCGGTATGGGGCAGTAGTTTCCATGAAAAATTAATAAGGATCGTATGATCAGCTTTACTTGACTAAATAGCGTTGAATGGATATTGGTGATTTCATTATTCTATTGCATCATAAAGTATAAGGTTATAAGGTGTGTAAAATAAGTGTGTACTACTAAATATTAAATATGATGACATAAAAAAAAGAAAACAATACATAAAACAAATTTATTTTAAGAATAACTTTACTTAAATGTCTAATATTTCACAAGTTTATCTTACAATATAATTAAACCTTTGAAACAGAGCGCAGTAAGATTTACAGATACAGTACAAAATAGTAACAGACACACATTTAGTTGATTATTTTTTATATATTTAAACATTTTAGACAAAATAGTTTTAGTACAATCTACAAGTTGCTTTACCAAAACATATACTCTCAAACTCACAAATTTATACTAACCAGAGTCAATACTTTTACGAGAAAGATATAATTGGTCATTCTTTATCTTAATAGACTTATCTACACTTAAAAAACAATGATTGAACAGATTATCAATTTGTTCACAATTAATTACTGAATTTGTAACAAATAATGTGTTTGACGGCCAGTATCACAGGATAAAGTTCTGGATTATAGATCGTGAGTGATAGTGCCATAGATTTTTTTTAATTTTGATCACTTTTCTATGGCATAATCTGTCAGATAGCTATTTAGAACTCTATCTGTAACCTGTGAAACTGGCTGTGAATATTATAAAATGACACGTAATGCGACTGCAGCATATCAATCACATATTTACCTGCACTACTGCAACTTAAACACGAATTCCAGGTAGGTTTATAGGTTATTTCGCAGGTGCTGGCGCTGTGGGAGCCGCGGCGACTCGTTTCTGTGCCTCCGACAGCTGCGGGGTGTTGGTGGCTAAGGCTCGTAACTGCTGCTCAGCTGCAGCATTCACCATCTTAGACACATTCGTCTTCATCTTATTCCTTTCAGCTGCAGACTTGCTTTTAACAGGCGCATTTGGACGTTTCGTCACCGCTTTGCCTGCCTTAGCCTTATTCTTCTTTGATTTCGCACCAGCGGGCAACTTACTCTTGACTTTTAATTTGCCTTGGGCCATGTTTAAATTATTTTAATTTGTTTTTGCACAATTTACAAAACACAACAATGAACAACGTGGTTTTGTTTTGACGTCGTTTGACAGTTGTCAATGTCGGTCAATTATTTGACAGTGACATCTCATGATTTTGAAATCTGTAGTTGGAAATGACACCGTTCCATTCTACGGTAATACTAAGGGTAAAGATGTTACGCGATATCACAATATCGATTCATTACATTGGCTTCGTATTCACAAATTAATTTAGGTATGTAATTAAAAAAAAGAAAATCAATGCATCTCTGCGCATAGCATACAGTAGCATGCTTTTGAACTGGTTAAGATGATATAAATATGTACTAGATTGTAGTGATTAGTAGGGATATTGAATAAAGATACAAATAAAGAGACAAAATTGGTATTTATTTTACGGACTTTTTTTATTCATAAATCGACTGTTGCAGTATATGAATTCGAGTTTCAAGTTAAGAAATATACATAATATATAATATCTTCTAAATATATTTTATGTACAGACAAATAGAAAAGTAGTCGAGTATAATTATCGGCTATCGATAGAATCGAGCGGCGAGAGTGCAGGCGACCGGCGGAAAGCGGTGCGGACGAGGGCGCACCTCGCCATAAAACGTCTAGAAAAATAGATAAATCGCTCAAAAACGTCAGAATCAGTCGAAAAGATAGAAGAGGAGAGAACGGGCGACGTCAAAGGTGACGACAAGAATAGGTCCTCAGGCCCGTCTCACGCATACTCCGTGTCGGTGGAGAGCGAGCGCTCCGCGGGGGAACGCCGCCCGCTCGCTTCCGCCACCGCCGGCTCGCCAGCCTGCGCCTGCGCGTACGCCAGGCTCTTCTGGTAGCTGAACAGCTGCCGCTCCAGTGAGTAGTTCTCCGCCTGAAGTACGGCTATCTCGCGCCTGCAAATATTTCCCATGTCATTATTTATGAAGGAGTACGTCGTCGACTTAAGGAATCTTTACATTACGACTCCACCTACCTCATTTGATGCGCGTGTAGCCGACAAAGGTCATCATAGACATGATAAGTAGCTTGAAAAAGTAGGTAAGTATCGCCCCACTCGAGGCGTACACGTAGTTCACCTCCTGGGTGCAAGAAGGCGCTGCCGGGACGCGACATGTCCTCGACACGCAGTGCCGTTTCCATCATCAACCCTTCGTCGGCACTGTCTTGTGCATAGTAGTGTTCGAAGGGTGCTCCAGGTAGTTCCTCAGCATCGGGCTCCCCGGCCGCCGCTCCCGTCCGCACCAGCCAGGCTGACCAGCTGACGTAACGCAGGTGGTTCCGTGGTACGTGATGCACGTCACGATATAGCATGTGCAAGCGCACCATCTCCGAGTGCATATCGCAGCGCACAGCCCACGCTTGCTTGTCGCGGTCGTAGCAAGTAGCGGCGCGCCCTGCTGCTGGCACCGCCAATTCGGCCAGGGCGCGTGCCCATACCAGCTCTACTGTCAGCCGAACCCCTTTAGTTAGAAGCCGTGATGGTGGGCGAGGATTCCAAGGCGGTGTGCGGCCATCAGCGTCACACACACATTCAAGTGGACCCGAGTGTAATCTCCTCTCGCCCTCGCCGAGTGCAAGAGCATATCTAACTCGGCATCGCTGTCCTTCACCTGATAATCTCATGAGCCGAAGAGTCAAAGGTTCTTTACCCCCACCACCGGTAGCCGATACCTGCCAGTCAAATCCAGCGAACGCTATGGGTGGAGTATCAAGGCGGGGTGCACGCAACTCACAGGAGTATAGAGTGCGCACTCTCGACATACTGAGCTCAAGTTGAAACTCTCCTCGCGCATCTGCGAACTTGGTATTGAGTTCTGCGATGGAAACGCAACGACCCCTTCCTTGCGCTGCGCAGCCTGCGCTAAAGCGCACTTGCTTGCCAGAAAACCCCTCATTTGCTGTGAAGTGGTCACGGCTGAGAAGCGTGAATGTGAAGTCGACGTACACACGCATGCCTTCGCACGCGCCGCGCCATACCAAGTACACACCTGCAACAATATGGAGGACGTTTAAATGTAGATCAAGAGTGAAGAACCTACAAAGTAGATACATATTTTCGAAGGAATTACTGGAAATTTGTATAGATAGGAACTAACCGAGCGACGCATCCGTGCGGCTGAAGGCGACTGCCCAGCGCTGGTGCGCGCAGCAGAAGTCCTTGGAGGTGACATCGCGGTCGGGCTCGCGCGTGGCAGAGCGCGTCACCACGAAGGTGAACACGTGCGTGTCGGCGCGGTCCTTGAGCCGCGTCGCGCGGTACAGCAGCGCCATGCGCCCGCGCCGCACCTACCGCCCCCCGGGGCCCCGCCTGCGCAAGCGCCTGCCGACAAACACTAACAACACTTATACCATACTCTACGGTGACCATTGCCATGATATTAATTAGGAAATGCGGACAAATGTTAAATTGGCAAAATGCACCTTCCTTGTAAAGATTAATTATAGGGGAAGAAAAAAGAAAATAATTTATAATTAATATTATGAGCATTACTTTCTAGGAACCATTTATTCATTTCGATTAATCGTCAATATCCATACTAAACTACCAGATATATCTAGAGATCAGCATTTCAGCTTACTATCCTAAAACAATAACTCAATAATCCTTAAAAGCACTTCCAAACATAACGTACGTACCTACCGTAACCGTAACCGGTTTACGTACCGCAAGGTTCTAAATTTTAAAATCTTCAATCACTTAAAACAACGGAACCATTTCGGAAACTTCCAGCTCAGAATATGTATCCTAACAAAGTTGTCCTTAGCTCCACGACAGAATATTAGACTTCCTGTAAGTTCGCGACCTGAATTATATAGAAGTACGTAAACCGAAGCGAGGCGCATCCAGTAAATGAACCGACTCGGCTGAGGTTTGGGAGCGTAAAGTGCATTACCGTACCTCCTGACCTAATCACTTTACAATCCTCTGGAGACCTCCTGCCACATAAGTACTACGCTTGTACAAAACTGTGCAATTACATTAAGGGATGTCCAAGTAATTTCGGCTTTCTTTATCTGTTTCGTCTGACCTTAATCCAAAGTATATTTCGTCTACGTGCCGACTTGGATTAGCAGAAATTCCGCAAATATCTGCGAGTGGAAGTAGGCAATACTGTCCGTCGGCGTACCTTGTTAAATTTTTATTAAGTTGGGAGTACGTCATCGCGTCATGACTCAAGTTTTCATACTGAGATGAATCTTTACAGTATTGGACGTAAATCTGCACCTGTCTCTGATTCGCTCTGTAAAAGTTATGAGCAGCCTAATTATTAATGAAATGAAGGAAGTTAATTAATCCGCCTGGCTGTTTAAAGTCTCAGGGTATATATTAAATAAAATAGCGCCGAGGGGAAAAAGTTTTCGACTGCAATCTAGGTATAAAACAGCTTTTATGCGAGTTTTTAACGTGAAAATCCACTTGAATAGGTACATGTCACCCAGGGAGACGAACACGTAAAAGATAAAGGAGATTGTGATCCACTCGCTCATTAAACAAGTGATCTCTCGTTGGTCCAGCTGTCGCATAGCCGACTGCTGTGCACGAGGTCTCGGGTTCCATTCCCGGGTCGGGCCGAAATCGCTTTGTGGGTTTTAGAAACTTTCACAAAGCAGCCCGGAGTAGGATGTTGGTGATTGATACACCAGTGCATCGGAGAGCACGTTAATGTCGGTCCTGCGCCTGATCTCTCTCCGATCGTATGACAGCGAGGGAATAAGAAGTGCACCTGTGTCTGCGCAAATGCTTGTGCACTATAATATGTCCTGCGCAGCTGGCCGATCTCCTTATAGGAACACACCCGCCATGGCCATTTATTAAATAAGTGAATTACGTGTACCGAAACACGGAAACCATTTTCCCTACATAGACAATACAAATCCATTTAATTGAATTTAACACAAAATCGAATCCACGGTTCGCAATATAAATGTTAAAAACATAAACCTTTCAACAACGCAAACTCATGAATATAATAAAGTTAATTAACCGAGTTAAGCTGCAAAGCAGTTACTGGTAAGCTGAAGGTAATGCCTTGGCCTAGCATTTATAATTACCCACACGCCACTAATTCGCCATCCGAGATTGCAATCTATAAGCTTCAATTGTACGCAGAAACCATACATGCATATGTAACATCGAACTAAATCGATAATATGCGTGGGTACGTCACTAGTATAACTAGCTACGTCAATGTATCAAACATGGCAACAAGTTAACAAGCCCCTGAGCTATTTAGGCTGGCTAATTGATGATAGGCTTCGAGCTATTGATGTTCCAATGTTTTTGATAAACAATGAGTTCTATTTTTATGTTTAAATATATTTATAGCATTCGTTTAGCTATCTATTTTAAAGTTCTGAAAATATAACAAAAGCGGAATCTATTTCGCGTACACATTTGTTACGGCAACACGGTTCCACATAAAATTTTCAAGATAGGAAGCTGTTTACGACACACAAAGAAGAAAAATCTGAAAGGTAGTTCGGTCTGTTAGATTTTATCTCCAGTGTCGACAAATGTTACATCCTTATTCGTTGGGAACGGAGCTCGTATTAAAAATGTAAAGACGTCTACGGAAACGTGTTGAATATTTGCGGTGATACTTCAGCGGCAGCGGACCAGATCCGTCGGAGAGTGCACTGTATCTAATAGTCAAATATCTGCTTTAATTTCGGAATTCATGGCTTCGAATATTCCCGAGACTCTGCGTAGTAACGAGAAACATGGTTTATACGTAGCTATTTTGTAGGTGCTTGTATAGTGGTCTGTACACCGTGTTCGGCAACATGTAGACAAAGACGTAGGTACTCTGTGACAAAGACTGGCGACTTGAAGATCGAATATAATTGTTAGGTACTGTATTTATAATATACCTAAGGTCTACGAGACTGTGTGGGTGATTTCGGCGAGTTCGATGTGTTCATACAGCGTTTAATAACAAGGACAATGTCATACGAAACTATGGTTAATTTGGACGATAGGAATTTAACCGGTGCGTCTAGGACACAGTTCATTGTTTCACGTACCATTCCTGTTACTAAGTTACCATTCTATTTACATTTTACTCTGACACGTTGTACCGACGTATGTAAAATTATTTAAATCACAAGATCCACTTCAATCTCTTTTTGATGTAAGCCCAAAAATATTAATACATTTAAATTTCAGTAGGCCATACGGAAGGTAACGCGTCGGTTGATCACGCTAGACCCACAGGACGGAATCTCATTACTCGCGCATCACAAATATTTTCTTATCATATTTCTGGTATAACGCCTCCATACCTGACTACGGATTTAGATCTTTGTCCGTGAACAGAATAATAATATTAGATCCTCCAGTTCCATGTTCAACGTTATCGTTAAAAGTTTTTAGAAATATAAGAACTACGTAAACTACTTTTGTTAGACAGTCTATTATTCTTCTCTATCTGTTCCATTTATCAAAGATCTGGAAAGTGATTGAGACTTGATTGAGGCGGTTTACTATGTCAATAAAATCCTTTTTCAAAGGGCTTAGAGGTAGCGAGTCAAATGCCCGAATAAGCCTTCAAAAGATACTCAAATGGTGGCCCTTGATCATCGGTTTGTGTAGTTCTATTGTAGCAATTACCTAATTTAACTTAAAAGATAACATTATAGCTAATACACAGCAAACAAAACTAATTTATTTTATTTCATTTGTATAATTTAAAGTTGTATTTTTAATGCAAATACAGGTTCAGTTTTAATTGTTAGCTCGAGCTATTGTGAAGTTTAGCAACGTCATACAAAAATTCTGAGAAATACACTCGTTTCAAAATGGCACGGGTCAAATAGACCCAACTGCGCGATCGTCGGGTATAAAAAATATATTTTTGTTCAATTTGAATAAAAGTTTGCTCTTATCTACTATTAGTAGATTCTCTGCGGAATTCAATATTCTGTCTATCTCTGGATTTGCTTACTAGAGATAGGACTTTGACATCTATACTAATATTATAAAGAGGAAAACTTTGTTTGTTTGTTTGTTTGTTTGGTTGTAATGAATAGGCTCAAAAACTACTGGACCGATTTTAAAAATTCTTTCACCATTCGAAAGCTACATTATCCACGAGTGACATAGGCTATATTTTATCCGGGTACGGGCAGTAATTCCCACGGGATGCGAGTGAAACCGCGGGAAAACGGCTAGTTACTTATATGGGGCTAATGTCAAAATTCTATCTCTAGTAAACAGATCCAGAGGAAGATAGATTATTGGGAACGGCCATCTGAGAACCATAAGCATTAATTGACCAGTAACAATCTTTCCACCTTCTGCCCATCATTTCGCACACACCCGAGTAACATTTTCTAACGCCAGCAGCAAGAGACAGCGACAGTAACTAATTGCGATAAAATATTGTTTCAATTAACCTTAAAACACCTCCACAGATATATTTTATGAGCGATGCGCAATGAAAGTAAATTCGCGTTCCTAATTAAAATTATGCTCGTAAACAGTTACGGGTGTTTCGGAAGGTACAGACGACAGCACATCAAGTTACCACAATCTGTCAAATTTCTGTAATCGATTTTCAACCTTATCACAATGAAGGTAGGTTAATGTTCGATTGGTAAAATTTGACAGATGCGTATACGTTGACCTGCTGTTGTCTGTACATATATTTACTATTTTTTGACTTACGATATATTTTAAGATGCCTTCTCTACCTCCAACGTACTCTGAGTTAGAATTGTAACTTTCATGAGAAAAACATGACATTATCACATATGCTTAACTGTGCAACAATTAGGTAAAAGTGACTAGTAGTTTAGAAGCCAAGCTTTTATTTATTGTATTAAAAATTCTGCATTTATTCAAATCAAATAATAAATGTTAATTAAAAAGGTAGCCAACTTCTGCAAAAAAAATATAAACACCCGAATTTTGTGGAGAATGTAAACAATTACAACTTTTAAATACTATAAATGTAGCAAACGCACGTTTCTACTCTATGACTTACGTAACAAACAATGAACAATCAATTAAACTAGACAAATAAAACAAAAAACAATAAAAAGTCCATCCCAATGAACAGTTTACGCCTAAATTTTCACGTCCAGCCAAATGGACGTGTAAACCTAACGATCACAAAATGTCGGACATATACGAGGTGTTCGGGATATTCATCGAGAGAATTTATTGTGCTCCGAAATATGTATGGAACTCGTTTGTAGCTTTAATTCAGGTACAATTTAGTTGATTGCTTCAAACCTGGAGCCTAGGTATTGCGAATTAGGCACTCTTTTATAAATACTGGATACTGGCATCGTTGAAACATTGAATAAAAAATTGTAGTGTTTAGGTAATGGAAAACTATTTGAAGTGTTTGTTTTATGTCAATACAGTCTAAAGAGATACATTGCAGTACAGTATACATTGGTATAGAGAGTAACAATATAATTATATATATATATAAAACATGATGTATATTGGTCTGATCACTATCCACTAGTCATTAAGTGTAATTTAAATATAGTATTGCATAAAACTCAAATTAAACCACCACCACGTAATAAAGTAAGATGGGGTAATAGAAATGGATCTCAAATTAATATTTATCAAAATTTATGTAATTCTAAGTTAAAATATGTTGATTTTCCGGTAGAGTTTCAGTATTGTAGTGGTAAACATTGTAATGTAAGTAGTCATAAGATAATTATAGATAGGATGTATTTAAACATAGTTGATATTTTATGTGATGCTGCGCGTTCTTCATATGCCTCTTATAAAGGTAGTCGTAAAAAGATGCTGGCAGGTTGGAATAAACATGTGAGCGACGCCTACAGGAATGCTAGGCTAAAGTTCGGAATGTGGGTATCCTGCGGTAAACCAACTCATACCGAAATATATAGTGAAATGNATGCTGCGCGTTCTTCATATGCCTCTTATAAAGGTAGTCGTAAAAAGATGCTGGCAGGTTGGAATAAACATGTGAGCGACGCCTACAGGAATGCTAGGCTAAAGTTCGGAATGTGGGTATCCTGCGGT
>NWSH02000517.1:3221229-3248110 GCA_002382865.2 Heliothis virescens
ACAATGTAGTATACATGTAAAAATGGCAGGTGGAGACTCGCCAACTCACTTACTGGGCCCCCGATTATTATATAAACAAACTCATAAAAATACTTTCAACTGAAATCCACACATTACAAAACATAAACAAATAAAAATATTATATTCATGACCTCCGTAATTTTAATGCTTTTCACGTCATATTCATTTTAGCGGCCATTAAAAGTTGCATCGAACGCTAGGCACGGCACACGTCAGTCACCAATACTCGTAGGTATTCGAGCCTGAAAATTCATGGAGCGTGAAAAGGCGTAACCACACATATGCGGTGCATTCTGCTAGTGAACGAGCGAGCATGGAGATAAAATATGGTCAGTGATGTTGGTAGATATTTGTACGGGATGATTTGGACTCAGGAAATACCAGGCTTGAATTTTCGTACATTTTTATCTGCGGAAATGCAATTGAAAATTTTAAGGCCGTTTCTAAGATATTTTCTACCTACTTACTCGAATAGATATAAACTTGATATAAAGCTATTTCAATTTAAACTAAAAACAATCGTGTTTCAGCATAATACGTTTTAACTAAGTGCTTTCACTCGAGCAGATTTTTCGCTAAGTATTTTTACGCGCGACACATTCCAAGCGACAAAACCCGTCGCGCGGTTTCACGTGTCATCGCTTTAACCAATAATTGTCAATACTTGTTTGCTTGACACGATCCGCTCGGAAAATCGAGCGGAAAATCCGCGAGTGTGAAAGCGCTGTAATTCTACTAAGCGTCACCTCCCGGTGAGGTCTTGTGTGACAACGAATTTAGTTGAGCCTTCATTCATTTATTTACTAATGTAGGTACTGGCTACAAAACTTTTTCTGTAAGTATATTTTACTACCCAAATACCTCGTTGTCGCCAAAAGTATCTAGATAACTGAATTTTTTGTCGTAGTATGCGTGTCACTTGTCATGAGACTGAATAAGACGAACAAGTACTGAGAATAAACAGGCTAACAACAGCTGCAAACTGTAACTTCAGTGCGAAATAAAGTTCCCAAATATATCATTCTGTATCCCAAGTTTCACATCACAACCTTAACTTATAATATGATGAAGTTACCCTGTCTTATAATAATAAACTGTAAGTTTAATAACTGCGGATTTTTATAAATTTTCTCTCTATTATTTTGCGATTACATATTTAAATTTTACATAATTTTATTTCTAAGCGAAAGTCAACAGATAGGAACCAGTCTAAACTTAAAATTATAAAGCTGAAGAGTTTAATTGTTTGTTTGAACGCGCTAATCTCAGGAAAGGATAATCTAGACAAAATATTTCAGTGTCAGATAGCCCATTTATCGAGGAAGGTTATATGCTACTTTTTATCCGGGTGCGCCGAGTAGTTCCCACGGGACGCGGGTTAAACCGCTAGCAGAAGCTAGTTTAAAATAAGAGACATTCAGCTCTATAGAACATGAGGTAGTTTGTATTAAGTAATCTGTTCCCTCAGGAAGCTTAAGGAACCGCTAGCAAATGAGTGAGCACGTAATTTAACCAACATCTGGCATTTCAAGACTGTTACTGTTTTTGTTAAGTAACAACAATAGCCTAAGATATCAAAGACGTAAGTAAATTTACTTATTCACAAGTCCCATACATACGTCTGAATTCGCATGATGAAACTACTCGGCCCATTTGAATAAGATATAATGTTCATACAGTATTTGGTAGTTGGCTTGTTCAAGATACGAATTTCATAAATAAATGTACGCTAACTTCAGCATTGTTTTAGTACTTAGAATTGTTCAGAACAGCTATTTCTCCTGGATTTATTCTTGATTAGAAATTCGAAGTCACTCTCGACAAGACCTCAAGTAATTAGGTTACACCAAATACCTTTAGCCTTAAACTGAACATGGATATTATGAATATAGTTAACTGTTACAGTAACTTACATCTGAGACTGCTACAGCCGCTTTAGAGTATCTTCTAAAACGTTTATTTTAAAAACATTACCTTCATTTATGTGTGACTACGTATAACTTTTAATACCTTATCATCATCATTATTTGTATAAGCTCATTGCCGTCCACTGCTGAATAGGCTTAGGTAGGCGTAGGCTTCCCATACCTTGTAATAAATACTGCCTTATAACATTTTCTTAATACAACAAAAACTACAACAAGCTAAAAATATCCCGCACCGCGCTCACCAACACGCATACCCAGCGCAGTGAGTATAGGCAAATCTCCTCAGGTAGCAGTCCAGCAGTGGACATTATGCGGCTGTGATGACGAAAAATAATCTTATACACAAGGTACCCCCTCAACTCTATAACCACATACGTATCAAAATATTCTAGAACGTTATCTAAAGGAGAAACAAAGGCACCGCACTAATGGTTTCCGAACGAGACCGAATGCTATTCAAATACAATTCGGAAAACACACAGAAATGCGGTACCATATCGACACTAGACGCGGACTGCAAATGCACTGCAAATATACCAAACTGAAATAAATATATTCCATTTTAAAACTAGAGTTCGATAGAAAATCAGTAGAAAGCGCTTACAGCATTGTTTTAAATCGGGGCGAGGAAATACTTTTCTTTAGGTATTAGGAAATAATACAATTCGATAGAGATTATAATATGAAATGTAAGTCCTTATTGTTTTTCTCAGAAATAAACTTTTTTACAGGATATCGTAATGAAAAACTGGAAAGCTTTTCCGTGAAAATACATTCGCTTATTAGTATTAATAAAGTGCGACTCTTTGTCATGATTCCATGGAGATTTAACTACCGAGAGCAAAGAATATATTTTCAATTATATATTACTTTTGAATATTTTCTTCTGCCGATATACTGAATCATGAAGAAATAACAACTATATGTTTTGGATCCTATTTTAACTGTACATACTTTAATTTTAATTGATATTCTCACAGTACAAGTATGAAACTGCTGAAACAAAATGAAACTGAAACAAATGGAATTGCTCCTATCTCACACACTAATCTACTTATTTTAGTTTCACGCACACACGTAAGTAAATTCTAACATCATACGTAAAACAATCGTAATCGCAGCGCAGTGACATCGCTTAGGAAATTAGAGGTGCCAATCATCGAATGATGGCTATCGGCACATGTACACCGCGACATTTGTCGATAACGCCGGGAAATCGAACGGTTATCTTGCACCCGCCTCTCTATTTTACATGCGGGATGCGTTTTATGAATCGAGTTGCATCATTTGAACGCATGTATATTGCACATGAATTTCTAAAATAAAATTGTATGTTTTGTTGACATGATGTGTTCTTAAATTGAGAGGCTGTATTCATTATCATTGAATAACGTAAATGTGAAGGTTTATTTTATTTACTTAATTGTAATTAGAACAGGTGTTGTTTATTATATTGCTTATAATATAAACGTACCTTACGTTGTTATTAGAGTACTAAGTAAGTTAAAGCAAGTCCATAAAATAATTAAATACTTACTTTATCATCAAAATATCCTATAAAAAAATATAAGACGACATTCACTCTTCTAACTGCGTGCTATCTACAAAAATATTAAATGAAATATCTGACACTAATCCCTCTTAGCTGAAAATACACTGAAACCATTATCGTATTATCCCTCAACCAAACTTTACCAACATTCATATTTATCAAACCATTTTTATAAATATCCAACTTGATAGAAAATCTAAATGTGAACATGTTAGCTCCATTTTAAAAATGGAGTAAAGATTAAACTTTCACGAAATATTTACTCCAAAATATTATAAAAATGTCATTCATCACGTAGTCATTTAAATATTTACTTTCACAAAGTTTAAATGTTATGAAAAAAGAACAGAATTTCAAATTTAGAATTGAAAGCTTATAATTTGTCACCAGCTGTTGCGCATTTAATTTACAAAACTGAACACATTTCTTTAAATTACTCTATTTTTGATCTAAGCGCCATTTATAGCTTTATATAATGAACACTTTAGATTACTATGACAAATAAACTATTATGACTTTCTGTAACAAAAATAATTTACGTAAATGATTAATGATTTCAGTATCATAAAGATTTTTGATCCCAACATCGCAATTTAAATTGTTTGATTGTAGAACCATATACAATAAGTATCATAAATCGTTCTTTCATGTAGTGTATTTTGCTGCCAGCCAGTGACATCGTTTGTGATTCATTTCAAAAGAGGTATTGTTTCAACTTGAAAAATAAATGCTGGATGGATACGTATAAAAATAAAGTTTCTTTTCACAGCAAATTGAATGTTTATAAATGTGTATGTTGGCATAATTTTAATATTTTTTGATGGATCATGACAACATTGATCGATCACTCGTTGGAAAGTATACAAATGAAGCCATGGAAGTGAGAATGTACCAAGGAAAACCTTTTTGCTCAGCCAAGCAATTATATTTTAACTTGAAAAATATTTGCTGCCCTTTCGAGGTTTTTTACTAAAATAAAAAGGTTGCTTTTAATCTTAAACGTTGTCGTTGTAACCAAAGACGAGAAAAATGTGACACGATTAAAATGTAACAAGAATTTTGTTTGCATATTCAGTAGCCTCGCATCACATCATTAAAAAGTTAGCTAGCTGTTAATTAACTCAAGTTTCAGAATAGCCTTTGTTACGTTGTTAACATTTTTACAATTTTAATATATAAGTATGGTATACTGTTCTTGTTAGGTGAATCACAATAAAATTACAGCGTCGTTAAAATGTGTCGTAGTTTATGCTTGAGTTAAAATGTTCTTTGTAGTGGTGTACAACCACGAGGAAACACATGTAGACTTGGGTATACTCACAAAGAAAAATATCTCATAAAGCTTACTCTGTTTCTGTAAAAAAGCTTTCTACAAAATATCATAATTAAGTGGCAGTTTAATGCATGACATTAAAATAATTTAACTTACAAAATGGATATCACATTTACATGTAAGTTCGTTCTTGTATTTTAAAGAAACACTTTATGTAAAAATTATAACGTCTAGAATGCATTGACTCAACAAGAACTTGCAAAATATTTTTCACAAACATACTTACAACAAAGTATCCATTCAAACCGAACTGCAAATAAAGACCGTTATTTTTGCACAAACATTGTATTTGAGTTTATTACTTCCACCATAACTACAGGAAAAGAATTCACTTCATACATAATATATTTTGTCGCTAGCTCTGCGGTATATTTTCCTCAATACGGCCATGATTTTCCTGGCGTTATTTTTACAGAGAAATCCTCAAGGGAATGAGATAAACAAACTTACTGTCGATTTCTGAAAGCCAAGTCAAGTAACTGATCAGTAAATCTACCGTCAAATACCATGTGGCCTTAGCGATTGGATGACCAAACAAAACAATAACTATTCATAAAAGTTAATATGAATTTTGACAACATTAAATTGAGCTTTCAAAAGCCGACGCTCCAACAATTGCATTTATAGAGTCCCAGCAAATTACTCTGTCGAACATTTTATAATGAAAACCTAAAATAAAGTGCGACGTAAATGGAAATTAATTTTACAAAATATCTAAATACACGTAAAATAATGAAAACGTCTAGACTGAAATTAAATAAATAACGTTAAATAAAGCCTCATTCGAACAATGGCTGGCTGAAAAAAAACAATGGAACCGCAACAGAAAAGCAGAGATTCGGTTACGGAACACGAAAAAACTACAGGCATTATCACCCGCGTTTTTTACCCCTGCAGATTAGCAGGGTTAAGTACTCGTCCACCAAAGTAATTGGGCGTTTTAATTCAAATTATACGTACCTACTCCACATTCGCATAATGAAAAATCTTTTTGTGAATTTAAAGGGACATCGTTTGGGCCCGTAAAATTAAAATGTTATAGCTTTCAGAATGAGTGAGGCTTGTTGTCACATTATTAGATTGAAGAGGGTATTTCTTTGGAATGTTTTCTCCAGCTTTATGGCCCTGTTTTGTTGTAATTATCAAACGAAGTGCCGCTCAAAGTCGCGGAAAATAAATCAGACACCGGAGTCCCAGCAGCGTTTGTTAAGCTCAGTATCTCGCAACAAAGGAGATACATCTATTCCTAGATAAGCGTACAAAGACTAGAGAGTACTTGTATTATTCTTTTTGAAACAATGTGTGTTACAAAGTGATAGAGATCCTTATTCCATCATTATAATTTCGCACTACGCCCAATATCTACAGTATCCTTATGATCAAAATAGGTATCATAATATTTCTCAGCAAAATATCTAGACACCAATTAAGTAGAAGGACGTAGAAAACTCACATCGGAAAAGCACTTATCTCACTTCGTCCACAATTAATTACTTTCACCATATCAATTTCCACTCACTAATAAACATTAATCATTTTTGTTCTTGTTATTGACTCTAGATAATTTCGTACCAATGGCCGGAAACTTTCTTAATAACAGCCGAGTGCTATAAAACTTTAATAAAAAAAACAATACCTCTTCAAAAAGAAATAGGTATTATTCAAAAATGGCCGCCGTGACAGTTTACGTCAATACAATTTATTCTGAAATATTGAAAGAGTTTTAAATTGAAACCATTCAAGTTATTCGAGATTTCGCGAAATCGCAGAATAAGACGTAGATTCGATATGTTAGGTTTGAAACAATATGACGAAGAGTTCTCTTATGTAATATCTTGGAATTGAAGGACAATGGGTAGCCATTTGTCACGCGAGTTGTCAGGAAGAGATCTTCCTCATATCAACAATGTACCTAATCCATCAATGACAGATGCAGATTCACCACAATGGATTGTTTGGGCTCCAAAAAAGATAGGTAGGTGTTCGCAGGAACACTGAATCAAATGTCAAAGTTCACATGAAAATTAGATTTTTGGTGTGATCTTTATTCAGACAGACGGTTCCCCAACATCTAATAAAATAACGGGATCATTTCTTTTTTAGAAACATCATAACCGGGATCTGCTGTAGCAAGTAATTCGATAAAATTAAACAAGATAGACTCGTCGAAAAGTGATACTAATAAACAATTAAGATAAAAGTTTCCGCGCGTTTCGTGATAAAATGAAAAAACTTATCGCAGAAGAATATTAAATAAATCATAATAAAGTTGTGTAGGAGAAATATTAGTTTGTTCCTAACTATATTAAATTTCTGGAACACTAATTTACATTATGTTTATTGTGCAGAGAGTACCCGAATTACGTGGAAGCCTCAGGCAAACTGTAGACCAAAACAATTGCCTATCGGGTTCCGTAATCAGTGCGATACTAACTAAAACAGCTATAAAATCCTCGATCCACAGAGCCCACAATATAGTTGGAATATCTGTCACAAACATTTTCAATTATGGCCGGGGATTGGAATTGTGGCCGATAAATGGCAATAGCCAGCTCCTGTCACGTGGGAACTAGGAATGTCAGAAACAAACTGCTGGAATACGATT
This sequence comes from Heliothis virescens, assembly GCA_002382865.2. NCBI lineage: Eukaryota > Metazoa > Arthropoda > Insecta > Lepidoptera > Noctuidae > Heliothis > Heliothis virescens. The sequence goes on from NWSH02000517.1 coordinate 3,228,669, forward strand.
GTCGATCTTAATGTCAGGGATTAAGAATGAACTTACTGTGTACCTAAAAACTGAATGATGTAAGTACCTATATGTACAATTAATTCCTTTCAGAGTTTTAAAGTAATTGTTCTATTAAAGATTCCAATTTGGAATAATTAGTTTTAATTATCATGGAAATTCTACCCTTAAACTTGATACTTTGATAATACAAATCATGTTCCCTCATTTTACAATACCCGTTTACGTAATACACGTAAATATTTACTAAGAAAATTACTTAGTAAGTATGTAAACATACTCATATGCCTAATGGTAACAACAAAATAAACAAAATTATTGTAACTTTCGTAGTATTTGTAAGCAGCAATTGTTCATTTGTGCGGCTGCCTAAAGACCTTCACAAGTTGCCTACAAATATTGTACTACGTTACCATACAAAGTATAATAGGCAGTAGCTATAGTAGCTATAATACAACGTCCTCACAAAGGAAAGCCCACACTTCCTTATATCCAGTTTATACAGTGTAAACGGGCGCCCTTCAAAATTTGTTTACTTCAATTTACGGCAAAAAATACTTTATGTCCCATTTCCACCGACTCCACCCTTCTAACACGGATTTATAACAGTTATATCGCAATAGCCGAGATTGAACTCAGACCTTATGTGTTTTCTGTCACATCTTTTTAAGTAAAGTAATATTTATATGGGAACTGGAGGAATAGTCTGTTGTGACTTTTATTCGGTGTTACCACAAACAATGTAAATCTGCGTACCGACTGAGAATAAACACAAAGGAATTATAGATAGTGCGTTTGTTCACGAGAATAAGAAAAATAAATTAGTGACCTACCTAAAATTCCTGAATTTCGGAAATACAGACGGGAAAATAGTTAATGACTTCACAATGTATTCTATTTGTGAGCCAGCTAGCCAGTATTTTTTCTTTGTTTGAGGCGCAATGCACCTACTTGTTACACTGTAATCTACAAATCTCTGGCTGCAGATTATTGCAGGACCCACACCCAACTATTGTCAGCAAGCTTCTTATTTTCCGGACGGAGTTTTCCTTGAAATGCAAAAGAGGAAAGTCTCGCCTTTCTTCCCTCACAATGTTCAGTTAACGACAAACTTCAAGAAAGACTTGTGCTCAGCGACGTGACGATAATGGCCTATTTCTTTCTTTCTTCCTTTTAAATACCACTACACATTTCAACTTTTACGCTTGACGCCTCTAAAATTTAATTGTCCATCAGAAAAGTCTTTGTCAGCCTTCAATAAATATTTATTAAGCTTTTATTTTGTTGTCCTGAAAGCTTTTCCGACTGCGTACATTAATCATTAAGCGCCATTGTAACAAATGACAAGGATTACGAACCGCCATAAATAAGGTTAAAATGATTAAAAAGCAATCAACCGTAAGCGTTCGCCGGAAATATTAAAATACAAATTTCGATAAATCGACTGATAACGATAACGCAAATCGATGTGTAGTGACTTATTATTATCCAAACAGTAACTTTCCAATTTCCTATCTACATTAGAATGGCCTACCAAAAATAGCCCAGCCCAGTATACAATCAAAAATAACTTCGATTTCAATAAATACTGATGTATTAAAAGAAAAACATTAATAAAGAACTTATTTTTCCAAACATCGTGTTGTTTTTCCTACCGCCTCTCATCTCGTATATCATTAAATTAGGCGGGAAACTGAAACACCCACCCTATACATACAATTATATTTGATTTGTTTTCGAAAACAAAGCGTGCGTAGACATCCAATTGCCCATTATTTATCCAGGAGGTAGCCTAGTTACAAGAACCTACGTAACTATACATAATAATTTTCCCTAGTGTAAATTTACAAGTTTCAAGGAGCGAATCGATCCAGGTAAGTTGGAAGTGCGAGAGCAAATAAACCTAAGGCTATCGAATTTGAGCAGAAGTTCAGCAGCGGTGTACAGAGAGAAGAAACGGTGAAGTCCCGCCAAATTAGTCATAGATTAAGAAAGATTGGAAGGTGCATTTTTAGGGTAAACATTGTAGTGCAGTGCGCAACAGGGTGGCGCGTCATGCATGCGAGCGTACCTGAGGCGGGCGCCGGGTGCGGGGAGGACCGACGCTCCCTAGACTCGGCGAGCCAAGCCAACGCGCCGCTACACGCGGACTAACGCACCCTCGCGCCGCCAACATCGCTCCTCGACGTAAGCGAGGGTTGCCATGCTTTACACAATTTCCCTGCTACCAAAATATTCAAGTTACATTCAGAAGTCACTTACACCTGCTCGGAAAATTATTGGAAAATGGAATTTGTAGAGATTCTCTTCATTGTTTTTGGACTTTTCAGCTGCATTTAATATTGCGCACTACTTGGTTTTCACAGTTTTTGAAAAGTTCCTATAATACCAATACAAAACAGGTGAAAATAAATCTAATGTGTCCTCATAAAATGTGGAAAATGATTACCATTTTACTGGGAACGCTGAACAAAAGAGTAAATTGGCAACATTACGCCCGCCCGTACCCCTCCGACCCGGCCGGGCGCCGAATAATGAATCAGGGGGAAAGAAATTGTGGAGCGGGGAAATGCCGGAAGACACCGGCCCGTGCCGGATGGACGGGCCACGCTGCCGGATCCGATGCCCTGACTTGCACCCTTTCACAACTTCCCAAACACAGCCATGTGCAAACGATGCGAACAATGGACGCAAAGAAGGAGAATTTCACGTAGCTTTATTGAAGCGGTCCATAATTTTATGTTTTATTGCATTTCTTTATGGAACATCGGGGGGAACCCTCCTCCGCTGTACTCGGGCGGCTCATAGTTTGTTTTACGGCTCCATGTTATTAGCATAAATGTTAGCTAGGTTTTTTTATGTTTTTTTCTCGCAGAGCTTCGCCTACTTGAGATCGTTATTGCTGCATAAGTAATGCCGATCGCAACATATTCCAATTTAAACGTACGAGCTGCTATTGGAAAATATTCTGAAATCTATTTCCACAGGAGCCCGCGCTCGGGGAGCCGCGGCCCACAACCAATTTTAAGTTGTATCATCGACAAACATGGTATCAATACGCAATCCAAATAGTTAACGAATTCTCTGCGGCTTAGCAACAGATTTTAGGAGTCCCTCGCAGTTTTACGAGCGAACAAAACAGTGGGAGCGCGCAAGAAACGAGGTCGGATAGTTTTTTGTCCATTTCATTACCCCGACGAACACAATACGTATATTAATTTTCTGCTCAATTACTAACAAACGCGAACAAATGGAGTTCGTCTTCATACATTTCCCAGACTACACTGTAATAAATGCAGATGAAATTAAATCTTAACTTCTGAAAACTTGAAGATATTCAGTGTGAAACTTTTCAAATTTTCATTGTGCCGGTTGTGTGCCGTCGAAGAGGGCGCTTCACCGCGCGCACTTTGTTTCGAGCATGGCTACAATCCGAAATGAAAATACCAACTTTTACTATCTATAACAATGTTCCAAGTAGGTAAAGGGGAGAACTTCATAATCTCGTACTACGAATTTGGATATTTTTTTCCTGTTCCGCATCTTTTATTTGCCCCAGGAGGGCAATAAATTACTTGTCATAACTTTAGTTAACTAAAATAAAGAAGTGTTTTAGTTAATTTATAAAGCGAATGTCGACTAAACGGTCATAATTTAGACAACTATTGGTGCTAGCTCGTCAGATTCTTAATTAAATGTTATTCTACGAAGCTGATTTAATTTTGCTAATTACAAATTCTCCAAGCAGGGATGGTCCATAAAACGTTGCTCCCGCTTTAACAGATAATAAAATAGTGAAGCACAGACTACGTGCTGTATTTCTGTTTCTTTTTTAAATCAAGTTAATGAAGAGTTAATCGAGTAGACGACCTTTCTTGAATATTTTATCAACTTTCAATATTCTACGTGCAGTACTTACGTTCATTCAGATTTCTCGCAGTAATTATAAAATTGAACAACAAATATACCTATAGTTTAAAAATATGAACAAATTACTTCCGACAACTTGAAAAAATTTCTAATATCGCCCGCTTGAGCACAAATGAAGCCCAACTATTCTTATAAATAGGAAATAGGCGTTTGCTCGAAGCGTCGGGCTTCAAGACGCGCTAATCTGCCACCGGTGGCTCTGGCAGTTGATTTGCGGAAACTAGTGAGGCGCTTTGTGGAAATATACTGATATTCAGCGACAATTGTTGAGACAGGCATTTTAATCGAGTTGTAAGACTGAAAGCCGAGTCTAACATGGTTACTTACAACGCTGGATTTAGACTACAAGGCTGATAGAAATCAGTGTCTGCTTTTAGTGAAACAGAAAACGCCCCCGGCTTGATGCATACAGAGTCTGCCGAAAAAAGAGAAAGAAATAAATAGGTTTTTCGAGCTCGGAGCTTTCACGGTGTAGGTACGTCGAGAGTGAACGTCGTATGTATTCTATGTTGTACTACATTGCCAGTATTCCCCAACGGCTTACATAGTTAGCCATTATTTTAAAGCACACATTACTAATTAGATTTTTATTACCTTTCTGGTTTTAATTGAATTGATTTTTAATGGCCAGCTACAACATGTTGTGAATAATTTCAGGGAGCAGCTGAAATCACAGCTGTGTAAATACGAGTAGCAAATGCTGAGTGGTGTTTGTTGACTAAATCCCTTGGTGCACATAATTTTCTGCAACGGTGATGTATGTTTACTGTTGTGATATTAATACTTCTATTCATTTTTAGGTGTGCTTTTCATAAATGTGTGCTGGCATACCGTAGATAACTACTTTTACATTCATTCCAATTCACGAGCTAACAATGTAAATGTATTGAAGCAAAACAAAAGACTGACGAGCCGCTATAACGAAGAGTTCAAGCACTATAAAACTTTGCAATCCAGATGCAACAATGTGGTACAAAAGTCCCTGACGTTCACTTAACCCTGCACACGGAGGTACGGAAATAATTGGAAAATCCACTAGCTAACATAAAGCCAAACATTGAAATAGCAATGTAACGAAGGAATACACCAACTGTAAAAGTTTGGAGAACAGAGCTGTGCAACAATTTCTCTGAGATACTATACAACGTCCACTTAACCCTCCATCAGCCGGTGTGCGGATATAATTGGATTATCCGCAGCAGTTCTCATTCCTGGCCGTTCCGACGTTTATCACCACATTCGGCGCGTAATTAGAGGAAAACGGTCGGTATTATGAACAACAACATTTATGTGAAATGTCATGTCGTAAGTGACTGTGACTGGCGTTTGAGGGATTACCGCGGATTGCGTATTCTGTTTGGTAATAGTTTATTGGAGGGTTACCTGTGTAATTAATTATTATATATTTGACAACTTTTTGTCCTTTTTAAGCTGTATAAAATTGATAGATTGATCCAATTTCAAAACTTATAAAAATGAAATATTGTTCTAGGCATGATAACTAAATGAACACGTTCACAAAAATTCCGTTTACGATTTTCCTCGAACTAAAATATAATCCAGCGCTGCAGGAGAAGTTCAAAAATTTACCTAAACTTTTCAGTACGAACTACGTACAGCGTAATTACAAAATTAAAAATGTAAATGCATCATATTAAAGTTATCACCAACCAACATTTAGTTAAGCCGAGTTTGTTTATGAAGTACGCAGTTTGTGTACTCCACTATGACTAAGTATTAAAAATGGCTGACGTTGCTCGTCTGAAATACTGAGATAAATCCTAGCGAGATACTCTTTATGGATGGGTCCACAGCTGGCACACCGTGGCTCGAGCTGGACACATTTTAATTACAACTGAGAGAACTTACTTTAATTGAACACCATTAGGAATAGTGTGGATTTTTCTAGTCGAACATAGGAGAGTTTGAAAGGAAATCGTGAAAGACTTATTATTGGTAACAACCTCAATGCAGTCTGCATTGAGGTTGTTTAATTTTAATTAAAATTAAAATACGAAATCTAAAAATACATGCTAATACTGTAATGAAAAGTAGTATTGCAGCAAAAGAATAAAGTCTGAACTAAATATTTTCTTCTTTTCTAGTTTTTGAAATATCACAAACGTTCCCTTATACTATTACCACTACGCTTTAAATCCAAGTAGAAGATAAATCAGTCTACACGTTTTGCATCTCAGATGGGCAAAGTCATATAAATTATACTCCCACTATGCATAGTCGTCCGTTATCCCGCCGAAATTGCTAACTGCATTCAAAACCGCATACAATCCACTTTGCATCGCGCCTGATTCACTGGCGACCTATATATATAATCTGCTCCTCTGACACAGAAGAGACAAGGATCCACCCTTCCATATAAAAGCTTCGGAAGCAAAATGTTTTCCATAGAACATTTCGCGTAGTTGGAGGGTGAAGCGAGGTGAAAGGGTTGCAGCTGACGTCACTTAAATTGACCGTGAAATATCAACAGAGCATTTTCATACTGCGAATTTTGTTGGAAAATTAAAAATGCGATGCCAGTTTCGTTTTATGCTTTCCTGGTGGAACGGAGCTAAAACTTTGATGAAGTTAGTCAGTTTGTTACGTCAATGGTTTGTTGCTGATGAAAAAATAAGAGAAACGAAGAAAGAAGTAAGTAAACTATTTTGATAAAACTGATTCTTAGATTACCTATATTGATCGGACTAAACGGGTTTTCGAATTCAGATAAACTTACTCCTATTCTTCAGAATCAATGTAGCGTCAATTTTGTTTCTTACATAAAATACGGGTATCAATATTCGTCACCGAATTGTAACGTAGATAATCCACAAAACTGATGTCTGTCCTTAACAGGGTCGTACCTAAGTCGAAAACCTATTAGGTGCTTTCATACTTATTTCACGACCACATTGTCGTGTACCGTCGCGCTACCAACCCAGGATGTTTAATTATATAAATTAAAATGTCCAAAATGCAATCTGGAGTGTTCCCGAGTCCATTGTGTCTGTTAATAGCTGACTGTACCGCTAACAAACCCCTGGGGTCCCTCGTAATAAATCATCTTAACCGAAACTCTGAAAGCTTGCTAAGCTATTTGACTGAAAGCATTGTGGCCTTGTCTAGGCCGTGTCATCTCAACCTGCCCTGGGAGGCATGCCGAATTAATTTTCAAATTGAATATTCATTCAGATGAAAGATAGGGTTTCCAATATTATTCAAGAATTTTTGAATATCCCTACAATATTAGATTGAAATGTAATATAATATTCGAACTTTATTTCAAAGCACGATGAATGTTTGACGTAAAACCAACACACCCAGACTGGTTACTCTCCTATAATAAACTATGAATGCGAATACTTACGAGAACAGTCTACTCAATAGAAAAGTTAATCCAACTTCTTTAAATAGACACAATAAAGATAGGAAGGTCGTCCTATTTCGGGTTCCTTAAAATTGAAAGTATCTCTCCACAATTAGGGCAGGTTCGTTACCCTTGGGTGGCCACTTAACATCAGGTGGCCCCGTAGTCAACCGTTCTCAATTTTAAGTGAAAATTTTATAATCTTTGATAAAGTCCCCAGCGTATACTCTGGTACGATGCCATAATGATAAAGGATAATTTTACCTCTCCCATCAAGTTATTTTGTGTTTTTAGGGCTATTTAGTAGTCCCATAATTTTTGCACTTAAGGCACGTGTATCAGATATTTATGGATTTAAGTTTCTCTGAAGTAACATTTCACTTTCCGTCCTACATATGTCGAAAGTTAAATCGCCTATAACAGATGTCTGTCATGCTCCAAATCGCATAAGCAAACGAAAGGAAAAGCTTACAGGATTTACCTTAAGGATAGAAAAGGCGCAAAGTATCCCCTTCTATTTGCGTACCTGGATATCGCACCGAGTATAGTTAAAGCGTTCCTCTTCGTTGTTAATAAATGTAGGTGCTCCATCTACTTCCATTCAGTGCCTTATATTGAACGAGGATATCCGAACAATCTCGCCAAACGTGTAGGAATGTAAAACGTCTTCGTTCGAATCCTGCTTACTTTATCACATTTAATTTCACTCCAGTTCAGTCCCTTATTTTGTACAGCACCTTAAATCAACCATTTACCGAATTTTCCGATAGAATCAGCGTAATTTCCATGTAATCTGTTCCAAACTTTCTGTTTTCGTTCATAATTTCCGACAAACACTAATTCATATTCCAATTTTCAGGATTGTACGTCATTCGGCTGTGTAAATTGTGACCCGGGAACAGAGGGTCGGCAGATAAACAAGAATCCGCTTCTGTTTTTATCTTTCATTGTACGGAACATTTGTTACTCAAATATGTGTCATGTCAGCTGTGCAAACGATTTCGTCCAAATACCAATAACGAAATTAAAAGTGGATTGGAGGATTAATGATCTCTCTCAGCCGGCACAGCTCTCTTGTCTAATAAAAAGTAGGTATATACAAAACTTTATGCTCCAAATTGTCATGCAAATATAGTATTGTAATTTAAAAATATGCTAAGCACTCACTCTTCATTAAACTAATTTATGGAAACTGGACTGTTCCCGAACAAAGGGAACACGGAACAATTTTAAAAGTTTCCTTCGTACGCACAAAATTTTGGCGGGCTCGGAAAACGTGATTGGAAAAAAATCCTAACAACAAGGCATCGAATTATACAGCCAGCCTCTGAAGTTCTGATTGAGTTTGGCACGTGTTATAATATTAATTACACGGAAACGCACAGAAGGGACGCTTACGGAAAATTACACTTAGCCCGTAAGGGCCGTACACGCGTACATTATGTCCGACTCACCCAAATGGTTCAATTAGTTTAATCGTACAATTTGTTACTCCATAACTTAGTTGAAGGTGGTGAACTCCCGGGATTCGTGTTTCATTTGTTGTTTACAGGAAATAACGAGTATTATTCGACGTGAAATTCGTGGAGATGTTTTTCATAACGAATTTGTGAGTGCTTTCGAATTGTTGTAGGCACTTTCCTATTAACCTTGAATATCTGTTTACGTGGACGTAAGTGATTGTAGAACCTTCTAGCCACACGACTGGAATAACTTATGTAAGTTTGGTAAGTGTTTCTTGAAAGGTTAGACAAATAATCTAAGTACCTACCTATGTTATTCCAACAATCCTTTATAACTTTATTACATCCTTTTATAAAAGGGTGGACGTTGAACCATTCTTTTAGATATAACGAGACGCAAACAATTTTGTTAGCAAACACAAAGGATATAAACTAACTACGTAAATCCGGCTGATTCGGTCCCCGGCGCCTTCGACGAACTGAAACGGTAAAACTACATTTAATACTAAAGATAACGATCAATTTACGACAAAAATAACTTAACATTATACTTGCGTGTTTATGGTAACATAATATTAATATACCCCCGCATTAAACCTCTTTGTTTAGTGTGACCCGGCTGACCCGACATGGTTACAAAAAATATATTTGACACCAAACTGACCTTTGTGAAATACTTATTTCTTTTCTAAGAAAACTTAAGTTATTAATATTGGTTTTCAGAGGTAATATAGTTGGAACTGCGGTGGGCCGGTGAGGCTATAAAGGGCTGGGCAATTTTTCCACGTGAGAGGTTATAGCCATCGTAATACGTACGCATAGACTAGATAGATCACTACCCTCTATATCGAGTTGTCTGTGTTACCTATTATGGCTGGAGGTCAGGTGTAAGTCGATCTATCTGATCAAAACTGAAAACTTAGCTCTTTAAACTGATAAATGTTAACTATTATGAAGAGCTTGTACGACATAAAGTTCGTGTAACATTCTAAATAGATGACCCAACTCTTTGCAAACTTCAGAACTTTCTGATAAAGATTTTGGTTCTAATTATTTTGCGTGGAGAATTAATGCCTGAACGGTTGTTACAAAACAATTTCACTGAGTTCTATTTATTTTTTGTCAAAATGTTAATTGTACTCAATGAATCCGTTTAAAAGCTATAGTTTATTTGTATGTCGACCAAGAACGCCCACAACAATATTGTATGTACCTAACCAGTCTCTTGTTAACCAGCCGTCTATTGAACATAAAGATGTTTGATTTTATTCACTACTTAGCTAACATTTCCTCCAGGAATTACTCAGTAATAGCCCGCAACCTCGATTTGTGCCCGATTGATGGATTGCAGGCTTATTGAGCTCGCTTCAGTTACAAGGGATGTAACTTGGTGGATTTTCCAAAGTACACTTATATCTAACCCTCCAGGGAAAACCAGTGCAAATATACTCGAGTTTATGTATAACTCATCTCGGATAATATTTCACGCCGCAAATGAGCTGAAAAACAAATGCTTTTTACACCAGCAAAAGACGTTGCAATATTCGGTACGCAAACATATTTTCGTCAGAAACAATTACTAAATAAATAAAGTATCTTCATGCAGGCATCTCGACATAATGAACATAACTATCCTTAATCGTTGGCCACTTGAATGGAATAGTGGCGTATAAGTGCCGCTAATACAGTGCCGAGCGCGGTCCGTCCGAAGTCCGAACTCGTTAGTAATCCGCTAATGGACTCTAGACATGCGTCAACATGAAACATTGTTCACTGGAGAATTCCACCAATGTGATTTTAAAATCCATCACATTCATCATACCCTCGGGAATTGAAGACGTCAAAAAGTTTTCACATATTTCCCGCAAAGATAGAGTGCGATGTTCAAAAATACTCGGGAAATCTTTCGCTTTAAAACAGATTCGCGCGGATAGCCCGCCGGCTCCCGGGGGATCATAAAACATACACCGCACCGGGGGTGTGCTGTGCACGAATTAATTTCTTTCCGGGTGGTCGAATCCCCGATAAATAAAGACGAATATCTACACAATATACAGAACTCACGATGTATTAAAAATAAATTGAAAGATCAAAAGCCTGCCTGCCAAATAAAATTTCTCATAATTCTCCTTAATATTCATTTAAGCTCCTGAAAAATCCAGAATTGTATTGCCAATAGATGGGCCGCTATAAAGAGCTAATTGAAGTACGAAATTGAATTCTGTACCAATTTGAATTAATTACTGAACTGTCATGAATTTCAATTCAGGTTTTAGTTTTGCAGCCCAGTTAAATGAGAAAAATGTATAATTAATGGTAATGATGGCTGGTTTCAGGCTTCAGCCAGAATGAAAAGAAAAAAAAAAAATATGCTAGTCATTTCGTGGCAGTTGTAAAAGTTAAGTGAGGTGAATGGGTTGCTGTGATGCTTGTAGACAATGGGCCATAATGGCCCGCTGACGCTACTTATCTACGCGCAATTCTAGCTCGCGTTTTCCGACGTATTGTACAGACTTTTCGCGCTAGTGGCTCTTGCGTAGGCTCATTAGTAAGCGTACAACTTATATCTAGATACACGGACGAGAGAAAACTTCATTGAAGAGATACTCAGTATTTTTTTTTGTAATGACATTAACAGATATATAGCCCACAAACATGAATTCCTCTGTAGGGACTTATAACATACCTACCATAGTAAAGTTCTATTCATTCGATTTGATCGCGAAGCTCGCTTCGGTCAGCCGAAGTGCAATTGAGTTTTTCGGATAGAAAATTCTCAGTCGCAGCTCAGGATTGGATTGGGCCCGTTAAATTGGGCTCGTCCGGAATCCCTGCCAATACAATCAATAACGTGCTGGGTAATGAAAGAAAATAAAACGTATTTATTTAAGGATGACAATATTTAGATACAATAGAAGATAACTCGTACTTACAGCTCTTTGTATCTAATAGCTAATTCGCTTTAGTAAACGTCTAAGCCTCGCATAAACTGCAATTTAAAACTATCAGATGCAAGGTGCTGTGGCCGCCTGCGAAGCACTTAACCGCAAACATTTCGAACTCATAAAGGCTCCTTAACTTTATGAACTGTACGTCGTACGGGCCACTCAAGTTTGTCGTGCAGAAGAGATATGAATAACTTTGTTCCTTTTTCAAACTACTGTTCAAACTTTTTTCCGACCTTTTGAATAAAGAAGGTTGATTTTTCCATCGCCAGATATCTTTTGTTTTATGTCCACATCGAACCTTTTTACCCATTTCATGAGATTCGTATCGTTTGAAACTTTTTAAAAATAGAACGATATTTTTTCGCACAGTTTCGAAATTCGAGTACGCAATGAATTTTAGTCACTAGTCACGTAACACATGGAAGACATAAATAGCGGTTTCCTTACATCTGTGCACATGTTGGTGATCCGTTTCTATCATTCGTGACGTCACGGGTTGATAGAGACAAATGGCCCACGAAAATGACGTACAAGATGACACGCTATGATGTCGTATGAAGTAATGGAGGTAGCCGTCACTATGACGGGTTATATGGCTGGGTAGTGGGTGGAAACCTTAAGCGTAGTGCCAATTAAGATGTGATAGGTAGATAGGTATATGTTAGGCAGAATTTGGGCCTGCCTTAATTCTATTTCCACTGAAGACCCACTTACCATTTAGCCACACTAACAGCACAAAAAGTGCCTTTCATTGCAGTAGAAGAAGAAATCACAATAAAATGCGAGTCAAAAACTTAAAATCAGTCATTTATCATTGAAACTAGATAAGTCATGAGCACCTATCGCGCAACTTTGACAAAAGTTTGATAAATCGCGCAACATCCATCCATTTCAAAGAAACTTCATCTTCAATATTAAAGCTATCCAGTGATCGTGCTCATCTTTCCAATTCATTGGATCCGATAATAAATTCAATAATTATTCGTTGTTTCGCAGTAATTGGATTGGAAAGTCGAACCACTTATTTATTTAGACTTACGTTCTAGGAATTTTGGTATAAATTAATAAGGAAAGAGGTCAGATTATCGATTAGCGCCTAGATTGTTTATTATCGTGGTGTAAAAAAATAAGTTATAATCATGTTATAATCCAATTTATACAGGTAAGTACCTAATTTCAAAACTGTAAATTGATGGCTTTGCCTCATTTAAGTTACCCTTACGTTACCCTTACTCACAGTCTGATATTTCAGCTATGAAATCCATCATTTTCATCCTCTTATTTACATGGTATAAAAATTCATTATGTAAATGATAAAACTGCACTAATATTTACAAAGATAATTATCGTTAAATGCAACCGTACCTAAGTTATTTTACAGCATGTGTCGTGTAATATCCCCAAAAGCTTTGTACGCACATGTGGTAGTTGCCGCCGGCAAAATCTAGTAAAATACACAGTAAAAGCGAGCTTGCTAAACGTCACTGTAAAATTCAGAGACTCCATATATTCCCTACTATAAAAACTTGTAATAAAATCCTTCATACACCTGAATATATCACAGCTGAAATTAAGCCAGGTATAACATTTTATTCAAATTACTAGCTACTAAATTCCTGCGCTAGAGCTGTCTAGTAAATTACTTATTAACATGTAAATTGTTTCGCATACTATAAAATACATATATCGCAGTAATACTTGAGTTTGAAAAGACATAGTTCAACGAAAGTAATCCTGTTACTTTGTTGTTGTGTTTGTTACACGATGCTAATTGGACTATTGGACTATTTGTGACCAAACTATTCCTGACTACAAATATTTACCTGTTAAGTTCTCGCTATTGGATTACTTACAATTCGCTGAATTAACATCTGTTATGCTAACCATCTAGAAAAAACCGGCCAAGTGCAGTTGGACTAGGGTCCCGTTTACCCTTTGGGTACGGAACCCTAAAAATGACAAAAAATCTACGAAATAGCAGTTATTTTCAAGAAAGTAGAAATATTTTTTGTTCTTATAGTTTTCCTCCAAACTCGGTACGAAATCTAGAGAAGTACTTCATCAGTTCCAGCAATTATAAAGTAAGTAATGCTTCCTGCAAATACTTATAAATGAATACCTTATAAATGAAGCTACATTTCTGTACAAGTAGCTGTTCATAATTTACACTTCGTCTTGAGAATCGGTTTCATTACATACTTACAGAGTAATTTGTGGTAACCTGAACTTTCCTCAGGATTAATCATTAAATTAGTAGGTAACACAATGATGTAGATAGTCCAATTTCTTCATTAACTTCACTATCTGTTACCTCTACCACAATTGACACCAACCCTTTCATATCTCATACTTCTGAAGGAATGTTCTAATTTTACAGTTTTCTACGCAAACTAAGTCACGGCATGATAAAGGGTGTTGGTGTCCTTAAAGCCACGTAAAGTGAGCATGCCATAGGGATGGGGCTCATGCATAAGTAATCAGCCGGTGCCCCCATGCTAAAGATACTCCCGCTACTTCAGAAGCTATTCCGGGATGTCACCCTTGAGCTTTGCCTACATATTTATTGAAGGTTTATTATTATTTATTTTGGGTATATTGGTTTCATCTGGTGAATATAAAGGAGAAGGAATATTTACTAGTTTTATTGTGATTTGTTGTTCCGTTTGTGGCCGAAAAGGTATGCAGTTACTGGAGCAAAAAGGAATGGGTGAAATAACGATTATTGTTATCTTTATCACTATGGCATTAACGTGTTTTGTAATGACTGAACAACTTCAGTACGACCCAAAGTTACGTGCCGTTTCAGTATTCTGATATAGTGTACAGTTTTTGTTCAGATAAGTAAAGGTACTCACCTTGATAGTCTGTGTTCAAATGTCTCATACGACAAGCTGTGGACAAAGAGATTTAGATAATAATGCTGAATCTAAAGTCTATTCCTAATTTAAAAGTTTTGTAATACATTTAGAAACAACTCCCACTGAACAAAAAGCCAACTTTGTAATTGATTACATCGAAACAAATTGATTAATCACCAGAGAGCTTATCAACTTGCACTATTAATATTGATATAGCCTTCGGGAGACGAATAACAAATGAAAACACTAGCCGAGAGAGAATAAATTAATATATTTTATACGAGTGTTAGTGTACTCTAGAGGGTGGATCTACAATCACATATTTCATACTGCAACTACCCAGATACTTATGTGACCCTAGTACCTTCTCCCAAAGGCAAAGGAAAATTTAATTAACCGTTTCGAAGTAAGTATTAATTTAATTTTAACTTAATGCACAAGTTATTATTTACTCGACAACTGTTGCTTTTATTACTTGAAAACACTACTTACATCCAGTTTCATACTACTCTAATTTAATTAAAACTGCGAGAAATAGTAAACCAAGTTTAATATTTCAAAGAAAAAACACTCTTAACTTTTAAAAAGCTTCAATGAAATAAATATTAAGCCAGTTATCTCGCGCCGTCGCTTAAATGAAATAAAAGTGAGGGAAATGGCACAATTCTGTCATTTCGTATTTAAAAATACTGAAATGTAGGATCACAGTCACAGATTACTTCCATTCTGGCAAGGCAAGCCTACCGGACACTTCAATTCAATATTTCGTTCCGTAATTTGCTTGGGGCGTCCGACACCCCAACCATTTATTGTTGAAGCTTAAAAAATAGAATTAACTTAATATAATTTCGTGGTCTCGTTAAAATGTTGGAAGTATAGGCATATCCGGATATCAGGCGCCCGGAGTAATTAGGGAGGGGATCCAAGCTTTACAGAATTGTCGGGCGGGCCGCGTCAAAAGTTTTGAATTTATTAGCGTGCCGGGTCAACGGCGCTGAGTCGTGTTTACTGTGAGGTCGGAGCTTTTGATTACTTTATGTTTTAGCACTAGTCGCGTGACGTAGTTGACAGCGATCCCGCCCGCAGTGCCCGCACTAACCCAAGTCGGCGACACCCGTCAATCTGCTCGGATATTACTTACTACCCAACTCTCAGACGTCGATAATTTAGGGGACAGGCTTTCCAATTTGAGATAGTAGTGTTCAGACCACAATGTCAGTCTCTAGGAAGTAACTTACGTAATGTAAACTGATAGGTAATGAAATGGGTACTAAATCGTCAATCAAGTGTTTTATGTTCATATTAGGGATTTACTAATCAAACTTTATTCGTAACTCCAACTTTTTAAACACGCCCGTTACAATAATCTAATCGAATTACTTGTAATAGCTCAATGAATAAAGAAAGCTTTACTAATTTTGTTACAAAAAAACGTATTTTTTGAAATTAACATAAAGCCACAAAGCACTTAATAACATGCCAAAGAGGTTAACAGCTCATTTTGGGCTATACGAATTTATTATAATTACCTCCAAATAAAAGCGTACCCTGACCTCCAGCTATATCTGTATAATCTATCTCATTACGTTTTAGGGTCCAATAATGGCCATAGGTCACGTACCGCTATATCCTGACCTGGAAGTCATTGAGGAGGGGTTAATAGCAATATCTGAAAATATCTAGCGCTGTGGCTGAAAGGTCGTCGAGACCAACGACCGAACGATATTGGTAAATAACGGGAATTCTTTAGCATGTGTTATGTTTATAGTATAACATAAAGTGCAAAGAGACTGAATTGACAATATGCTGAACAAAAATCCAGGCTTTGGCAGTAAAAAATGTCTCACAAGATTGCAGCAAAAATAACTCCAACGTACTCTACTTGAGATGACACGACAACAAGAACATTATGACATCAGCTATACGTGGCGCTCTTCACAACCATATTAAATCTCCTCCAAGAACGACGCTATAAAATAATATAATAAGTAAATGTCACAGAACAAAAGTGTGCGCGCTGCCATGGAGAAAATAACACAACATGTTACGAGCTGGCCAGGAAATAAACGTCTATCTAGGATACAAAGAACTTCCTTTTATATGCCACTCAAGCGAGTTTACAGACTTTACTCTTGTCCTGTCATAAAGATAACGACAGTTGTAAAAACTTTTGATTGTATTACACGCCAGATTGGAATCCAAATTCCGCGAGGCAAGACGAAGCTGCAATGCAGTTTGAAACTTTGCAACGCGTGCCCAAGAATGTTAAAATGTGAGAATATAGCACTGATTTCTTCCGCTCTTTTTTTGAAGCTTTCATCTTTGTCGATAGTTCTTTTGTTTTGTGAAATATCCTCTTGAAATTGGCCACTTCGGTCTAGAGCGATATATTACAGTTAGACACAAAAGAAAACTGAAGTTAACTCCACCACGTAGTCCATTGTGGAGAATAGAGGTACGTGATATTGCTACGTCAATAGCTCGATACCCGATATACAAACACATTTCTCATTTTCAAGTAACTTTGAAAAGGATCACAAGTAAAATTGTAACCTAGAATAATTGAAACATTTATGTGCGCCACATAAACTATCGGCGTGACGTAAATAGAGCCCCTAAAATCCTCCAGCTAAATATTTGAGGCCACAAAATGAATAAACCTATACAAACTTAATGAGGGGTGTCTTACCATCTTACCTCTCGTAACAAACGTCTTGAGCGAAACGTACCTCATTCATTCATCGTAACCCATTAATTTTGGTTAATGTGGGCCAATGGGTCTAGGTCCCATAAATCGTGGTCGCTAGTTGTAACTGGGTGTCTGGTTAGGCTGGACGTAACTGGACACGTCCTTTTGACCCAGACGTCGCTGCACCCACGGTAACACCCCGGCCATTTTGCTGTATGCTCCGCAAAATGCGAACGTGAATTTAACTGGCTGCTAACTAATGACACTTCGCTTCTGATTTACAGCAGGTGTTGTTTCGACTATTTCGGTCTGGTTTGAAATTTGGAACGTTATTTTTCACAATCGATGTTAAATTTTGTTTTTATTATCATCATTTATCGATGGTTTATATGCAGTAAGCATAGAATAAATTCAGAGTTTCTAATTAGAACTCGCGCGGCTTACTTCCTTGCTCCAATTAATTTAGCCGGCAACCAATCTGTCTTCGGTTGAATCTTGTCATATTTTGTATGTAGTCGTGTTTCCTTCCGTACGGCACGTCAACCCTCCCTAATTGCTCGATCCCTCAACCCCCTGCAGTGCCCTTAGGTCCGTTGTATCCCATTTTTGTCTAGATTGAACGTCTTAAGTGCCCTCTCTGTAGCCCCAACGAGTTTATTAAGAGCACTGCGCTCAACAGTGCTTCGGGAAAAATTGTATAAGCAACGACTGAGTTTTGTTTACTAGGTTTTAGAATGACAGCTTATGAGTAATACACTTTACTTTAAATGCTCGTATCTAACGTTGAAGTCTTCAGGAAATTTAAGATTACAGGGAATGTTAAGATGAGCTCGTTTAAAATGACTTTATGTGGAAAACGGTCGTAAAATATACAGATCTTATTACCTTTGAATAGAAAAGAAAATGTATTTTAGAAGGCATTTTCTGAGAGACAATGATGAATTTGGGGACGAAATATAATAAAATACCTCGAGACCAAACTTATGTATCCACGTGTGAGTTTTTATTTCTCATTTTGTTGGAAGCGGGAAGCGAGAGATATAAATCAGAGAGCTCTTTGTGGCGTCTCACCGTAAAGGCGACACGTTCATTTCCGATGTATAAATATGTATGAACAAACCTTCATTTAGGAGTTATGCTAAGAATTACTGCGAACAAGGAGCTACAAATATGTTGGTTCGCCGATAACCAGTGATACGGACCATTAGTAATATTTATCAGTATTGTTTCGCGCCATTTTCCCGCTGCGCGCCATAACCGCCTATTAGCGTGGAGCGCGGCTTTCCTGGGCCCGCGCTAGTTGGATAAGCCAGATACAATATTATGCAGTTTACTTTCTCTAAATCTAAATGCAATAAACGTAGTCCCTCTATCGCATAGTGGAAATCCAGTTACGCTGAAAATGTTTTAACGTTATTTCTCGTCGGCTCTGTTTCTATTAGATTATAAAATGTAGTTGTAGTGTACCTGTAGTTTATTGAGCTAGACATGAGAGCAGGTCTATTATTTATGACGAAAAAAATAGTGGTAGTTCAGCGAAAAATACTACTTGTATAATTTACTCAATTGTTCCATTACCGAGCATATAAGTGAATAACATATAAACCCATTCCTAAATGAGGTCTATTGTTGGGCATGCTTTTCCGTATCAGTTTAAATAAAATTCAGCACAGTATATCTCAAAAAAGTTTTATTGCAAAGTAAAAAGTAAAAGTACACATAAGTAAAAAGATTTCTTACAAAAGCGCGCGCGAAAATAGGCAGAGCGAACGTTAATACCTTTGCCTCTCCAAAATTAGCATAGAAAAATAAAAACGCGGGAAAAGTTCTATAATAATGTACCTACATGGCTGCATGGTTTACACGTGAACCTATTACTGTAATAACTACAAATAATAATATTCCCACGCTATACCTAAAAAGATAAAAATAACCATAAGCAATTAATTAGGCTACTACATTATTACTTACATAATTCGATACCAGAAGTATCAATTAACGTAAGGGACATTTTGGCGAAAATGAGTTATATATATCACTGGATTCAGAATTTTCTGCTCTATCGATTGGTATTATTGAAAAAATTCTATCATTAAAAAAAAATCCCTTACAGTAAAAATTTTTGGCCTGCGTAAAACGATTTATGACAAAAAAACTGATGTAACAGACGATTAAATTTTTTTCTCT
>NWSH02000517.1:3249697-3262372 GCA_002382865.2 Heliothis virescens
ATTATTATCTAACAAGACTATCTTTATTTTAAGATCCATGTACCTAATACCTAATTGTGCCTATTACGTAACAAATAGAAATCAAATTTGTCTTTACTTTATTAATTTGTTAAAAGATCGTTGCTCAAATACCGAGTACCTACATTAACCGATTCCGTGCGGACGTCTTTTTAGCAATCTTTAGTTTCTGGCGTCAAACATAAATTCCATGAAGCCTCTCTGAGGCACTAAACGCCAAAGATTCCCTTTGTTGATTCCCCAGAGGAATCATCAAAGTCATTTTATTGTAATGTAGTAGTTACGTAGAACATGATAATTTTGAATAAGGTTATTTATTATAATTATTTGAGACACTGATTCCTCATAATGTAAGGACCCAGACACAACCCTGGGAATCCTGGGCAATCAGGACACCCATAAAGAACTTGGTTGTTTTTCTTTGTTTTTTGTAGCATATTCTACACCATTTTCTACTAACCCTTCCGCCATGCCTTGGGAGAAGGATTGACAAATGTATTCTTCCATTTGGAGATCGAGCAAGCCCTGGGGCATTTGCTAATAAATTTGCTAATATACCTATATGAAAATTTCTAAAATCATAAAATCCAACAGGGATAGTCTGGACCTACTTCTAGTCGGAATAATATCGGATAGACCTAGTTTTATCCAACAGGGAATGGCCAAACCTAGTTGTAGCCGGCATTATGAAGGCTACACCTAGTTTTACCCGAAAATAATCGGCTAATACTAGGTTTAACCAAGAGTAAGTGGCTACACCTAGTTCTAACCGGCTAAAACTAGGTGTAGCCGCACTTCGGGTATTAGCCGTAACATATATATTAACAATAAATCGTTTTATTGTTGTATCCCTGAATTTCATTTAAATCTGTGAAAGTTAAGCTGAAACTAACATTAATCATGCAAATAACCTATTTCCATGGTGTTATAATACCATAATTTTAGTAGAAAATCTATGGTTACATCAAATGGCTACACTGTAAAAGTCCTTTACAATAGGATTACGTATAATTTTCTATTGCTCTCGTTGCTTACACTATGCTTGACGGTTTACACATAAAATATTAGTAACGTAAGGCACAACTAAACATATTTTTTTAATGTAAGGGTCATGCTATATTTTAAACCGCTGGATATTCCTAAATCATTCGTTTATAGCATGAAAGAAGAGGAAATTCTAAGAAACTTTGCTCTAGACACAATTATAATTGGGGCAGACAGTAAAAAGTTATAGACAGATTAAAGAAAATAAAATCGTTTTTTGGCTCTCCTGAAAAATCGTGTTTTGTCCCTTACATTAATTGATACTTCTGGTATCGAATATAGGTACCTTACCAACAAACATTAAACGAAACCACACATTTGGCCCAATAAATTGTTGATTTAGCAGCTCATCAAACGTTGTTTACGCACCGAAAATTACCTACTCGTTTGAGCTGTAACAACGTATTAATAACTTAATATTGGACCAAAAGAGGATCATTAATTAGCCTAACCGAAGCTTCCATCAAAGGAATATCTGAAACCTGCGTATCTCTTTGTTACAGCTCAACTCATGCATATTTGATCGGATTAGCGCCGAAATAAAAATTCCCTTCGAGTTCAAATATTTGTTTCAAAATATAATATGATGATGAGCGCAATCTATTTCTACCCTTATTCCCACATGTCAGTTTGATTACACACGTCGAGCCCATCCAGGGGGAGGACAGGTCAGTGGGGGGTGGGGGGCATCAGGTCGAGCAACAGGCGCCGGCTGATCAATGAGCATCCCCCGCGCCCCGCGCCCTCCGCCCTCCACCTGCGCCGCACTTGTTGCGCGCACGGTCCAAACAAATGCAGGCCCTGCCGAATGCCATTACTACCCTTATTCCAACCCCATTAGTTCTATAATAGCTACGCAGATAACACTGCATTGTTTCCTGAAGAGTGCTCAACTTATATTAGGCAGTATCTGAGGCTGCATGTCTCCGAGGTGCGGGCGCGATCAGGCGCGTTACTGCCAGGCTCCCATAAACGTAGTGACGATAAAGATACGATGATGACCGTGCCATTATGCACCCTTTTGTTAGCTCCTGTACCTTTTAGCGTTACTGATATCTTTGGCACATAACTTTAACAAAGGTAGGTAGTGTATCTGGCATCAGGAGACAAGCTTCAAGGACGCAGTTCAACTTTCCCATTGTTGAGAATAGATTGAGTCTCGCAGTTGATTTTGTAATTAGATATCCGTGTGGTCTCGGGCTCTCGTCCGACGCTAAGAATAGATCACTACACTTACGTAGGTTGTCGTGTTACTGACTGACACTAGATCTAGCACTCAGGATTCATTCAATGACTATAATTGAGTGCTTGCCGGTTGAACTAACTGCTCCAGAGTTTCGTAACATTTTATAGGATAACTTACGGCAATATAGGATTAATTTCCTTGCAATTTGCTTCTGATGTTTTACTCAAGGAACTAGTATATATTTAGTTAAATAAATACTTGGGCATCTGGGTCCTTTAACGACCACCACCATGAATGCACAATGGTGGCCATTTGGGGAACTCGGTAACTCATTTCAGTCTGCGCTAACAACAAAGAATCTAAAGTTCTTGCAAATGCTTCTTTTATTATTAGCAATAATCTCACAAAAAAACAGTTGATAAGTTCTTAGAATCTTTTATTTTCTATGTCCACAGATACCATAGCTGGCCCAGATTATCCGGAAAATATTAAAACAACTGCCGCATTCTTGTATGAAAATTAATCAACAACTTGTAATATAAATAGTTGTAGCTAGTCAAAGGAATATTTTCCGATCCACACGAACTTTATGAAAAGCGGGACAAAGGCGCCAAAAGCTTTATGCGAGTATGTAGAAAAATATGAGCCGGCAAATACTCCATTGTGAAATCATGCGAGAACAAACTCGCGACTGTTTGTTTTCTTTGCTAATCGATTAAAAATGTATTCTGAAGCGAATGAAAAGTATTTGTACTTATTTCAAAAAGAGAATGGAATTCAAATATTTCATTTGAATTCTGTTCTCTATCGTCGATATGAAATTGTTTCTCGGAGGCATTGTTCCATAAAGTACCATTATTACCAAAAGATATTCAGTTTATCACTTTTTTTTTCACAAAAAAACATCGACGGTTTGGTGAAATAGTAATTGGATGATCTCTCAGCTGTAAGTTTGAATTGAAATTCGTGTCTCGTCTTGCTTGAGCCCTGTTACACTGAGGCCTAATGATGTTACCTGTTCTAAAGCTACATGGTATTATACTTCCTAGCATTTTTTTCAGCTTTACACAGTGAGTGCGGCGTTAGGTTATACAATTAGGAAATAGTAATCTATGCTTGTCTAACTACACTTATGTAACATAAACAACAATGCGTACCTTTGACAATAACACGTATTTTCGGACGTGTAAAATAAAAACCTATGAAATTCGTAAACCCGTCAACGCGGTCGCATAATAAAATGTACAACCAACAACGAGATATTAAACTGATAAAATGAATTTTAAATTAGTTTTCAGCGATGTATTTTCTTTTAATGTAGATTTCTGTTAAGGTAGCTTTTATTGTTACAAAGTAGATAATTGAATGATATGATGTGATTATTCCTTCAATACGAGTTTTATAAAGATTATGCAGTTAAAATTTCTTCAAGATTTTCCTGAAAAGTTTTGCTTGAGGTTTTTTTATCCATAAAATTTTTTGTAAAAAAAAGAGTGCCTGTAAAAAATCTCAATTAGGCGAGTTACAGTCATAGAGATCAAATGAAATCGTCAAAATTAACAGCTTATTTACCTACTGATCCTCACACACGCCTCTAGTTTCTAACTCCGGAACACTCCGGATCTCGAGGTTATTCTAATTGGATGTATCCTTGCAAATTGACAATATGGTCCGTGATTGGAATTCAGCTCGCGCTTGGCCGCCCGCTGTAACGTTGGTCGCCCAACTGAACTGAGATTGATGACCCGAAAGGTGACGTAGCGCGAATGACAGGTATTCGAATTTGGAACATGCATGTGTCACACATTTTGCCGGGTAAAGGCCTGACGACAATTTGTTACCTACGTTGTTTTAGGAACTGAATAGTTATGACTTCTTTTTCCATTTCAGGAATAGTTATTGGGTTTAGGTACTTTATACCTTTTATCTGTTCTGTGCTTTATACCTTAGAATTTTCTGAATAACAGCTTTTAGCCTTTGCCTTGTACTTCGTTTGTGCCCGCTAATGGTTCTATTGTTGGTCCGCGGTTCTTGAACTTTACTTTATTAGTCTTAGCAATATATGTATGAGCGGTTGTCCTACAGTGACACTTCCACTACAAATTGATGTTTAGTTAAATAGGGCAGAAAGGGAGGGAAAATTAATAGTTGTGCTAATTCCCGAGCCACGATAATCAAAGTAAGTAAATTGAGTGCGCTGGCTACGTCTAAAGTTTGTAAAACCCGCTTAAAAATTAAAATTATTGTTTTTTCGATTGCTGATGGCGACTCATCCACATGTTGGTACCAATGTTGGCGTTGGGCACCAACATATGGAGTTTAAAGGATAAGAGTAAAAGATAAGCCGCAATATGAACCATAAAGCTATAGAGCGGAGTCGCGGCGCATATCGTATCGGCTTAACAGATCAAATCGAGAGGTGTTACCCGCCAACCTAACCGTCTGTAATTATACTGAGATTTTGACAGTCAATGAAAATAAAAGTTGTTTTATATTCGTATAACTAATGAAGTATGTCGTAAGTAAATGCTAACTTACTAGATACCAAAAAAAATAATTGCTCGTTAACTGCCTCGTTGGTGTAGTGGTCGCATAACCGACTGCTGTGCACGAGGTCTCGGGTTCGATTTCCGGGACGGGCTGAAATCGCTTTGTGGGTTTTAGAAACTTTCACAAAGCAGCCTCAAGTCGGAAGTTGGTGATTAATACACCCGTGCATCGGAGAGCACGTTAATGTCGGTCCTGCGCCTGATCTCTCTCCGGTCGTGTCGGATTGCCGTCCCATCGGGTTATGAGAGTGAGGGAATAGGGAGTGCACCTGTGTCTGCGCAAGAGCTTATGCACTATAAAATGTCCCGCGCAACTGGCTGATCTCCTTATATGAGAACAGCCGCCGTGACCGGCAATCGGCTAGGACGCCATCATCATTAGATACCAACAAACTAAACAATAAACCATACCAACCAACTGAATAATGAATAGAGCATCATATCATCACTTACAAATTACCTACTTTTATACCTATGTTTTTGTACATACTTAGGTACTGACAAAAACGTTACATCAACATTTAGTTTCTGTTTAATAAAATGAACAGCTTATTTATAAAGCTGCATAAAACAGCATGCAATAACCTTTCACAAATTAAAATTTCCATTTAAAAAACTGACGCCTCTTAGTAAAATAAAACCTACTTTATCTGTGCTAAGCTGACAGCCTGCAGGCTTTCCGTTTAAAACTTTCAGGCTTCTTTAAAATTTCCTTTTCAATTTTTCTCAGTTTAATGTAAGTCGAAAATGCATTTTGTTGCGAACAAAGGCATTATGGAAGCATGTTTCTACAAAAAAAAATATTTTGTCAACTTAAGCTTTATTTAGCTTCTTTTAATAAGTGGCGTGTGAGAGTCCGTGTGTGTTAGCTAATCTGTGGTGTTATTATCACCATCTATACTAATACTATAAAGTGGTAAAATTGTTTATTTTGTAAGTTTGTTTGTAGGGGGTAATCTCTGGCAGTAATGAACCAATTTTTAAACTTGTTCCACTGGCAGAAAGCTACATTATTCGTGAGTGCTATAGGCTAAATTTCATCCGGGTACGAGCAGTATTTCCTACGAGACGCGAGTGAAACCGCGGGAAAACGGCTAGTCAATAATAAAACAAATGAAAAGATAGGTAAGTAGGGATACAAAGGAAATAAAAAAAAAACTCAAAGCGAATGCAATTAACTGGCTACCACTTTCCTTAGTAGGTACACAGCTATATGTGCTTATAATTGGTACACGGATTTTACATATAAGGTCAATTTATCATAAACTAGGGCACGGCCTATAGAGGTAATTTTGATAGGTTCGAAAAGCTTTGGTTTGTTTAAATGCCTATTAGAACATTACTAGGTAGTTAAGACTTAAGGACACGAACCAACAAAAAAATCGAAAAAGGGCCTGCCAGAATGGATGTGTGTGATAGCTCACGTATAATGTATAGTACTTACCTAATTATTGTGGAATTTAACCAATTTTTCATATTTTTGAATTGCACTCTAGGGATAAGGTAAACTAGACTACGTTAAGCGAGGTTTGTGCAACATTTTGTTTCTTAAAAATACTTACAAGTTGGATAATTTGATTACAGTATCTGCTAATAGCTATTTAGAATTGTCATTTCTTTCCCAATGTTATTATTTCAGGGAAACTATACTTGGTGCGCATTTATTCAATTTGGTAGCGTAATTTTTCCTAAATGCCAAAGGCAATTTCTTGCAAGCAAGCCTTTGTTTACAGATTAAAATCTAAATCTATTTTAAACTCCTCTTTCATCCAAGGTTTTTCCAACACAGAGGGGGCTTACGCCATCACCTGTTTCATGTTACAAAGGTGGCATTTCGTACCCTTAATCCTGTGATTAAGAAGAGCAAATTCCTCTTTTGTGTCAATTTAATGGCGCCCGCGTTTGCGGCCTTTCAAGGTATTGCTTCCTTATTTTTAATGAATAGGTGGCTGAGGGCAATGATCAAAAGGAAGACTCCCTTTAGTGCCTTATCTGTATCGACAAGACAAGTACCTACCCACCTACCGACCTGTCTATAAATATACCTAGGCACCCAAGTGTATTTTGACAATGATTAATTTATTCTACAAAATGTACCGGTAAGTAGCACCTACTTAATGGTTAATTATCTATTCAAACGTTAATTACCATCCTGTCTAACGGATAAACATCGATTATTATGATCATAAATTAACACGACAGCTTTCATACTCGCGATTCAAACGAATACCCAGACATTATTTGGTACGGTAATTTTTGTGAGGTTGTACGCGGAAATCCCTTGATTTACGACACCGATTAAAGAAAATCGTGCCGTCAGTGAGAGAAGAGAACCAGTATTACTGACAGTGTACGCTATCTGCTTTGATGCAATTGAATAATAGGCGAATGCTCCCGATGAGCGAAGCACCTTATGCGCAAAACTCGTAGTTGNAATGTCCCGCGCAACTGGCTGATCTCCTTATATGAGAACAGCCGCCGTGACCGGCAATCGGCTAGGACGCCATCATCATTAGATACCAACAAACTAAACAATAAACCATACCAACCAACTGAATAATGAATAGAGCATCATATCATCACTTACAAATTACCTACTTTTATACCTATGTTTTTGTACATACTTAGGTACTGACAAAAACGTTACATCAACATTTAGTTTCTGTTTAATAAAATGAACAGCTTATTTATAAAGCTGCATAAAACAGCATGCAATAACCTTTCACAAATTAAAATTTCCATTTAAAAAACTGACGCCTCTTAGTAAAATAAAACCTACTTTATCTGTGCTAAGCTGACAGCCTGCAGGCTTTCCGTTTAAAACTTTCAGGCTTCTTTAAAATTTCCTTTTCAATTTTTCTCAGTTTAATGTAAGTCGAAAATGCATTTTGTTGCGAACAAAGGCATTATGGAAGCATGTTTCTACAAAAAAAAATATTTTGTCAACTTAAGCTTTATTTAGCTTCTTTTAATAAGTGGCGTGTGAGAGTCCGTGTGTGTTAGCTAATCTGTGGTGTTATTATCACCATCTATACTAATACTATAAAGTGGTAAAATTGTTTATTTTGTAAGTTTGTTTGTAGGGGGTAATCTCTGGCAGTAATGAACCAATTTTTAAACTTGTTCCACTGGCAGAAAGCTACATTATTCGTGAGTGCTATAGGCTAAATTTCATCCGGGTACGAGCAGTATTTCCTACGAGACGCGAGTGAAACCGCGGGAAAACGGCTAGTCAATAATAAAACAAATGAAAAGATAGGTAAGTAGGGATACAAAGGAAATAAAAAAAAAACTCAAAGCGAATGCAATTAACTGGCTACCACTTTCCTTAGTAGGTACACAGCTATATGTGCTTATAATTGGTACACGGATTTTACATATAAGGTCAATTTATCATAAACTAGGGCACGGCCTATAGAGGTAATTTTGATAGGTTCGAAAAGCTTTGGTTTGTTTAAATGCCTATTAGAACATTACTAGGTAGTTAAGACTTAAGGACACGAACCAACAAAAAAATCGAAAAAGGGCCTGCCAGAATGGATGTGTGTGATAGCTCACGTATAATGTATAGTACTTACCTAATTATTGTGGAATTTAACCAATTTTTCATATTTTTGAATTGCACTCTAGGGATAAGGTAAACTAGACTACGTTAAGCGAGGTTTGTGCAACATTTTGTTTCTTAAAAATACTTACAAGTTGGATAATTTGATTACAGTATCTGCTAATAGCTATTTAGAATTGTCATTTCTTTCCCAATGTTATTATTTCAGGGAAACTATACTTGGTGCGCATTTATTCAATTTGGTAGCGTAATTTTTCCTAAATGCCAAAGGCAATTTCTTGCAAGCAAGCCTTTGTTTACAGATTAAAATCTAAATCTATTTTAAACTCCTCTTTCATCCAAGGTTTTTCCAACACAGAGGGGGCTTACGCCATCACCTGTTTCATGTTACAAAGGTGGCATTTCGTACCCTTAATCCTGTGATTAAGAAGAGCAAATTCCTCTTTTGTGTCAATTTAATGGCGCCCGCGTTTGCGGCCTTTCAAGGTATTGCTTCCTTATTTTTAATGAATAGGTGGCTGAGGGCAATGATCAAAAGGAAGACTCCCTTTAGTGCCTTATCTGTATCGACAAGACAAGTACCTACCCACCTACCGACCTGTCTATAAATATACCTAGGCACCCAAGTGTATTTTGACAATGATTAATTTATTCTACAAAATGTACCGGTAAGTAGCACCTACTTAATGGTTAATTATCTATTCAAACGTTAATTACCATCCTGTCTAACGGATAAACATCGATTATTATGATCATAAATTAACACGACAGCTTTCATACTCGCGATTCAAACGAATACCCAGACATTATTTGGTACGGTAATTTTTGTGAGGTTGTACGCGGAAATCCCTTGATTTACGACACCGATTAAAGAAAATCGTGCCGTCAGTGAGAGAAGAGAACCAGTATTACTGACAGTGTACGCTATCTGCTTTGATGCAATTGAATAATAGGCGAATGCTCCCGATGAGCGAAGCACCTTATGCGCAAAACTCGTAGTTGAAGAGTTCTCCCTCTACGGAAACGCTAGGGACGATCTTTAGACGGTAAGAGCATGTCGTTCAAGGTCACGACATATTGTAAGCATACCGCTTACCATATTCGTAATAACTTTTATATGCATAAGTATGTACCTGAAATAAAAATATCATAAATAATATTTATAAAAATAGCCGGAACCGCCATGAGTTCTAATCTGTACCAATTTACGAGGTTTATCACATCATTACGCAGAACATTTTCAGGCTCGAAGTACATACATACATATTATACGAGTACCGCATGGTAAGAGCGGCTCGGGTAGGTTGAATTCGCCAAAGTTTAATCGCGAAACAATCGTGTTATTATGCTGGTGCTAAAAGACTACTATCCAAGTTCAAAAAAGTAAGCAAAGCTGCAATAGTGATGTGCCTGTCATCATTGTACTGAATGTATATTTCTATGTTTAAATCGATTAATGGATTCAATACTCATTCATTTTCACCTACTGAACGAAGGCAAAAAGTTCACTAAACTAATTCAATTAAAAAGCAGTGATTGTTTAGCTCTATAAGTAAAGATTTTAGTTTTTTCTTCTCAACCCAACTTTATATCATTTCAATCACTTTTATTTAAATTTTATAAGATTCGACAATATAAATACAGCTTTCACCGGTGATTGATTTCGTTTCTCTTTCTCACAATCAAGCAAACATCTATTCGAATTCAACAGCACAATCGATACTCAGAAGTGGCGCAGCTCTAATCTAGCCTGACACAGAAAAAAAATGTGAGTGCAGTGAATGTCAATTTGTGCTATTTTTGTATTTATAATTCCATTTTGTGGTGTCGCAAAACAATTTATCACTCACGATAAGAACGAAGAACTTGATAATCATTCATAGACTTCGTCGTAACGTAGAACGCGTAAGTCGACCTTGTATTTTAACCCTGTTACTACCTGTGTGTTGCTGTTAAAATCAGTCATGAAAAATATTATTGGAAAAAGTTGGCGTGACTCTGCTTCGTTAATAGTGCTCACAAAGCGGAATAGCAAGTTGTTATCGCGCGCTGAGGATCGTGGCGGTGTTAATTACGACATATTGTTGCAGACTCGGACGCGCAGTGCTTCGTTTGCCAACAGCGTGGTGTTTCCCGGCGGAGTCACCGAGTCCGTGGACGGGAGCCCCCGCTGGCTGGAGCTCCTCAACTCCTTCGGTTACACGAAGAAAGATTTTGAAGAATTTCACCGCCCCGACAGTGTTATTACGCAGATTTTTCAAAATAATCCCATACAAAGGTAATATTTGTGGACCTTGACATCTCGGCTGACGTTTTCGTCAGTCACACACTAAATGATAACGACAGTAAACACTAATGCTCGTACACTCGTATATCACTTTATATTTAACTCCAAGTGAAGTGCTGTTGCAATCATTTTTATGTGTTGTGTACATTACCTAACTCATATGTTTATGTATAGGAGTGATACATGTTACTGCTGCTGTTTTTATTATTTCTGGACATAAACTTTCTAACATAACTTATGTTCAGTTGGTGTGTGTTTTCCTTATTTTTTGAAGCATTAATTATGTATTCTGGTACTATCTAACTGGTTATGCAAAGTAACAATTAACGCTGGAGCTCCAATTAAAAACATATTTTCCATGTTAGTGGTTGGCCACGATTTAAATAATTTTGTTGTTTATAAATATTAAATAAGGAAGTTAACATTCTTGTCCCATTTGGTATTTTATGTCAAATCTTTGTTTTCATTGCAGCTAAATTACTCTCATAAATGTTTATGTGCCAACCAAAACCACAAAGAGAACAAACCACGGAATCAAGACATTTGATTCCTAATTGAGTCAACATCAGTGATGCCAATATAATCATATGAAGTGACTAGCATGTACTCACTAAATATATTGGCCTCCAATAATGCGTCTTAATAATATGTTATAATATACTCCAATATGTGTCTATAAGTTTGACATTCATTGACAGATTTGTTCCTAATATACAAAGTTATAAACTAAAGTATGGTTGTGTGTGGTTTATAGGCACTTACAACTGAGAATAACAGCTATCAGAGAGACATTTGAAGAGTTGGGGCTGTTAATTGGCAGCCGGGTGCGAAAGGAGGATAGAAACGGGCTATGGGCAGGAGTCATAGAGGACATTGATGTTAAATACTGGCAAGATCGGGTAAGTTCATTCTTTTATACTCTATTATAAATTATAGGGCTTCTGTCTGTAATCCTTTACTGTTATTGTGTGTATACTATTTCTTTACTATCTATATATATAAAAGAAAGTCGGGTTTGTTCAAACACTTATAACTCGAGATCTGCTGGACCGATTTTCATGGTTTTTGGTTCGTTGGATTCGTCTCCGCCCCGAATAACAGAATACATCTTAAAAACAATAAAAAAATACGAATACATAAAAAAAGAAAGATTTTACTTAAAACGTTCATTTTTTTCATACCTGTCAAATACTGGGTTATTCTCAAACTGCCCCATTCTTTGGTTTAGCAAACGCGAACATCGATTCTCAAATGCATCCACTGCATTTTTATTTAGAAATAAATATTACAGTAAAAAGGTACTTTAAGTTTCATTTTGACCCACGGATACTTCAAATAGTAAATTATTTAAAATATTTTTATATCTCAATGCTCCCCACGTAAAAAGCAACGAAATATTAAAATACGAAAGTTTCATTTTTTTCCATAACATCTTGCTGAGGAACAGTCGTTATAAAAATGTTATGCGTCGTGACAACTGAATAAGATAGGTGGTTTATTCTTTTAAACGCATATACGATGAAACATTTAGAACATCATAAAGGTTTCGTATTAAATATCGATGGACATTCAGCTAAGTACTAGGGAATCATAACTGAATTGGAAGAAGATACTTAAGCGACTTACCTTAGCGAAATAATGGCCAAAAATAAAAATAAAGGGTTGAAATTGAATCGTTATTAGTTACAACAAGTACCAGGATAGCAGAAGCCTACGGAGATGATTGCTTAAATGTTATTTAAATATAATATTTATTTTTATAAATCTTTGAAGAAAACGTGTGGAGCAATTTGAGAACTAACCCATTGTATTATTTGTTTTCGGAAATACAAAATTCTTTTTCAATTTTAAGGTCGTGGGGCAAATTGGGAAACGCTTTAATTCTAATTTTAATTTAATATTTTTGTCGTGGGTGACTTTGGGAATACTTCGTGGATGAAAATGAGAATAAGCCAAATACTTACTGTCAGTAATGATTGACATTTGTACATGCGTTCAGAAATTAAAAAGGGTGAATAAACTATTT
>NWSH02000517.1:3264126-3283075 GCA_002382865.2 Heliothis virescens
AAAATTGGTAGAGAGGTAGCTAAGAACTGGGAGAAGGACATAGGACATGTCTATGTAACTGCTCACCATGCTTTGTAACTTAAACCAACCAGAACTGTGCAATGTTCACGTTTGGTGGCAAGTAAACTGATGAATAATTTGATTTACGCCACAATACTCAAAGGAAAATTCAAAAGGGGGAAAGTTCTCATTCCGATGATTCCGATGGTCTAAACCGACATGGGTTAAATAAGCTTGAATTTCCAATCCGTCTTGCATTCGCCATGACTGTAAATAAGACACAGGACCAATCGTTGAAAGTTTGTGGTCTTAATCTCGAACATCCATGTTTTTCACATGGCCTATAATTTAAAGTGGTATGTTCACGGGTCGGAAGACCTTCCGTGTTATTTGTTTTCGCATCTAAAAAACAAAAATGTAGTCTATCACAAGGTGCTACAATAAATGGCAAATAAAGAATCATTGAATAATTATATATTTTTTTAAATGTAATCATGTGATATTGCCATATTGCCTTTAAGGCGGTACAAAGTTCGCCGGGTCAGCTAGTGTTAAAATAAATACTTGGTATAATTTGTCTTTGTGTAAAGTTTACACTTGTTTATAAATTCGTGTTATGTGCCAACATAATGCCTATGCATCAGGCCATAATCAATTATTTATGTTGTGTCTTAATTACTCAGTTCTTCAACAATTTGTGCCAATTGTAGAATGTGAATAATTGTAGAATGAAAATATCAATAAAGTCTGTGAGTCATTCTTAAGGCCATTTTTTGCTTTTAGTTTAGATTGTACAAGGTAATCATGAAAAAAATCTGTAACAAAATGCTCAAAAACAACTAAAGAATTATTTTCTTGTCATATTGTAGCAATGAACTAAATTCTAACAATCACTTCATAAGCCAGTATTAACATGAGCGCGTTTACATTTCCAGTTACAAAAGGATCCAAGCGACTGGTTTACTCTCTGTAAGGAACACGAGTGCTACCCTGACATTTGGTCGCTGCATTATTGGAGTAACTGGCTTACTCCCGTACACCTCCCTAGGAGGTTTAACACCGCTTTCTTTGTGGCAGCGGTAGATAAGAAACCCAAGTGTCTGGAGGGTAGTGCTGAAGTTGTTAATGTTCAGGTACATTTTTTATTTATTCTGAAAGTTTACTATGCAGCTAAATACTTTTTTATGAATAAAGGTGGACTTAGGAAATGGTTAAAATATTTGAGCATTAGTTTTAGCAACATTCATATTACTACATAGATGCTTCTATGCCTATTAAACAGTGTACCATTTTCTTAAAGCAATCTTTACCTTTTAGTGGCTGAGTCCAGAAGAAATATTAAGTAGCGGTAAGAAATTACAACCACCACAGACATACGAGCTAAACCGTTTGTCCCATGTGAAGGACATACAGGAGCTCGTCAAGTTCGCTAAGGAAAGAAGTGGATATGGTGTTGACCTAACCTATCCAGTATTTATAAAAGTGAAAGATGGCACAGTATCTTTATTACCGGGTAAATCATGTTACTATTATCTCTTATTTTTTTTATGTAAGAGGACATAACTGATTTAGTTTTTTGATATCCTCAGGTGATGATTTATACCCCTCAAGTGTAGACTACAACGACAATACAAGAAACTATATAGACCAAACTATATTAGAGTTAAGGAAGAGTTGTTATACAGTCCATAGATTTGAATCGGGCAAGGAGATCAATCAACTTGTTACACAGAATTACAAACCTAAACATCACATCAATATGGAAGACAAGTCCTACCAGCTGCTTTTTAAAGTTTAGTATACACTTTGTAGTTCCAATTCATGCCTTAAAG
The DNA here is from genome assembly GCA_002382865.2 of Heliothis virescens. Taxonomy (NCBI): domain Eukaryota; kingdom Metazoa; phylum Arthropoda; class Insecta; order Lepidoptera; family Noctuidae; genus Heliothis; species Heliothis virescens. The sequence goes on from NWSH02000517.1 coordinate 3,265,959, forward strand.
TTTGGCCTTATTAGCAATACACATACAACCAAGTAGAAGTTTACAGCTAACCCTCAAATAATAGTAATTCTGAGAAAATGGCGGGTTCAGGGCACACGTGGCCCAACAGCCAGGAGGACTACGAACTGCTGGACGTGATCGGCGTCGGCGCCACGGCCGTAGTGCACGCCGCCTTCTGCCGCCCGCGCAACGAGAAGTGCGCCATCAAGCGCATCAACCTCGAGAAGTGGAACACCTCCATGGACGAGCTGCTCAAGGAGATCCAGGCCATGTCCAGCTGCAACCACGAGAACGTCGTCACGTACTACACCAGCTTCGTCGTCAAAGAGGAGCTGTGGCTAGTGCTCAGGCTGCTCGAAGGCGGCAGCTTGCTCGATATCATCAAACACAAAATGAGGATATCCAACTGCAAGCACGGCGTATTCGACGAGGCGACCATCGCCACAGTGTTGAAGGAGGTGCTGAAAGGACTCGAGTACTTTCATCAAAACGGACAGATACATAGAGACATTAAGGCCGGAAACATCCTCCTAGGAGATGACGGTATCGTCCAAATTGCCGACTTTGGCGTATCAGCTTGGCTGGCCACCGGACGCGATCTCTCGCGACAGAAGGTTCGGCACACGTTTGTGGGCACTCCGTGCTGGATGGCACCTGAAGTAATGGAGCAAAACCATGGGTATGATTTCAAAGCCGATATCTGGTCCTTCGGTATTACGGCCATAGAGATGGCGACCGGCACCGCGCCATATCACAAGTATCCTCCGATGAAGGTGCTCATGCTCACTTTACAGAATGATCCGCCGACATTGGATACCGGCGCCGAAGAGAAAGATCAGTACAAAGCGTACGGCAAGACGTTCAGGAAAATGATATTCGAGTGTCTGCAGAAAGACCCGGCGAAGCGGCCGACGGCGACCGAGCTGCTGAAGCACTCGTTCTTCAAGAAGGCGCGCGACCGCAAGTATCTGGTGTCCACGCTGGTGACCATCGGGCCCAGCATGGAGACGCGCGTGCACAAGGCGAGCCGGCGGCAGCCCGGCGCGTCGGGCCGCCTGCACCGCATGGAGACGGGTGAGTGGGTGTGGGAGAGCGAGGAGGAGGACGGCGACGAGGACGACGCGGCGCGCGACCGCCCCATGAACACGCTGGAGCGCGCCGACAGCTCCGACTCCGAGGGTGAGGACCGCGCAGCTTTCACCATCGGTTCGCTCGGCGCGCCGGCGCAGGAGCCGCAGATCAACCTGGTGCTGCGCATGCGCAACGCGCGCAACGAGCTCAACGACATCCGCTTCGAGTTCGCGGCCGGCAAGGACTCGGCCGACGGCATCGCCACGGAGCTGGTGGGCGCGGGGCTGCTGGACGCGCGCGACGCGGACGTGACGGCGCGGCAGCTGCAGCGCCTGGTGGACGACTGCCTGTTCCCGGGCGCGGGCCCGGCGCCGCGCTCGGCCACGTTCCGACTCGCGTCGGCGCCGCCCGAGCCCGAGGACGAGCAGACGCTGCTGGGCTTCGCGCAGCTCTCCATCGTGGACTGACCGCGCTGCCCGACCTATATTATCTATGCTTAGGTACCTCCTACGTATTTTATGGGTGGATATGGAATTATATTAGTTGTATACCGTTTATGCGGTGGTGATTTTTGTGGACCGATGGTATCGCCGGCCGAGCCTGCCGTCCGCTGCGGCCGACGTCTGCGTAGCGCGCATCGACTTGTATACGAAAACTATCGCCGCGTAGCTCAAATGAATGTATATTTTACATTATGATAAGGGTGAATCTGAATTTATAAGAGTATTTTTTGTGATCGTACCGTGTCAATTTTGCTGCTTTCAAACACTGTAATCGATTAGGACCCACATTCGCAAATTTCGCAATGCTATACAAATGATGACAATGAATGACAATAGGTTGCGCAGGCGTATTCGAGAGATCCAACTAGAGGAAAAGAAATGTAAGTTAGCACTAATAGCATTATTTACTTGTTTGTAATAAAAAGCTACCTAATATTTTGTAATTCTTATTACTTTTAAAACAACTTCCAAGTGCCATATTTTTAAAATATGAATGGATTAAAAATTATAATTGTATACTGTAAGTTTTGACAGTGATAAATTTGCATATAATAATAATAATCATTACAGTGTTAATTTTAAATAGCAGGTCTATATAGCACCATAGAATGTTCTTTTTACATTGTTATTTGTTTGTTGCTTATTTTGGAAGTATTTTAATAATAAAAGATGAAATCGATTTCGGCAGGATGTTTTATTAAAACCTCTATGATTTTTCAAAAATGTTAACTAAAAGCTATGTTTGTCCTTAGTCTACAGTTACAATATTTATAACAAGTTCTCGATGGTGGTAGAGTAGTGGCGCTCTGCGTTGATGTGGTGTAGCCGACGCGGCGGGCGGCGCCTCAAACACATACCTATCTGTAAAAACTCAGTTTGGCATCTAAACATTGTCGAAATAAACCATCTATAACATTCCAAAACATGTCCAACTTTCATTCCTGTTCATAACATTATAAAGAGATTCTTAAATCTAAGCGTAATAAGAGTTGAAAAAGCAATAACGGTATAAAAATAAGTTTTTAGGTACATACAAACTTAACTCCATAGCATGTTGGTCCACAAAGAAAATAATAAAAGTTCTATTTTACCGGCTACGAGTATTATAAAGACTACAACGAAATTGTAATTCTGTCATTTTTACAAGTTATTCTAGTTAAATGCGATGCAGTCCATACTTGTTTAGATTTTGACAGTTTATTTAGTAAATTTAATTGACAATTTTAACAAATTATGATCAAGCGATGTGACGTGAAGGAAAGCAGAGATCGTTACTTCAGTACGAAATAACTAAAGGTTATCTACTGTTTATTTTAGTCAATTCACTGTACTTATAGTGGCCACAACAATGCAAACAACAATTTAAAAGAATGTAATAATAATTTATTTTATTTTAATAATTCTATTTCCAGTAATTCTAGAGTAAAGTCATGAGCTAATGGATTGTGGTGATAGGAAAGTAAGTATATGTAATGTGTAGATAATTATAGGGTATTGGACAGGCTGAAAATAAATATTAATAAATAGATTAGAAACGTGCCATTGAGTGAAATGAGATGTTGGGAAGCCAAATTTTAGATTCTAACTAATAATGCCCACTGTTGTGGCCATCACAGTTTTAAGTACATATTTCGTGTAAAAAATATCCGAATCGCCATGATTTACAATTGTCATGTACCTTACAACTAGTGCTAATATAATTAATGTTGAGAATCATGTACATAGTGACTAGGCAAAATGAAGCGTCTAATTAAGTACTTAAGTCTAACACACTCACTCTAGTAAGGCATTAACAACATTGAATCGTGTCATAATAAATAAATAATTTAATCAATGTGTCCCTAATAAAAATACTTATAACACTTAGACAACATATTAATCGTAAACTTATACAATAATTGTGCAGAAAGTATATAGAACCAGCTGTTTATGACTAGGTATAAAATTATAGTTATGGCACATCTAAAAATAAAATATTAAATACTTTGTGCGCGAATACTTAACCGTTAATTAGGTACTATAAAAATAAATTATTTAAATTACTACAAACAATACTTTTGGAAGACTAAATTATTAAGTGGAATGTTGGGTGAAAATTGTAGTATAAAATTATGAGATTCACATATCGCAGATTGTAAGCTGAACATTAAAAATGTATATAAACAGATCTAACAATTTGTAAGTCCGTGTAACGTCAGGCCGATCTACGCAGTAGGCCCGAATGAAAACAATTAGGAACGTAGAGACCCCACAAATCCTTGTGCCGTGCAAGAAAGTGATAGCTTACAAATTAATTGTACTATAAGAAAGCGTATAGCGGTGACTTACGTCTACGTACGCGAAGAGTTTGTACAAATAAGACTCTGAAACGTCCCCACTAGTTGTACTCACAGCTCGTAATGGTCAGCCAAGTTGAATAAATAAAGAAGAAAATATTAAAGGTTACAGTACTGAAATTATCCAGTACAGTATTTACAGAGCACTGTGTGTACATCTAGTGAGAGCGACCCTAAAAAGAACGCGCCGATAAAATTTGACACTGGGGGAAGTGGTCGGGGCCGCGAATCAGAACAGTTCCACCACCTTGCGCTTGACGTACTCCTTCAGCGGCGCGTAGTACTGCCGCCGCAGCGCCACCAGCTCCGGCTTGCGGCGCAGCGACTGCAGCGGCGCCCACTCCGTCTCCAGCACCAGGATAGCCAGCAGCGCGAGCGTCAGCCACACCACCATGAAAGACGGCACGAAGGCTCGGAGGAGGCTGAACCGTGCGGGTCCGGCGCCGGGCCAGGGCTCCGCGGGTAGCAAGGTTCCTGCTGACTCGGTCAATGAAGCCTCGGCGGAGGAACCGCGGCTGTACTCCGCTGGCAGAGCTGCAACGTGCACCACACCTGGTCTCGTTATTGGCATCCGTTATTGAAGATATTTTATTTTTATAATGTCACATTACATTAGGCATTTCCAATTTTTTTATCATATAACTAAATAAATAAATACCTGGTGGCTTAGCCTCTTCTTGGACAGTTCTCAAATGATCATTACAGGCAAGCGCGATGTCCACCGCAGGCCCACTTAGCAAGCACGCTCCGTTACACGTATCATCTGGCCCACTTTCCTCCAAGGGCGCACTATGCGTGGAACGAGGCAGGCTGCTGTAACCTGCGCGTGAAAAGGAACGGTCGAGCGATTGTTGTGATTGATGTCCTAAGCTATGTTTGGACCAAGGTATAGTTTGTTTTGACAGAATTGACCAATGGGGAGCCATTTCACGGCTCATTTCATTCGTCATTAGCCGGGTACCCACCTAGCGCACAGGCTCGCGCGGCAGCCTCGGTGTCCGGATCGCGAGCGATGGCTCCCGCGGCAGCCTCAGTAGTTTTGTTCAATTTACACGAGGCCGCCTCGCGAAGCAGGCTGAGCCATCATAAGTCCGCGAGTATAGCCGGGTACCCACCTAGCGCACAGCGCTCACTGAGGCACCTTTGAGCGCGTCAAGTTTACCGACAACAGATGGCTCGTCGCCGAGCCGTGCTCGGTCGAGCAAATGCGCGCCCGCGGCAGGCCGAGGCACGTCCACACCAGCCGAGCGTTTGGCTCGCGAGGATGCCGCGCGAGCGTGTGCGCTAGGTGGGTACGGGGCTATTCACCATTTCAGGCTAGTTAAGGTTAGGTTATCGTTAAAATTAAATCAAGCAAATTATAAACATGGTATAAACTTGATTGTCTAAGGCTGGCTTTGACAATAGTCTAAGTTTATACCTAGTTATAAACGGCAACAAAATCAAAAGCGGTTTTCACCATAAATACATATACCAGAACATCAAATTCCATCGCAACAAACTATAGGAAAGTGCCCTAGTGTAAGAAGAGATAAAGAAATAGATATGTACGATAAATACCGAAGTCTCCAGTCATGGGAGTGGACGGAGTGGCCGGCACGCTAGACGCTTTTCTCTTACCACCTGTGCTTGAACCTTCCTTCTGGAACAAGTCAATAATCATCTTTAACTAATGGCATTTTTATTGTGATAATTTCCAGTTAAAATATGTGACTTTCGTATTAAGTTTGATTTCTTTATCCAGTGAAAGAATAGGCAGAAAGCTTGCTGTTTTTGTTCTGTTAAGAATGCTATTTTATGTTCTGACTGTTAAGAAAGAAATTTTAGAAGGACAGCATATAATTGATTACTCTTCCTAGCAATTTTTATTATTCACTTCCTAAATATGTATTATATTTGAAGAGTTTTCTTCTTTTTTTAAACTCGCCAAGCTCTGGAACTGCTGACCCGAATTAAAAAAATATTTCAATGTTAGATAGCCCATTTATCCAGGCAGACTATAAGTTACTTTTTAACCGGCTGCGTGAAGGTGTTCCCTTCAAGACCCAGGTGAAACCGCTGGCATCTAATAAGATATATTTACCTGTGAGTCCCTAGGCGCGAGGAGGCCGTCCCGCTCGAGTATCTCCCGCTCGGTGCGGCCGAAGTACTTGAACTTCGTGCCCCATGAGAACAGCCCGCCGCCAGAGTACACGCACGCGTCAGACGATGATGGTAAACTGGATAAAAAATATTTTTGTATGTTAATTGAATCGTGAAGAGGCAAAATGGATATTCTGGAAAATCGATTTCGTGTCGCCATTTTGAATGTTTTTGAGTTTCAAATCCAATAACTAATTCATTTATGGCCGGTTTCTGAGTACCGCTATCGAAAGGTTATCTATTCATTTTTAAGGGAAAATGAATAGATAAACCACCGATAAAGGTGCTCAGAAACTGGCCATTAACGGATTATTAGAATTGTATAATATTTAATATAGTAGAATGTCTATCCTTAATTCCTCGACAACACATACAAAACAACTGTATGTTATTAAAAAAAACTGCGGTTCATTAAACCATAAAACTGGATAAAATTAATAAACCTGCTGGTTCATTAAAGAACGTGTATTTATGAAAATAGTAATAAAAAAATAGTCCCCACAATATTAATTATCTACTAATTAATTAGGATGCAATGAAACAGTTATATTGAAAGGTCATGTCTGTGCGTTGACTTCTCAAGCCACCATAACTACTTAACTATAGCAAAAACTGTGATGTTTTTCATAACAAAACACCACACCTTTTTTATTTTATCTGCTGAATTTAACACCACTTAAGCGTTTAAATCTAGACAAAATCTTACCCACACATTTTACATTTGACAAACATAAAGATATATAAAAATATTTATAATCTATCTATACTGTTTTGTTTGTTTGAACGCGCTAATCTTAAGAACTACTGGTTCGATTTGAATGAAATTCTTTCAGTGTTAGATAGCCCATTTATCGAGAAAGGCTATAGGCTACTTTTTATCCGGGTGCGCCGAGCAGTTCCTACGGGACGCGGGTGAAACCGCTGAACCCGTGAACCGCTGACAGAAGCTAGTATTTTATATGTATGTGTAAAATATCCACTCACGTAAAAAACAGCATCTGTTCAATGGCACAGCACCAAACGTGACGGCAGGCGGGCCCGTTTGGACACTTGAAACCCACTGTATGTTTCTTCTGAAAATCACAATAACATCAATATTAAAAACATACACTTCTTGCCACTCGGGTAATACTAAATAGTTAAGTTCAATAATCTTTAGATATTTCTTTTAAAAAAATCAATAACTAGGCTAATTTTATAAATCGTTGATTGATCCCTCTTTACGACTCCTACTGTGGCTGAAACTATATTATCGTCCTAAAAATAAACTAAATATTTTTTTTTATAATCTAAAAATTCTTGGTTCAAAATATTTTTTGTTCTAATGAAACGTTTATGCACCCTAACGCGCCTATTCCAATTCTAAAGTAAAATGCCTAAAATTCATAGCTATTTGGTACAGACCAATAAAAACAAAATGTTGTGATGACTGCGCCGAAGTTTCCGTGTGCTACGCGATGGACATAGAAACCCACACATTTGAAAAATACGTAACAGTTTATCGCACTTAGACATTGTACATTGCACCCACCAATTCTAAATCATAACTAAGTCTTATAAGAACCTAGTCGCACATTTACTTAAAAAAATATTAAAGGTATTCAAAGCAGTGCTTACGGCACACATATCTTTGATAGAATTATAATAATTTTAATTAGGTAGAAACTGTAAATAGTTTAACGTTTAAATCCGCTAATTAACACAATAAAAATCTTTACACCGCGTGAGATAACAATCTACCTACAGACGCCAGCACATAAACCTACTTCAATCTATCAAACTTCTTCAATAGATTGTTAACCTTATCACAAAAGTGGAAGGTTATTGTTCGATTAGTAAAATTTGTCAGATTTGCGCAGGTTGACCTGTTGGCGTCTGTCCATACTCAATACAAATTATAATTATTCTATTTTTGCTACTTATTTGAGAACCAATTTTTAGATAAAACGGTTCACCGCTCAATAAACGCATGTTAGGCAATTAGGTACTTACATTTATAAATAGACTTAACTCGCAAGAACGGCTTCTCTAAAAGGCTCATTATTTGCAACATTATCATTAACAATTTATATTATACTAGTGACCCGCCACGGCTTCGCACGGGTGCAATTAGAAACCTTAAAAGTAACTGTATAACTCCACAAAATAAAAGTTATTATACGTTTTTTTTTTCATCTTTATTTATTTATTTTTAATTTAGGGGAGTTATTATACGTATAAACCTTCCTCTTCAATCACTCTATCTATAAAAAAAAATCGCATCAAAATCCATTGCGTAGTCTTTAAAATTTAAGCATACATAGGGATGTAGGGACAGAGAAAGCGACTTTGTTTTATACTATGTAGTGATAAAGTATCTGTTAATACATATTTTTACTTTTTACTAACTAAACTAGCTTCTGCCAGAGGCTTCGCCCGCTTCCCGGGGGAACTATTTCCCGTACCCGGATAAAAGTAAGCTTATGTTGTTCATTAGGGTCTATTCTATCTCTGTACCAAATTTCATCAAAATCGGCTCACTGGTTTAGGCGTGAAACCGTAACAGACAGACAGAGTTACTTTCGCATTTGTAATATTAGTAGGGATAGGGGTCATTTTATGCAATGAGGGTTGAGTCCTTTTAGCTCCAGACTCCCTATAATCTGAACTCAAGTTCAAGGTTATAATAAAGCAGATGCAAGTCTTGTATTGACCCTTCTGTGTACACTTTTATTCATTTTCAATACCTTTGTTAGCTGAATACACGAGTATATTAAGTCCCGATTATAATAGATCAAGTTCAACGGTCAATACAGTTGCATAAAAGATTTATTTAATGCTTAGTGAAAGGGTATTAAGATTGTATTTTTTGCGTCATTCAATAATACGTTTTTTAGTCCAGCTGCATCGCACGGCATGCAATTTGGTACGAATTCAAAAAACAACACATCTGTATTAATATTGTAAAGGTGGTTTGTTTGATTGCTTGAGCGCGCTGATTTCAGGAACTACTGGACTGATTTGAAACATTGTTTCAGTGTTAAATAGCTCATTTATCCACGAAGGTTCCCATCTTCCAGGTTCACGGAGAAGCACCCACGAAAAACGAGTGAATCAGCTCGCGGAAACAGCTATTTTAATTTACCTTACTTTTACCTATGCCTTTTACCTGTCGTGTTATAAAATAGTACAGATGTATTGCTAAACGTTATTTTATAGGTATTTCTATAATCAGGATGCAGCAGGGCTTGATGCCCAGGTGCCACTAAACTTACCTCAGGATAATTAAGGTGCACAATAAACATGCGTCCCTCGAAGTTGATCTTGTGCACCTCGGACCACTTGAAGTGGTGCGTCTTGCGGCTGCCCTGGAAGGTCAGGATGCCGCTGTGGTTGATGCCCAGGTACAGCTGGTTGCCTCTGTGATCCTGTGAAGATAGGAGAGTTTAGTATGGTAATGTTGTATTTACATAAATATTTTGGAAAATATATTGATAGAACTTGTGACATTTTGATTAGTATTTTTTACTAAAATATTGGCAATTATGGAGCACTCTTCTCGAATACTTCTAGCACAGTAAAGATTTACAAAATGGAATATGGTGGAGTAATATATCGACAATATAAAGTAAAACAAATTAAGACAGCAGTATTTACAAGATACTTAGAAAGGAAAAGTATTTTAAGGTCCATTTTCAGTTAATACATAAGCATCAGTTTTCTAAACGGAATGATGACTTGGAACTTGGGCCTTTGTTAGAAAAAAATGGTGGGATTTAATAAACACATTTAAGTTAAAATAATAACTATACTAAGCACCAATTTCACAGGTTCCAGATAAAGTTACAGATACTGCCATTGAAATGTTTTTAAGTTTAACTATTTTTCTGTATCTGTCAGATAGCTAGGTAGCTGGTCCAGGCAATTGGTTGGTATCCAGGTGGATCCAGTTTAACTGGGCGTAAAATAGAAACATTACAACTAGATAGAAGACAAAACAACACATATACCCAAACCTTGACAGGATGCGGGTCGACGCCGTAGGTGTCGAGCTGGCAGGCGATCTTGACGAAGGCGCGCTCCGCCTCCTGCGTGCTCATGCCCTGCACGCCACCCGACCCGCCCGGCGTACCCTCCACCGGCTCGCGGTGCAACTCCTGGAGTGGAACCGAACCAAGCAAATAAACTAATCCTATCAAACACTCAGACAGACCCCAAAACACCCACCTTTCACCATTTTTTATGTTTTTGCTGGGAAGAAGTGGCGCAACTAACTCCCCAGTAACACATACTGCACACATATCCCACTTCCTATCCTACTAATATTATAAATGCGAAAGTTGAGGTTGTGAGGATGTATGTTGTTTACTCTTTCACTCAAAAACTACTGGACAAATTTTGATAAAACTTGGCAGTAACAATATTTTTCTGACTATGAAAATAAATGGCACCCTGAAATTGTTGCTTTACCTCTGTAAACTACTGTACGGAATTAATTCTAAAATGAGATCTCTTTTAAATTAATTAGCTGTTTTACCGCGGTATTACCCACAGTAGTTTCGCACCCTTTAGAGTACAAAAAATCTTTCCTCTTCATTATACATATTTGAATAGATATTATCAGTTAATTATGAAGTAAAAGTGAATCTTAGCCATAAACGGAGAGTGACAGTGTGATAAGCATTAGGTAATGTTATCAATAACTGCGAGTTCGCAGCACGAGGGGGCAAAGTTGACGCTCTTTAGATAACTTGACAATGTTAAACTTGTAATGTGAGGAACGCGTGTCAATATTTATAGCAATATAGTAGCGAGAAATAAAATTATTCAACATGTTTCCCAGCATCACGTGGGAGCTACTGGCGGTACCCGGATAAAATATAGCCTATGTTTAGCCTAGCTTTCCAACAGTGAAAAAATATTTCAAATCAGTCCAGTAATTTAAGAGCCTTAAGGGTACAAACAACTTTTGGGTTTCCTCTTTAAGATATAAATATAGATTAAGATAAAAAAGAAAGATATAGATAAATGAAAAAAGGATTGTCTCGTTGATCTAGTGGTTAAGAAATGAATATACAATTCCAAAGAGAGTTAACTCTTTAGCAAGGTAATTCTCACCTGTATCCTGGCTTCAATAGTATCAGTTTGTCTAAGCAGCAGCCTCATCTCGGTCACATAGTTGCCCACGTGGATATTGGGGTCATAGTCTCCAAGCTCGACTGTCAAAAAGAGGTTTTATTTTATTTTTAATTATTCATTATAAAAAATTATACATGACTTTTTGCGCGGGTAACTGGGTTGTGGAGGTCAGATAGGCAGTCGCTCCATGTAAAACACTGGTTCTTAGCTGCATCCGATTAGACTGGTAGCCGACCCCAACATAATTGGGAAAAGGCTGGACTAAGGGCAGGGCAGATGATGACATGACATGTAAGTTAAGACCCACAAAACCGTTGTAATGGTTTGACTGGTCGTTGAGTCTCGAGATAAACCTAAGACAGGGGTTACACGATCAGTCTGGCGTCATTCTGGCATCAGTCACAGACTGACGAAAGACTGACGGGCAAAAAACACGGTACATTTTGGACCATCAGTCCGTCAATCCGGTTACACGATCATTCTCCCATCATTCATGACCAGACTGATGGACTGGACTGACGCCAGACTGATCGTGTAACCCCTGTCTAACAATAACTTTTTTAGGAAGCAAAGAGGTTTGACACAATAAATGGTGTCTATTGTTGATGGGGCTTTGGGGGAACCCCGTAAAGTATTGTGGTATGTTCGTATGAATAGACACGGAAAATACAAAGCGTTGGTGAAACAACAACACCTGTTTCGGTAGTAAAATGTTCCCGTTATATGCATAGAAATTCTTAGAAACCATTAAGCACTTTTTATTAAAAATGTGTATGGGGTTATTTGGTTTCTCTTGCATTATAAAACACTACTAATTTTAAACAATGGATTTAAGGCAGTTTAAACTACACCTTATATCACAAATCAAAAAGTAACTCTAGATAGGTCTCGTCAAACTTTTTGTCGTCGCTGCGCAGAAACCAATCTGAAGTTTGAAGTATCAGCGGATTGCGGTGATAGAAGACGATATGGACGCATACACGGACATATGCTCGTAATTTAGTTGCTGACCGGCATTGAGTTTTCCGAAAATCTATCTGCTTTTGGTTTGATCTACATATTTTATTTATACAGGAAGAAGGCACCAATGCGTACATTTGATAGGAACTTTACATCTTACATGATCATAATTAGATTCAATTAGATACCCATACAAGGCTCAAAGTATGCAAATTACCTATCCACAACCATCAACTAATATTTATAAGTCGCTATACACGAATATACCGCTTCCTGTATTCTTATCAGTTTTCTCGTGATTATGTAAGCGTGGTAACGGAATACACAATGTCAACCCATAAAGTTGCCCATAATTCTTATCAGTAATGTGATAACCACGGTTTAGAACCAATAGTAGATATATTGATAGATTTTTATTGTCTGTTAGGTGAAATGAAAGAAAAAAAATGAAAGGGGATTATTTTTAGAGTATAATAGACGAACATTCATTAGGTTCAATTATTCTTAGCCCCTTTATTTTTGAAATGCACAGCAATTTTCTAATGTTTGTAACATTTCTTGGAGCATGTTATAATTTTAAATAAAATAGCATGATTAGTTTCTAAAATGTTGAAGATTTAAATAAGTTAACTAAAAGCACAAAGCAAATTCTTCGCCACATTTTTTTCTATATAAAAAATCTTACTTTGTATAATAAGTGCTCCCAACATAGCAGCCTCATTAGCTGTACAATACAACCTCCCGTGTAGGAGATCTCTTTTCAGCTGCAAGTATATCTGAAACCTAGTCACATCTTCCTTCAGCAGCAGCGGGTTTGGAGGGTAGAACTTCACTCGGAAACTAAATAGTATTGGCGATGCATCTGCAAGAAAGTATCCAGATATATTGTGAATTTGTTATGTAATTTATAATATAAGTAACATGAGATTATTTTGTAATGTTTTATCTTAATTAATTTTAAGTTTACCAAACAGGAATAACCTACTTAGGTTACCTAACCTAGTAGTTTGTTCAAAAACAACTGACAGTTCCATTTGCGGGAGTCCTTTAGAGGTTTTTAGGCTCTGACTACACAGCCTAATAAACTCCAAAAGCCTTCTCCAAATTGAGGGATCTGACCATACCCACCTTATAAGTTAAGCAGAAGATCAACTAAGATATGTAATACTTTCAATTTTAAGTATCTAATGACTGAATAGGTAGTTTAAAGTGAGTAGACATAACAAAACACTGTAGTAAACATGACACTAACCTTTGACTTGTTTCAGTATTAACTTTGCCATATGCAGCCAATGCTGAAACAATATTACATAAATCATTTTACATGAACACATAAATAAATTAACAAAACAGTGGTAAAAAAGAAATTAAGACTAGGCTAAAATTTTTTTAGGGTTTGAAAATTACAAATTTGAAGTTCTGATTGAACATGCCAAGATCTGAATCCTGTTTTATTCACCACATTGCTGCATGTTCTATGCATTATTTATAGTCTAACTAAAATTTCTGTGTAACTACATTATTTCTAAGCCCAGCAATTACTTCCCAAGTTCCCACAATTTATACTAAACCTCATTGCCTTCCTTTTGGAATTGGCATCTGATAAGAAACCTCGAGCCGAGCTTTCAATAAAATAATAGCGCCATTTGGAAACACTCCAACTGAATGTTTGATGTAGAACCTAATTTTGTGCTTCACTTGAATATAAAGTAGGAATAGACATGAATTGTGGGGAAACTATAGATCAAATCACAAGATTTACTGAACTGGCCTATGTAAATCTGTACTAATATTGTAAAAAAGTAAAATTGTTTGTAAGTTTGTTTGTAGGGGGTAATCTCTGGAAGTAATGAACCAATTTTAAAAATTGTTTCACTGGTAAAAGCTATGTTATTCGTGAGTGCTATAGGCTATATTTTATCTGGGTACGGGCAGTATTTCTCACTGGACACGAGCAAAACCGTGGGAAAACGGCTAGTAAAATTTTAATGTATAGTGTTTGTTTTATCCCAATGGAAAGATAACTTCCAGCAATTATACTTTATAATAAGCAAGCAAGAATATATCAGTATTGTCATGCAGACCCTTACATTTCTCTTTAAATTTTTTGTTATAACAGTGTAAATATATTTTCAGGTTTGTCTCAGAATTATTAGTGAAATGAGTTTTAAAAATAGTTATTACTGATACCAGATGATAACACAGGGCAGTAAAAAAATTCTAATAGGATTTTTAAAATACTTGTCAAATATCTAATGTCAACTGGAATTTGACTAATCCTAATCAATTAAAACTTTCAACTGTCTGCAGTCACAATTTTATTAAGCTGATATTACATCTTGATAAAATATACTAATTGTGTCAGGTAACTAAACATATAATATTAATATGATCATCATGATTATTACATATCTAGACTATGTAGAACTATGTGTACATTGTGTGGGCACAGTAAATTAGGTAATTAATTCACTCACCCTTTGGCCACCAGCGTCTACATACCGAAGCCCGAAATAATCAGTCTCAGTCAGGTTCAACTGTTGACATACATGCTCCAACAAAAACTTGCCCTTGTAACTCGGCTGAAAACAAACGCCATTTATTATACACCCGTAAAAAGAAACATTAAATATTTACGAAGATACTCACGTGAAATTCACATTCTAATATTTCTGTATCCTCTAAAAGCCTCACTGTACATTTATAAACAATATCTCCGCGGCTTTTGAACATGCTGCCTACTATTTATTTACCACAATAACACGTTAATGATTTCTACCAATAAAACATTTTGTTTAAACAAAACATTGCTAACTTGATTTTGATTCCATTGAATTCATTTAAAATTTCATTTGTTTCGTTTCGATTTCGATTCGACACGGGAAGGGGTACCCGATTGGGGTGCGGACAGTGCGGTGCGGGGGTGAGAAATTTTGACAGTTCTTAATTAAGCTCGTTCAGTAATTAAGTACCACACCGGCCAGCAGTAAATCACAAAGTAGCGACTGAACCTTGAATTTTACACCTTTATCTACACAAGTATATTGTATCTTATGCAGGTAATAACATTGCAAAGTTTAAGATAAAATAATAAAACTTCGTATACGTCAGTGGGCACACGTGGAACTTATCGATTTTTTTAAACATTAAATTATATTACGTGTTAGACACATTTAAACACCCCAAAGACCATTATCATCAACATTTTTGATATTAATGGTATGGTTTTGTACTCTATTTGTATAATATCTTTGTTGTCAGCAATTTTCTAGAATAACAGTGTTGTCACCCATCAAATAAGCTTTTAAACATTTCCGAACGAAGTTAGAAATGAAAACATCATATCCGTTTAATACTTCATGTTACCAGATCTGATAAAGTTTCCCTGTACTATGGTTGTTCTATTTTATGTGAATTTAAATTGTCTCATTAGAAATTATTTTTCTGTTTTAGTTTTCTTAGGTTCTATTGTAGAAATAAACACAAGTATAAGCTGAAGGAGTAAAATTGTCAGGAAATCAAAAGAAAATGCATATATCCTACAGTAAAAGGTCAGATGTTGAAGTCAGATGGTGAATTTAAAACCGGTTCAACACGTACTGACAAATGTTATAGTTATTCTCTTATAGAATATCTGTACTAATATTATAATAAAGAGGTGAAATTGTTTGTAAATTTGTAAGTTTGTTTGTAGGGGGTAATTCTGGAAGTAATAAACCGATTGAAAATTGTTTCACTGGTAGAAAGCTACATTATTCGTGAGTGCTGCAGGCTATATTATATCCGGGAACGGGCAGTATTTCCCACGGGACGCGAGTGAAACCGCGGAAAAACGGCTAATTCTTTATATTTTTCTTATAAAAATATTGTTTTCGTCAGAGAGACATTCTCCCTCCTCATCGAGTAGGCAAAGCATTTATTTTTTATTTATTCATCTTAAACACCTATCCTTACAGGTTTACACCCAATGTGACAGTATGAAATTTATGTACAGACGACAGCAGGTCAACCTACCCGAATCTGTAAAATTTTACCAATCGAACATTAACTTTCCATTATTGCGATAAGGTTGAAAATCTATTGAAGAAATTTGACAGATTGTGGTAACTTGATGTGCTGTCCTCTGTACATCTAGTTATAAACCTTAAATAAAAAAGAATAACAATCAATAATAACAATATCTGATTTGTATGTAGGATGTCATTACGGCACCACTTCGGAACGCACAGTGTGTTAGGAACCCTGTTTTTGTGTCATCGTGTTTTTATTGAATTAATCGATAGAGTATACAATTCCAATGGTTAGAGTAAAACTCCGGGCACGCTAAGACTTGTACTTTTTTTTTAAAAAAATGACGAAGTTCCGCAATATCCGACTCTTGAAAACCGAAAAAAAAATTATTATAATTTAATGGAAGTACTTATTCCAGAATTTATTTATTCTATCGAAAGAAGGTATAATAGCCGACCGTCCTACCAATTCTTGTTGCTTTAGTTTGAATGGGTCGAGAGTAATGATTTTTTTTCTGATTTTTCGTTTTTATTTTTTTATTCATCAAAACCGCCGTAGTAGGTGATCATTCCTACATCAAAAAATAGCTTACGCTTTCTATTATGCGTGGTATTAATTTCAAAACCTAATTCATTGGTTTCCAGGACTTATAGGAAATTCAAAATTTTCCTTAGGGTTGTCACTTTCATGTATCCGAAAACTAAACTAACAAGAATATATTTTATTTGAAAAAAATAAGAAAATGTTTTAAATACTTTTTAGGGTTCCATACCCAAAGGGTAAAACGGGACCCTATTACTAAGACTACGCTGTCTGTCTGTCTCCGGGCTATATCTCATAAGCCGTGATAGCTAGAAAGCTGAAATCTTCACAAATTATGTATTTCCGTTGCAGCTACAACAAATATTAAAAATAATTAAGGGGGGTATCCATACAATAAACATGTGAAACCGCAAATTATAACTTTGTTATTCAT
>NWSH02000517.1:3283175-3295674 GCA_002382865.2 Heliothis virescens
AAAAGGAACCGGCCAAGTGCGAGTTGGACTCGCGCATGAAGGGTTCCGTATCATTATCTATACCTACAACTAACCAAAATACAAATATTTTTCGGACAGCAACAAATAACTTTGTTTTTCACACAAATGTATAAATAACAAAGTTATAATTTGCGGTTTCACATGTTTAATGCCAATTTTAATATTTGTTGTTATAGCGGCAACGGAAATACATAATTTGTGAAGATTTCAGCTTTCTAGCTATCACGGCTTATGAGATATAGCCCGGAGACAGACAGACAGAAAGACAGACAACGTAGTCTTAGTAATAGGGTCCCGTTTTACCCTTTGGGTACGGAACCCTAAAAAGTTGTAAAATAAAACAAAATTGATTCAAAAGAATTGTAAAATTAATAATAGATAGTAACGAATAGTATTTTAAGCCATATGCCCAAGGCCGAATATTCGGGTATAGAATACTTGGCCGAATAGTCGGCCAAGTACTAGTAATTACAAATTCAATACCATTTTCTCCATTTGCAGAAAATTACTTATTTCTACCTGAGACCGACTCCTTGGAACCATGCAACTAGTTTTTGTCGTTTCTTAAGATTAGATTAGTATTAGGTCTACTTGAAAAAAAAAATCTATTTTGACTTTGACTCAATCTTTACCATCTAATCCAGAAAATCATGATATTTTGTTGTGTTCGTGATAAGACAGCTAAAACTTAAACAAAACTTAAAAAATAAATAAACTCTGTTTTGGTTGAAGTGGCAGCCCTAAGTGCGGATATTTCGGATATTACTAAAAATCCCAATAACTCCTGGAAACCAATGAATTAGGTTTTGAAATTAATACCACGCATAAAAGAAAGCTTGAGCTATTTTTTGATGTAGGAATGATCACCTACTACGGCGGTTTTGATGAATAAAAAAATAAAAACGAAAAATCAGAAAAAAAATCATTACTCTCGACCCATTCAAACTAAAGCAACAAGAATTGGTAGGACGGTCGGCTATTATACCTTCTTTCGATAGAATAAATAAATTCTGGAATAAGTACTTCCATTAAATTATAATTAATTTTTTTTCGCTTTACAAGGGTCGAATATTGCGAAATTTTGACATTTTTTTAAAAAAAAAGTACAAGTCTTAGCGTGCCCGGAGTTTTACTCTAACCATTGGAATTGTATACTCTATCGATTAATTCAATAAAAACACGATGACACAAAAACAGGGTTCCTAACACACTGTGCACCGGTAGTTTCACCAACTTCCCGAGGGAGCTACTTCCTAGCCTATATATTGTTTTGACGTATAAACTGTATTACTGCCAAGTTTCTTCAAAATCCGTCCGACCGTTTACGCATTAAGAAGTAAAAAATATACACACACACAAACTTTAGCTTTCTATAGTATTCCATGATGGTTTGTATGACGATGGTGATGTTGAGTGTAATAGTGTGAATATTAAAGGATCAAGCATTATACGTCATAAAATACGTCATTATATTTATTTTTATTATTTTGACCGAAAATTATTATTTTGAAAGGGAAATAATGTACTGAAGAGTGACAACACTAACAACCGGAAGTGACTCTTCTGATTCCAGCCAGCTGAAAGAGCAACCATTTCTCGTCCATTCTGTTGGAGTCTATCTCGGATATTACACGTGGATTGTAATCCGTGGTGAGTGTCAGAAGAAATTGTTTAGTGCAGTGTTTTAAAAGTGTTATTAGTTTACCGTAAGCATAAACGATTGTGTTCCCCAATTATATTGGCAGTAATCTGTCTATTTCACATTAATCATCTCAGATTTATAATGTGGTGCAATATTAATCTTTTAGATTACACGTTTTACATCCACCTTATGGTGACGTTAACTTGTGAAAAGATTTAATTATTGCATTTGTTTCAACTATCATTCTCTGTTTAATTCAAATGTCGAATTTAACATGGTTCTCGTTTGCTTACGCGTCACACTTGTTCACCGACCGGCTCGCCACCACGTGGTTGATACACACTTGTTTTCTCTTTTCTCTAAATCGTTGTAAGTTTGTCCCCTCTAATAAAACACTATCACAGTGTTTGAAGTGTATGCAGTGCCAATAAATCATTAATTTTCTTGCATTCGCCGTAATGGCTGACATCCATTGTGAAATGTCAAGATAGGGCGAGGCGGCCATGCGGCCGCCATATTGCCGGCCGCGCGATACATGAGGTTGCGACCTTGCAGATGCCGGCTCGCATCACTCTACCCCTTGCAATTTTTATAACAATAACTGTTTTTTAACAACTTTCTTTTGTTTTGTTCTAGACTAACCAAAAATGGGCAAGGAAAAGATTCATATTAACATTGTCGTCATTGGACACGTCGACTCCGGCAAGTCCACAACCACCGGTCACTTGATCTACAAATGCGGTGGTATCGACAAACGTACCATCGAGAAGTTCGAGAAGGAGGCCCAGGAAATGGGTAAGGGTTCCTTCAAATACGCCTGGGTATTGGACAAACTGAAGGCTGAGCGTGAACGTGGTATCACCATCGATATCGCCCTGTGGAAGTTCGAAACCGCCAAATACTATGTCACCATCATCGACGCTCCCGGACACAGAGATTTCATCAAGAACATGATCACTGGAACTTCCCAGGCTGACTGCGCCGTGCTCATCGTCGCCGCTGGTACCGGTGAGTTCGAGGCTGGTATCTCCAAGAACGGACAGACCCGTGAGCACGCTCTGCTCGCCTTCACCCTCGGAGTCAAGCAGCTGATTGTGGGCGTCAACAAAATGGACTCCACTGAGCCCCCATACAGCGAATCCCGTTTCGAGGAAATCAAGAAGGAAGTATCTTCCTACATCAAGAAGATCGGTTACAACCCAGCTGCCGTCGCTTTCGTACCCATTTCTGGCTGGCACGGAGACAACATGTTGGAGGCGTCAACCAAAATGCCCTGGTTCAAGGGATGGAACGTCGAGCGCAAGGAGGGTAAGGCTGAAGGTAAATGCCTCATTGAGGCCCTTGACGCCATCCTGCCCCCTGCTCGTCCCACAGACAAGGCCCTGCGTCTTCCCCTCCAGGACGTATACAAAATCGGTGGTATCGGTACGGTGCCCGTAGGCAGAGTCGAAACTGGTATCTTGAAGCCTGGTACCATCGTCGTCTTCGCCCCCGCCAACATCACCACTGAAGTCAAGTCTGTGGAGATGCACCACGAAGCTCTCCAAGAGGCCGTACCTGGTGACAACGTTGGTTTCAACGTAAAGAACGTTTCCGTCAAGGAGTTGCGTCGTGGTTACGTCGCTGGTGACTCCAAGAACAACCCACCCAAGGGCGCCGCCGATTTCACAGCACAGGTCATCGTGCTCAACCACCCTGGTCAAATCTCAAACGGATACACACCCGTGTTGGATTGCCACACAGCTCACATTGCCTGCAAGTTCGCCGAAATCAAAGAGAAGGTTGACCGTCGTACTGGTAAATCCACTGAAGACAACCCTAAGTCCATCAAGTCTGGTGACGCCGCCATCGTCAACCTGGTTCCCTCCAAGCCTCTGTGTGTTGAGTCCTTCCAGGAATTCCCTCCCCTTGGTCGTTTCGCCGTGCGTGACATGAGGCAGACGGTCGCTGTGGGTGTCATCAAGGCAGTGAACTTCAAGGAAGTTGGTGGCGGTAAGGTGACCAAAGCCGCCGAGAAGGCCACCAAGGGCAAGAAGTAGCTAGCGCTGTTAACAGCACAATTTTTCATTCAACTGCGATACTTCATTCACCGCAAGGTGTTCCGAAGGAAAGAAGGGCTACAAACTCATTCCTTTTCTATATTTTTTACAAGGCTTATACTGTAACATTATTTTATAATTTATATAAGGTTATATCTGAACTATTTTGTTATAACTGCAAACTAATGTGTAAATTCATAGAATAAAGGTAGCCTCCAGTAAAAGATCTTTATTTTTTATTTTATACCCTTTTACCTTAACTAGTAAAACAAGGTGACAAGTGCTATACAATTTAATAAACAATAAGCACATGAGCCTAACATGATATTTACGTAAATAAGTAAATGATGTTATTAGCCAAGTTGAGTAGTGTGAGTAAGCCACTTGTCTCAAATGTTTCCAAAATCCTGAGTTCAACGAACTCTGAACTATTTCTGAAAGTAGGAGAAAAGTCGTGTGGACAAGTTGGCTCATAATAGCACCTAAAACTATAAATAGACCGGCTATTATGATGCATCGCAATCTAGAGCAGTCATTCCAGTAAAAATAATGACATAGGCTACTGATTTCCTGATCCTTACAACATTCATGGTAAATAGTAACATTGAAGTCTCCCTAAAACTTATCAAGTTCCAGGCTTCGAACCAGATATCTAATCCATTCAGTAGTGGTTTGTGAAAGACAACATCTAAGATTTTATAAAGCAAGTTCCTAATGTGGGTGATAAGAGCACCTCTGAACAAAACTCTTAATTTGTTAGGACTAAAACTGAATTGCTTAGAATCATGCTAGATTCTTCCTGTGGGTAGGTATTGATTTATAAAACTTGTTACATTATTGATTTAGGGTTTTATAAACTTAGGGTCCCACCGACACATCGGGAACATGTCCAAGCTACTAGGGGCGGTCAGTGCTCAAAAAATGGAAATCTCCGTGCCGCGTCCGGAAGTAAAGCTTTCTCAATCAAGCGCTTGATCCAGCACCCTTACCTACCTACCAGTCTTACGAGAGCCCCTTGGTGTAAAATCGAGGCTCTTGGCTATTATCTTATGCAAATTATCGTTACGAAAACCTACTTACTTTATGTAAAGTGATATACATAGTAGATCATACCATTATCTGATAAGCTGACACTGCTTTGAGTTTTTTTGGGGACTATCACTTCACAGTAATTAATGTGTGTGAACTAAAGTTATTTTTTTTTACATTTCGTATCAGAATCTTATTTACTGTCACAAGAATTACATGAGCCTTCAATGCAGATGCATACATAGTAACAAAGACATTAAACATATACTAGCCATAATATTGAAAAGTGATGGTGAGCCATTCATTAATTAGGTAGGTAGTAGGTACCTACTCGAATTCGCGAACATTGCTTACTTAGGTATTAATTTTGCTCTTACTTTTAATTCAAACGATTATAAATAGCGAACTCGAGAAGCAATAAACTGTGTACTAGTTATTATAAGGTTATTTTACTGGTTGTTGTGCTGATAAAGGCTACCTACTTATTGCTGTAGATTAGGTGGTAGACTTAAGGACATGTATAAAATCTGACCCATTCTAATTTCTAGCTACATTCAGTTGAGGTGAATCACCTCAATATATACCTACGTCACGACCAAGTATTTAAAGTGCGTCATATTTACAAGAATTAGCCATGTATGTGAATGACTAATTAGTCAACTCTACTACAATGCCAAAATTATGATCGATTGATTAAAAGCCTATATTTGTGCAATAATTGTTTCAGAATATTTCAATTTTTCTTGCAATAATGTTGTACATAAACGTCATGAACACGTGTCATGAAATCTAGCTCTTGTGATCTCACGTGGCGACACATTGCTTACAACGTGCCTGCTAATATAGTTAAAGCAATACCCAAATCTGGCGTTATTGCGACTCTTTTACGATGATATTGGTTATTGGAATTTTGTACTAGGGTAAGTACAGTTTTAATTACTCGGGTAATCTTGCAGGTATAGTGTAAAAGGTTATCTTAAATACATTATTAAGTACCTATGTAGTCGTAGCTACAGCGAATGTTTAACCAAGGTGTCTGATACGTGGATGGTGTGTCGGTTGGTAAATGAGAAGCTCTAGTCTAGATTTTTATAAGTATAAGAATAATGAAAGGCCATGATGTCTAACATCATTTCATGGAAAATTTCAGGCTGTCTATGTTACTGCGTGGGTTTCGCTATAATCCCACGCGCTTAATTTAGGTCATAGATTCTGAGCTTGTATAAACGTGGTAGGTACCTATAAAGCCAGACAACGTAATGGAATTCAATTGCGATTCTAATTGCGAGTCTTCTTTTTTGAATTTTAATTAGTTTGACTTACATTGATTTTCCTTTCTGCTGACAATTTAAGCAGGCATAGTGATTGTGTTGTGCAATAGGAAGCAAACAAATAAAATATAATATAATTAGTCACTCAATAGGTAGGCATGTCTTTCAGTTGTATTACACAACATTGTAATTTTACTTATAAAATTGATATTTTAGCTGGATCTGAAATTGCAATACTGTAAGTAATAATATTAATGGTGCCGTTGTAGTTTCATCCTAACAAATCAGACTGAGTAAATATGTATAGTGTTCAACGGGATCAATATTGTTATTCCTAAATCCTAAGTTCCCGTCTAATCTAGAGGGTCATTGCCCTTTCACGCGGTCGGCGATATAATGTGGTTCGATAGCAGGTAGATGACCGCGACCTTAAAAATTAGAGGCGCGGTCGCTATATAGGTATTATGTAAATCATAAGCTACTACGCAAATATTAACATGCATATTTTCGTATACTCACATGGCCATTGCGGCAGTTACATAACATATTCGCAATAGGAATTCAAAAGAGTTCCAAGTGGAATTCCCCAATATCCAGGTGCCTATTACGTAGGAATCAGCAAGATAGTTTAGAGTCTAGAAAGTCAAAGCATGTCTGACAAACAATAATAAATAATAGTCGAATCTGCATTTAGTAGAATAAGGGATTTAGTTTAAATCCGTTTGTCTTTGTAGTCTCATCTATCCCCAAATCAAATTTCATCTCCATTGGTTTAGCTATTTTTCTTGAAAACGTGTATACTTTTGATGTTATAGAATGAAGATGTTGTTGATTTTGATAATATGATTCAAATGCTGTTATATGAAAAATAGGAAATAATAAACCGCCTTAGTGCAGACCACGTGTCGCTCAATAGATCGCACCTCGTGCGATTTCCGTAATACTTTTTTATTTTATTCTAAGTAGTAGTTTCTTTGGTGAATTCATGGCTGCAGATAAATGAAAAATGTGAATTTAAATGTTTTGATTTCTGTGACTGTGTACGTAAGCAGACCTTTCCTTGATGAAAAAATATTTTCCTTTCCTTAACTATAAAAAACCTACTAAATATCATCCTCTCGAAAATGTACCTATAGGTACCTACTTACAGACCTTTTTATTAGGAAAAAAATGCTATAGGTAATATACTTAGCCGTTATAAGGAAAAAGTTATCAGCAAAATTTTTATCAATGCCAAATATAGCACAATAGGAACCGGAGTTCCTTCATACATAGGCATCGGCCCATGTATGAAGGTTCCGATTCCTGAATGCTTTGGAAATGCTAGGTAGGAGTTAGTTTTGATAAAAACTGAAGTTCGTGAGTAGAATACCTACGCGCACTGCAAGACGCATTGTAATTTTACCTGCTAATCCTAGATTAAGTGGGGATTAAGAATTTAATAAGGGTAAACAAGTAAATGAGTAAAATGTTAGTTTATTATAGTCTTTATTCTAGGTACTACTTATTTACATAATTTAATAGGTAGCTAATAAGATATATTGTTAGAGCCGCCTTCTCCAGCCTCCTCTTGCTCGATTATCATGTTGGCCCACTCCTCTGCTTGCTTGTACCTTTGACGCTTAACGTATGGAGCGTACATGGTCCTATGTATAACTACCATACCTGATGTTAAGGATATGGCCATTAACATCTTCATAAGAGGGCTGGAAGTTTGAAACCATCTTTTAACGTGTTCCATTATTTATCTTCGCTAATTACTGCTTCAGCAACCTTGGGTTTCTTGAAATAATCGTCAAATAGCGGCCTCCAGATGTATATTCCACTAAATACTCCTAATACTGTCACTAAAACTATCTGACCTTTCGTAATCCCTTTGGGTTTATAAATTCGTATCATATTTTAGTAAAAATAACAGATCTGATGGAGTAAATAACAACAAAATTTCATCTTACTTAATTATATTACTCAGGAATTTTAAGGTTAGGTTAGTTACGTCACAACGCGTTCCAACCCCTTCTTTTCGTGATTGTTTAGTTTTTCAGCATAAGTCACAGAAAACAACGTCATGCTTTAAAAAAATCTCAATAGCGTAAGTTTTTAATTGGCTAAAATATAGTAACAAATGTATATTATCTAAAAACTTTGGCTTCACTGAGCAAGGAGCACAAATTCTGCTACGGTTCATTACTTGCTTCCAAAGCTTTGGAATTCGCATGGAAAACATTTGCATTCGTTTTATAAAATCTTTACGGGAACGATTGATTCTGCAGGCTAACTGGATAAATAGAAATGGATATGCACATCTGAAATCACAAAAGACAGTAGCAAGCTGTAGCAAGACCTTAGAGTATACATCTATAAAGCAAGACTAATCTTTCTTTTGCTTCTCGATTGTGATTACTACGTATGTATGGTTACGACATTATACTAATAGTTTGTGGGGTACCCAGGGGTACCACTACCAGCGCTCGAACATGACATTGTCAATTTTGTCAAAACTAGCGATGTTACGATCTCGAAATTTTTCAAACCGAACTAAGTCGGTTTGAAGGTTCGTTCAAACCGACTTGTAAATCGAACCGTGAAATTCTTAGTAAACCGGTTTGAAACCGAGTTACAAACCGTAATGACGAAGTAGATGCGACGTATGGTCCGACGTACCGTACGTCGCATCGACTTCGTCATTACGGTTTGAAATTGGTACGTCGGCGTCGCATCAACTTCGTCATTTCGGTTTATAATTCGATTTGCAAGAACTTTATAATAAGGAAACCACATTATGGTTACAAATTAAACATACCCGTTTCTGGTTGAGACCAAAAACGAATTAAAATGGACTTTGTCAAGACAAACTCTTATTTTTAGCTCGGAGAGAGGTAAAATAAAATACATTAAGTACACTTAAAATGTTTTTTTTTTATTGAGAATACTGAGATCAATCGAAAGAGAAAAATTAAATAACACACAAAAAATAATACTACACCACAACACAAAGTCACAAATTAATCGTACGTAATACGTAAACTGTTCGGTTCAGCTCGTTCGTAAGTCGTTACCCAAACAAACAACAGTCAACCAACAATGCGATGCGAACTCGCGTCGACTCGCGATACCCCTCCGCCCCGCCCACTCCCCACGCACCCGACGCGCTGCGCCGATCATCCAAGTCGGTTTGTTCGTGGCTCAAACCGGGTTGAACGGTTTGCGGCTCAAGTCGGTTTGAACCGGGTTGGCAGATCGAGTCGTAACATCGCTAGTCAAAACAAACCAAAGCAGAGTTTGTGCCTTGTATTTTTTACTATTATGAGCAAGAAATAGTAAATTGGTTAATTGTTGACAAAAATAGCAATCGCATGATAAGTGAATATGGCTAATACAACAAGAGTTCTGCCTAACATACTGATTACTGGTAAATTCAAAATTATCTTTGCTCCGAAAAACTAACCCACGTGTGGATCATGCTGTCTTTTTCATTGTTTGTGTATCTTTATGAATATCATTAAACCTATGTATGTATAATTGTAGGTACCCCAGGAGTCGGCAAATCTACTCTGTCGCGCATGCTGGCTGACAGGACGAAGTTTACTTGGCGGGAAGTTTCCAAGTTAGCTGAGGAATATAATTGTTTAGACGAGTATGATCCGGAGTATCAGTGCCCATTTTTGAATGAGGACAAGGTTATTTTTATGACAGCCCTTAGCTGATCCTCTAATTTCTTACACACACTAAAACTTTCTACCATGTTTCACATCTGTTTTACCAGTGCCAAGTCATTTTTAAAGTAAGCAATATTTTCTATTTGTTTTCAGTTATTGGACATCATGGAAGGTATGATGGCCAAAGGTGGCAACATAGTGGACTACCATGGCTGTGAATTCTTCCCAGAGAGATGGTTTGACGGTGTGTTTGTCATCAGAACTAACAACACAGCACTGTATGATAGACTTACAGCCAGGTTAGTAATTACAGTCAAAACCGTTTATAACGACACCGTTTACAACAACCTATCGGTTATTACGGCTAGATTGTATGGTCCTGTCTGAATTCCTAGTAAACTATTCTTATGTATTTGGTATTGCTTATAACGACTATCGGCTATAACGTCGGCAACTATATGGTCCCTTCGATGTTGTTATATCAGGTTTTGACTGTATATAATTTTTATAACATTATTCTTCATTATATACTTCAAGCTGACCATATTTATTGTTAAAGTTTTTTGTTTGTTCATACCAAAGGCTAAGGAAACTACTGGATCGATTTGAAAAATCCTTTCACTGTTGGATAGTTGCTCTATTCACCTGTAACATAGGCTATATTTAATCCGAGTATCAAGATGTTCTTTTATTTCTTTTTTTTATTTATAGAGGCTACACAGGCAAGAAGCTTGAAGATAATGTCCAGTGTGAGATATTTGAAACATTACTGGAAGAAGCCCAGTCTTCATACAAGCCAGAAATAGTGACGCAGCTACAGAACGACACTGAGGATCAGTTGCAACAAAATGTTCAAACTATTGTAGAGTGGATAGAAAGGTGGAAAGAGGAAAATATATAGTTGATGTTATGTTTAGTTTGTTTTCTTGTTTATTACAAACTGTTTTGTACTCAGATGAACACGGAACTTTTCCAACATCCTCCTAATATTATGCATGGATGTATGTTGACTCTCTCATGCAAAAAGTACTGAATGGATTTTGATGACACTGCAGTATTATAGCTTTATATAAGAACTAGCTTCTGCCAGCGGTTTCAGCCGCGTCCCGTGGGAACTACTCGGCGCACCCGGATAAAAAGTAGCCTATGGCTTTCCTTGACGAATGGGCTATCTAACACTGAAAGAATTTTTCAAATCGGACCAGTAGTTCCTGAGATTAGCATGTTCAAACAAATAAACTCTTCAGCTTTATAATATTAGTATAGAGAACAGGCTCCGTCTTTATACATGTGCAGGAAGTAATTCCCTCATAATGCGGCCGAAAACTAGTATGCCATAATTTTAGTGTTCTTGCATAGGACTCAATTAGTTTGACGTTAATTACCTACCATGATAAGAGGAGTATGAAGTAGGGATTAATGCATGATCATGTAACAAATAAAACCACAAACATATAAATACAACCTAATTTATTTGTTAATTCCACCGACACTATATAAAGAAATGCATTCAAAATTACTGTATTTAGATCAATCTAAAATAGATTTATAAAACCAACACGTCTAACTTGGATGATCTTACTGGGTGGATATGAATTGCAAGTTGACATGTCAGTGGTACACGGGCACTCACACATTCACACACCACTCGCACACAGATCTTTCATGGAAAGTTTTGCATCACAACTGTTTACAGCTCTTCCTTCTTGGGCTTGCCCTTTCTGTCCCAGCCCTGCAGCTCGCTGGAAGCCTGTTCCGCGATGTACTTCACAAAGTCTTCGAGAGCGCGACCACCCTGGAAATATATCATGGTTATTTAGAGATGCATAATCTTTCTTAGAAGGAATAGAAGATTTCTTCAGCTATAAGTTCGGGATTAAACATAACTGACTTCATTTCTTTAGTTCTAATTGAATAGCAGAGGTAGTATCCATAAATGGAAGAGCCTTTTTTATTTTTTCCCTATTGTGGCTATCACGCCTCGCGTGTCTGAGACGTATTTGGCCAATTACAACATGAAGAGCCTATTGTCATAAAATTTGTCTTCTTATAAACTTACATTGTATCTGACGGGTTTCTTGGTGTTGTCAGCGGGTTTCCAGTAGATGGTGGGGAAGCCGGACACGTCGTACTGTGACTTGGGCCAGTCGTTGGCGGTCGCGTCGATCTTCACGATGTCTACGACTTCGTTCTTCAGCTGTGAACAATATGAAAGTATTTCAGTAATCTATATATTGATAGAATATAATGCACAATGGATTATTCTGTTATTCTGTTTCATCGTTTAGGTCATAGTTATGTGTTGTAATAGTATAAAGGTGGATCCACACATTACGAGCATGCGCTCCGCACGGCGCACAACGCATGCCTCGGCTTGAGGCGTGCGTGTTGACAAATTATACCAACATATGCTCGGGTCGAGCCATCGCGTGCGAAGCAAATGCTCGAGGCAAGTAGGCGCGCAGACTTGGCAAGGCATGTGCTCCGCACGGCGCACAACGCACAGCGCGTGTGCGCCGCACGCGCTATGCACTGTGCACCGTGTGGCGGCCTGCTCATCGTTGCGTTTTTTCTATCCTTTTCATTTCAATAATTGAATTAATAATTATAAAAGCAGTAGCGGATACGCGCACGCGATGCAAAGGCGCCATCTTGACTGCAGCTGTGTGGGTTGGACCGGCCCGAGCATACCTACGCTGCGCGCTGTTTGGCCCGAGCAAACGCAGTTTCATTTTCGCAGTCGAGGCGTGCGTTGATATTGTACGCGGCGCACGCCTCGAACGTGCATGCGCGGCTACGTCCACACCTAACGTAATGCTCGCACTGAGGCACTTTGAT
>NWSH02000517.1:3297800-3320875 GCA_002382865.2 Heliothis virescens
ACATTACGAGCATGCGCTCCGCACGGCGCACAACGCATGCCTCGGCTTGAGGCGTGCGTGTTGACAAATTATACCAACATATGCTCGGGTCGAGCCATCGCGTGCGAAGCAAATGCTCGAGGCAAGTAGGCGCGCAGACTTGGCAAGGCATGTGCTCCGCACGGCGCACAACGCACAGCGCGTGTGCGCCGCACGCGCTATGCACTGTGCACCGTGTGGCGGCCTGCTCATCGTTGCGTTTTTTCTATCCTTTTCATTTCAATAATTGAATTAATAATTATAAAAGCAGTAGCGGATACGCGCACGCGATGCAAAGGCGCCATCTTGACTGCAGCTGTGTGGGTTGGACCGGCCCGAGCATACCTACGCTGCGCGCTGTTTGGCCCGAGCAAACGCAGTTTCATTTTCGCAGTCGAGGCGTGCGTTGATATTGTACGCGGCGCACGCCTCGAACGTGCATGCGCGGCTACGTCCACACCTAACGTAATGCTCGCACTGAGGCACTTTGATCTTGAAGCATTTGCCGACATATGTTGGCTCGCCCTCGCGCGTGCGGAGCGCTTGCCTCGCCACGAATATACAGGTCCACACTTTGTGAGGCATGCGTTGTGCGCCGTGCGGAGCGCATGCCTCGCAATGTGTGGATCCACCTTAACATTGAATACTGCTTCTAAAAATCTTGATTAGCTATGACTTGATTCACAAATTCTTTGTGTGCAAACAAAATGAGTATTACTCTTAGTCATACAACTAACAAGAATTTTGCATAAGTAACATAACATCATAGTTTTTTTGAGAATAGCGTCATGATTCAAACATTTTATATCCAAATCATAGCAGTAATATTTTCAAAATTCATGATAGCATACCTTATCACCAAGTTCCTCCCACACGGGGGCGAGTTTCTGGCAGTGTCCGCACCATGGTGCGTAGAACTCGACCAGAGCATCCCTTCCGCTGTCAGTCACCAGCTCCTTGAAGTTCTTGCCTACAGCTACCTTGACTGGGCCATCGTTGCTCTCGGGAACGGCTTCAGACTTGACGAAGGGTTCCAGTTTGCCGTCCAGCAAGTCCTTTGTGAAGGCCGACAGGTTCTCAATGCTGTAAGTTGACAAACGTGTTAGGATGCATTGTGAAGTAATTTATGTTTCAGGTTGGCGAGTTGAACTGGATAGCAACTATTTAAGAGTTTTTTTGCTTTCTTTTAGGAATCGCGTAGCATACTTTATCATTGCTAAAAACGAACTACTCGATTTCGAAAATGGAGCAGCGACTGATCACTTTCATACTTAGGTATTCTGTGACAAATAAGTGTCAGATACAGGCTACGGTCAGTATAAAAGCGTGTATAATCCATTCAACAAGCCGGAATTAAATCAACTCTTCCTGTGTCCATTGTATTCAGACGTTGGAAAGTCAATCAACTGTAGTTTAAAAAGAGCAGTCGGTCGCCTGCTTATCATTACTTCAAGTTATGCTTTACAAACTTAACGGGGCGTGAAACAATCGTACGAAACAACGGCCAACGATAACGTAACCATAAAAATATTCAGTTCCATAAACAATGGAATTAGGTACAGACGACAGCACATCAAGTTACCACAATCTCTCAAATTTCTACAATCGATTTTCAACCTTATCACAATGGAGGTAGGTTAATGTTTGACTGGTAAAATTTGACAGATTCGTATACGTTGACCTGCTGTCGTCTGTACATCTTATATTGTAGTGCTTAAAGAGTTTTATATGTGGCCATGTTATTTTTGAATTTTGGCGTGATTCCAATTTTAGTTTAAAAGGATCGCAGGATAAAGTTGCTAAAACAACCTTTTATTTCTGAATATTCTTATAGTTTTATTATTTTCAAGGCTGTAACTTTTTTGTTAAATATCCTTTTTCGTTATTTGTAGGATATCAATCAGTAAAGACAATCAGAATTAATCTTAATTGCTTAGCGATAGCCAATAACTACATCACTTTCGACTTGCCTACTGATAATACAAAAAGCCGTTTTTATGGTTTATGTATTCTTACGCATGTTCCAAATGAAAATGCAAGATATGCGCAATGCGCATGCGCTTGCGGATTTATTTTTAAAACATGTATTACATTTCACACCTAGGCGTAGTTCTCAAATCTGACTTTCCAGCTTTACGTTATTTTCCAGACTTTCTTAACAATTCCAGAATAAAACTATTTATTTTGGGATAATGCTATTTTAATGTTCTAGCCAAATTAAAAGTACAATCATGTGTACTTCTTTGTTTAATCTACTTGCTTCATAACGCGCACTGCGCGAAGAGTCGTGATTTATTTTAAGCCTAACACTAAATTTACTTTTATCATTTATAAATGCAAACATTCGCTGTGAAACACTTTCCTTCTTTCAAAACCGTTGAATGATCTTGCGACATACAATTATTGTATTGATTTTTTCATTTTCTTGATATTTTTAGTCTTACAAAGGCTCATCAGGTTGCCCATGTAACTGGGTTGAAGAGGTCATATTAGCAGTGGCTCCATATAAAATACCGGTGCAGATACTCAGCTGCACGCGGATACTGGAAGCCGACCCCAACATAGTTGGAAAAAGGCTAGGCAGATGATGTTTTTTTTATGCTTACCTGAACTCAGCAGACATGACAAACTTGTTGCCGTCAGCATCACGCCCGGCGACGACGGGCTTGTCACCCTTGGCGTAGTCGATGCCGTACTCGTTGAGCTCATGGGTGAAGTCATCCTTGTCACTCACTGCGAATGTAACCTCTGACAGTTCTTTGGCGACCTGTGGGTGACAATGGTGGGTAAGTTAGTCAAAATTGTTTATAAAAACGTATGAGATATAGTTTTGTCTTTTATTTTATATTATTATGACCAGTTTCACAGGGTTCAGATAAAGTCCTAGATCTAGATCTCTCTAGATCTGACAGAAGTCTACTGCCATAGAAAAGTAGTCAAAGTAAAAATATTTTTATACTTATTGCAGATAGCTATCTAGAACTTCAAAGTCAAATGTTTTTATTTCAAATAGGCCTTTGTAGGCTCCTAAGAAACGTCACACTAGTTGTACGGTTCCAAAAAGTTGATCTCATGGAGAAGAGCCGGCAAGAAACTCCATGGACACTCTTTTTAAAAAGTAATATGCTCACAAACATTCTGTTACATAACAATAGGCTGATAAAATTATACAATGCAAATGAAATTTAAACTGTAAATCTATACAATCCAAAAGAAGAAAAAGTCGTTTAATTGCCAGGGAAGCCACACTTGCAGAGCAACTTTATCTGGAACCTGTGAAACTGTTTAAAAATCCATTCTATGCGAGAGAAATGAACAAGAATTTTATTTTATGCGAGAAAAGAAATAAGTACCTGAGGTCTGCCTAAAAGATTTTGAAATAAATCTTCACAAGGCAAAACATTTATTTTGCCTAGCTACGGTTTAAAATAAAAACCTTGTACACCACATATTAAAACCAGGTATTTCTAAGCTAAACTGTTTCGATAAAACTACCGTAACGACATCATGGTAAACCATGAAATTGGTACACCTGATTAAATTATTATTATACTGAATTCACAATTTCTTGTTTTAAAATGTATTTTTTTTAATACATGTGCCCTATTTACGTGCAATTTGTGTGGCACGGATATATTTTGTTAAATATTAAATTAATTATGCATGAAGAATGTATTTAGAATACGTGGGTGTACCCGCACGCTAATTCCAAAGGGACTACCTAAATTACATATTACGTACTTGTACACTACTATAAGGTTAATTTTGATTAATTATTAGATATGTACTGTCTTCGTTTGTAACCCTCCTATGCGAAGTTTGGTGTTGTAACCTTTCTGTCTGTGATTATAAGATACGGCTCTGATTCATGACCACCTGTTCAGCCATTTTAGGTTCATTATCATTTGATAAACCATTATTTGTCTGATATTTTTCTACTAATACCATATATGTCATTTAATGACGCAAAAACTACTGGACAGATATTGATGAAACTTGGCAGTAATATAGCTTATATATCAGAATAACATTTAGGCTATATCCGGGAAATGGAAGTAGATAGACCCCTCAATAAGCGGGTGAAACCGATGGCTAGTCGTATCATAAATTATTTTTAGACTAGGAAATTTTGAGTAGGTACGTACCTTGAGCACACGGTTCCTCCAGTAGTTGGTGCCTTTGGGGTTCTTGACGTAGTCGACGTCGTAGTAAGCAACCACCAGGGGGTCGGTGAAGTCACGGATGTTGTCCTTCTGACGGATACCCACCAGACCGTGGCTAAGGAATTATATTTACAGTTAGTTTAGCTTAGAAATCAATTTTCTTTATCGGTGCCCTTATCACATCTTTTAAAAGAAAAACGCATTATTGTACAGTCGCTGACATGAATGCAGTATCAACTTCCAAATCTTCGCAATTTAGTAGTGTAATACATTGCCTGAACACAACGGATCCACCGGTTACACTAACACCTATTATACGGCTAAAATAGGAACGATGGCAAGTTGCTAGAGCATTAATGACCCCGGACCGTACATATAATACCCGGAAGTATGGCGTATACGACCTCCAAACAGATCACCGATTCACACGTCAACTATGCCACTGTACATTGAAAGCTCGAATAGCCCATGAACTGGGGGTCTACTCCGAACGTGTTAACAACGAACTATCGGCCGAATGTTCGCATGTTTCTTACTACGAAATCATTTTCCATATCGTTTAGTCGGTTCGGTTGCGACTCGTTCCGGCCGAACATCATTTTGATAGTTGTTATATCGTAAACCATAATTAATCTGAGAGCCAAACCGAACTATTTTCGTAGTAGAACAACAATGCAAAGTTCGGTCGTATGTCCGTCGGTCCCGAGCAATCGGTAGTGTCATTTCAGAGTAGAGCCCCAGTTCTTAGAAAAAATCAAAGGCCGATACAATTATTTACCAAAAGCACGTTTCGGTGAAACAACTTTTCACAGTAAAATGGTCGGCCCATATCACGACAGGCCAATGCATTGATTTTTCAATTCACACCCGATCGAAATAATATTTTTTGCATCTTTGAAGCGAAAGCACCCTTCACCTATTAATGTAGTCCGGGCAAACAAGACCTAAAATGGGTATGTGGTTACAGTACCTAATTCCCACCCAGCTGAAGTTGACTTGATTTATAGTCCTATGTCCCTATGTCTATTGGGGCTGAAGGCATCCACAGTTCTCCAGCATCGCGTCCGATCCTGAGCTTCGCACTTGATTTGACGTCCTGCCTATAGTCGCCGCTTCTGCGATGATCGTTCGCTGCTGTGATGAGGTTCACTCTCAGGGCTTTCCCATTTCTCAGTTTGAGCATAGTCTCAACCATCTCTTCTATATGTAGGAGGAGATACATCGTTGTCCAGGTTTTGAGCAAACTGGCAGCAGGTACGGCCGGACTCGGAAGAGTTACCCGAAGTGTTGATGCTGTCCCTGCGATGACGATCAGCTGGCTTTTTTGTCTTTTGAAGGCTTCATGTTCCTTTGGTTCCGGGTCCCGGCCAAGGTGTATATCGCCTTGTACGTCTCCTGAGTATGCCTGCGTTAGCATCGCGTTGTGCAATCCGCAACGGTATCAGCCCATACTCGTCTGTCATGACGAGTACTGCAGTAGATTCTGCTGATCATGCGGTATTGCAGCATCGGGTCTTCGCGCACTGAAAGTGGAGCTGGCACCTTCCTCGACAAGATGGTGGTCGCTGTAGATATCAGCGCCAAGAGCGGTGATGAGCGCCGTTTGAGTTGATTTGATTCTCGGTGGTTCCATCGGGTAAGGTCACATCCTTGTCCTGGCATAACTCCAAGAATCTCTCCCCGTTCTCGTTCCGTACTCCCATCCCGTGTATCTTGACAGCCATCGTCGTACGTGCCAACGTGGCATTCAGGTTTCCCATGAAGATTATTACCACTACTCCGTTTTTTGTCTCTGATTTACAAACTTTAGAAAGAAGAAAGAGAGAGAGAGACAGAGAGAAAGAAAGAAAAATAAATTATTTATTTTATAAGTAAACAAGAAGAATAACAAAAAAACAGCAGAAGGAGGAAAATAACATAACAACAGTAGACAGAAATTAAAACTTAAATTACTAATGGCCGGTTTCTAAGTCTCGCTATCGAAAGGTTATCTATTCATTTTTAAGGGAAAATGAATAGATAAACCACCGATAAAGGTGCTCAGAAACTGGCCATTAGAAGCAGATTTTTCCTACGGCTACGGTCCACGGAGTGTGCGTTTTTAAATGCATGAGTTAATCTTTTAAATCTGTATATCTAAATTATATACCACCACGAGAAATTGGCACCACAGCGCTGATTTCCAGCACATCCTTGGATGACGTGATGGCGTCCCACTCAATTTGTTCAACTTTGCTGAATCTGTAAGAAGTAGCGTAACTATTGGCTAATACTAGTAGATCAATTGTTTTGGTATGTCTGTTGGGTTTGTTTTTGAGTTGAATAGGAGTTTGTAGTTGTGCGTAGTAGGTAACTGTGTATTTTACATTTTCCGGCCTGCAACAGCAGAGTTGAGGTGTGTAAGTCATGGCTGAGCACTGGGAAAAGGTAGTCACGGACAATATCTGTAGAACTTCTGCAACACGTGCTAGAAGGGCGCGACTTTGAAGGTTCGAAATATTTCCAAGTTATTCCATTTACTTTAGGTGAATATACTCAGCCCTTTAAGATCACTGTTCATGACACCCGGCGCCCGTGGCGTCTCCCACTTCTACCGCAGCGGCTGGAATGAGTGGATCGCTCCCTCAAACGCTCCACCACTTCCTTCGCTAGCAGGACTGCTTCGTTGAAGTAAGCGACGGCATACGTTCATGGTTTGAACGGGCACAAGAGGTCATCGCCGCTAGTTCGTGCTACAAAGACGGTGGTCTCCCTCGCAAGCACCTCCATAATATGCTCCACCGTGATATCCAGGCGGCCCGCGCTATGGTGACACCCGATTGCCACCTCTCACTCGATCCGAAGCGGGTATCCCCCGAAGAACCCATGTCCGATGAGAAGGTGTTAGGCGAAAGGTAAGGGTGCAATTACTCCTTCCAAGTTAATCCTGCGCAGGGCTATGACAGTCGATCCCCATTCCACCATGAGTTCGCGCCGGAGGTACAGTGAATGACAAAACAATGCATTGGGTTGTGGTGATATCGGCCGACCATTCCATTGTGAGAAGTTGTTTCAGCGAAACGTGATTTTGGTAAATAATTGTGGTGATTTTTTTCATGACGAATCGTGTACAGTGGCTTAGTGTGAATTGGTGATATGTTCAGGATTCTACAGACGGTCTTGACATATACATATACATTCTTTCATAGCAGTTCTTTCACTGTATACTTTATCGTGAAGTTTTAATTTATACAAAACTCCATGTTTTTTGTATATTTTTTTACCCATTCAATATTACAAGTACGCCGCAAAAGTATAGAATTATGAATGCAATTTTTTTCTAATATAAAATACAATTATTGAAGAAAAAAATAGTTAAAAGCAGGCGACTTCGTTTGCCTTAAAGGTGCACTTGTCTGCACTTTGATAAACTTATTTACATCATTAGTTATGTTTTGTAATATGTACAATGATATTGTTAATGTTTCTACGGTGACGTGGTGCAAAAACAGCTGGATATAAATGCCTTTACTCTTTCAGTTATAAAATACATATATAGAACAACATAACATGTAGTGCTGGAAGGTAAAATATGTGCTGTAATATGCAGTGAAACTGTAATTTTTAAATTTCTTATTTTTTTTACCCAACTGCCAAGAAGCGTCACGAATTTAAAGTCAACTAATATCTTTAAGCTATCTATTACTCTACCTAATTATAATCTGCTCACAGCATAAAAGTAAAAAAAGTTACGTGCAACAGACATTTTCAAAAAAACATACAATAAGTAAATACATAAAACACTTACAAGTTATCCTTGATGAAAGCCTTGAGGGAGTACTTCTCGATGTCACCGCTGTACACGACGGACGAGTCTTCGAACTTGTTCTGGAGGCGTTTGGGGCGGAACAGTACCACGTTATTCCTGTTTCCACAATAATAAATAAATAAATTAGTATATCATGTACTGTATACGGTACTACCTACATTTAGTGGAAAGTTAACTTTGGGAACCTTCTGGGAAAAAGATACCTATTAGGCATCTTCCCCTACTAATATTATAAATGCGAAAGTTTTTGAAGTTGTATGTATGTATAGTCTGTTACTCTTTCAAGCGCTAACGACGGAAACGATTTTGATGAAACTTGACAGTAATATTAGCTTATATATTATCTTCTTTTTATACGGGTGCGAGAAGTATTTGGAGAGCGTGTAAGCCGCTGGCTAGCTAGTCTACAATAATAAAGTAAGAAAAAATATTCAGTAGTAGAAGATAAAATGATGACCCGAGGACCGGGCGATATGAAACGCATTAGGGAAGTCCTATGACGAAAAATATATAAAAATAAGATATTTAAATTACGTACAAGATGGATGAGACAAATAACTAATTGACAATAGACTGCAACTGATTGCATTTCCACTCAAAATATTAAGGCGCGGCCCCACCGCGGTGCATGCTGTGCACGGGCACGCGGCGCATTTTAGCTGCGTGTATTCATTTGACAACGTGGGTCTACGTTTCCACTGGAATACACGAATATGTAACACGACTATGTATAGCGTGGCACGGGGCACGGAGAGGCTACGCTGCAATAAGTGAGCTGTACGTAGTCGACGGTCATATTCGTGTATGGAGTACACCCACGTGGAAACGTAGACCCACGTTGACAGCGTTGAGCTATGTAACCGCCTATTCGAGCAAGCCACGCATGTATCAATGACGTCAATTCGTGCGTAGCCTCTCCGTGGGTTGCAGTGGACACAACCACATACATTTTCTTCCAAAGCGAAGCTTATTACACGTGCGTAGTCTCTCCGTGCACCGCGGTGGGGCCGCGCCTTTACTTTCACGAAAATTAGTTTTTGCTACATCTAGTAACTTTATACAAAGCTTTTAGACAGAGTATGATATTTCCATGTTTATACGTTTTTGGAAAACCTGCCATGTAAATCAACATCACTAACAAGGTGCTAAAAGTCTAAATTCAGAAGTCGTTGACCGTTGGATGACGTATTTAACTTTATCTTATGTATTAAAAGAATCGCCATAATTGTAGTGCTGCATTATCGCCGTAATTAATGAAATCATAAAATTCAACATGAAGTAAGAAACAATTCATAAAACTCTCAAGCTTCTATGATGACGATCAACGTTGTTATTACATGAATATATTGAGTAAGAAAACTAAGCACACCACGAGTAATATTATGAGTTTACTAGCTTTTATGGTATTCTGATATAAAAACTATATTACTGCCAAGTTTCATCAAAATGCATCCAGTAGTTTTATCGTGCAAAGTAACAAACAGCCTAACAAACTTTCGACTACTGAAAATGGACGATTTAAAACGTATTGTACAGTGTCACCTCTATTATGTAGATATGACTGGCTGGTGCATAACAATGCAATAAAGTTACGTAGGTGGCAGGTACCTTATTAACGTTTCCAAATTAACGTGAAACGTGCAAAATTGATAATCGTTTGTCACGGTAATTGTGACATTCAGACGGTTTACAAAACAAATCCGTTTTTATTGACTAACTTTTACATACTCACACGCAACATATAATGCGGTACTTTTCTTATTCCAAGATAGATATAAAGCATAGTCAAAGTTATGTTACATACCAAATAGGGAAAAACCAAAAAGGTTTGCGTGTAATTAAAATTTCACGGATGCCAGAAAAGGATTTTCAAAATAAGAATGGCACCTCTATGGCCTATAGACGAAAGGTCGAAAACACATTGGCAGCATTTAGCATTCTAGCAATACAAATAGTAATTTTTAAACCGGCGTAAATTAATCAATACCCAGCTACAGCGAGATATGAAATCAACATGTAAATATATTAATGTAAATTATCTCGCGTGTAAACCAGTTTGTGGAAGCCAGTCATAATCGTACACGTGGTTATAAATGCTGTCTGGTAGCAGTTACAAGACGTCGCGTCGTAAAAAGAATGTGAAGTTCCTATATAAAAGTAAAGTTAATGTGAAGTTTTTTTTTGTGTTTTCTTTTCAGAACTTTGTATGAAACATTGTGATTTTTGATTACGACGAAGTAATTTTGAAAGTCGTATCTCAATCCGCATGAAACATAATTTTGGGTGATGTTATGAGAAAATGTCCAGTGTTATGTGAAGAGAAGATCAAAAATTTACAAACACAAGGGACATTGAAGTGAATACAAGACCAGTAACTAAACAACTAAACGAATGAAACTGTATGAATCTTAATTATTGATAAAAATAATACGCCATTGAATTGAGCTTTCCTTCTTTCATTGAAGTCGACTAAAAATCCATTTCACTTTAAAAAAAAAAACTACTTCGCTTTGAATTTTACGTGTCTAATATAGGTCTGAACATGAACATATTATTATGACTAGAGTTTTCAATGTACACACACGATCGTATCAATACATGACGTGTCAAGTCACGGATGAGGATCATTTGCTGCCGTTTCACCGATTGATGCAATTTTCCGCAGTTTCACACTTAATAATATAATTATGTACTAAAAGGATGGATTATTTCCGATTTAGAAACATCCTGTCCTAACTGAAAAACTCGACTTTCTGGTGGGTATTAATTCGGCAAATTGGTAGAAACATAAAAAATTTAAAGAAATGGAGGGTTTTTTTTATCCAGGCGAAGGAAGTGGTTCCATCGAACGCGTGTGAATCCGTGGGCAACCACTAGTGCAATATTTATGTATCATAGCTTAACCAGTATCCAGAGAAGGGCAGTTACTGAGATATTCGAAATCCCGTTCAAATGACACCATATTGATTTATGTATTGTTGGATAGGGGAAAGCCTTGTTAACGTAATAAAACTTTGAGCTTTGACTATTAAATACATTAAAATTGTCATGTATATCCTGTATTGAATTTATGTTCTTTTAAAATAGAGTTAAACATTTAACAGTTGTTCGTAAACTCGAATAACAGTTGATAACAAATATTATCGGTGTTTTTATCAATTGAAATGTCATAAATAACTGCTTCAACACATGAAAAGTTAAAAAATAGCTTGGGTGGTAACACTTGTATATACAATATTATAATAGGCAGCTGTCTAAATATCTATTTATACTTACTTTGTAAAATTGTTAAGTGTTTAATTTCTTTAGAATATTAATTGTTATTGAATGAATTGATGATTAGTGAATGAATAGTAATTATTTGATTTGTTTCTATTTCTTGGCGATTGCACTTTTATTATAAATCCTATATTTTTTTCCCCTGATATATTATTAATTTTCTTATCAATTTAAATACTTTATACTATGTGAACACAATATGTCGTGACGGAAATGCAGTCTAATTACCAGTAGTTGCATGTTTCCATGCCAGATATCGACAGATACCATAAATAATGGCATAGGCTTACAGAATGTCATAAAAATGTGTACGCTCATAGATACATAAGGCACTAAAATAAGGACATTTTACTGCAACCTTGTACTAAATATGTCATTCTTTTTACCTGACTGCCAAGCTATTATTTAGCTTTTTAAAACTGCCTTACAATTTGTTTCCATGAGTCCTGGCCATCATCATTACACAGTATAAAACAAAGTTGCTTTCTCTGTCCCTATATCCCAATGTATGCTTAGATCTTTAACACTATGCAACGGGGTATGATGCGGTTTTTTTTATAGATAGAGTGATTGAAGAGGAAAGTTTATATGTACAATAACATCCATTCAAAAGTGGAGAAATAATGTTATTTTTGGGGTTTCTAATTGCATCCATGTGAAACCAGGACGGTTCACGGGACAGGTATGTTGCTGAAAGAGGTAATAACAAAAAGGTAGACTTACTTGTATCCAGCCTTTTCAAGCACTTCCTTGGCGGTAGCGTGACCGAATGTGACCTCTTCACGCATCTTGTCGGCAGTCTTGAGGAATTCACCCTTCAGGTCGCTCTCCTCCTCGAATAATCCAATGACAACCACATCATCCTTGTTGCGGAATGCCTCGAAGTCAGCAACAGTCTTAAGTTCCTTGGAGCTGGGGCCGACTTGAGCACGCATGTATTTGACGATACCATCTATAGGGGAAAACATTAACTTAAGTATAGTAATTTAAATATTAAAGTAGGTCAATGACCTTTATGAAATGAAGGTTTGTAATGATGGATTAACAAAATAAGATAGCAAATTATCACATCAAGCTTGTCAAGATTATGTCAACTTGATTAATAAAGAAATGTAAACTGTTAAGTAATGATTTTCCCGTTACTTAAATGAAACTTGTTCTGCAGCATTTCAGGATTTAGATTCAGAATGGGCATAAGATAAAATTAATAAAAACCATCCTTAATCAGTGGGATGTATTATCAATACAACAGGAAATTAAAATAACCAGTTTTATCAGTTCTAACAACATCTATAATTTTGTGGTTCATCACTTTCCTGCTGTAAGAGGAAACTCAATTGTTCATTGATTTTTCATTTTAATCTATCTACTATTGTGTTTTATAAGGACCTTTTTTAGACATTATAAATCAAAAAGTTTCAAGTTTTTAAACTAAATTTGGTACTGTGAAAGGATAACTGTATTATTTTTCTCTTATAATATTGATGCAACATTTTTATGAATTAATACAGTTATTGATACTATTTACAGAATGATAAATGAAATCCACTTGATGAATCAAGGTCAAGTTCAAAGTTGTATTGTAATAGTAAATATTTTTCCCAATTAATAGTTCTTATCTATTCATGAAAATCAAAATGAAAAAGTGTAAGGGTATTTATGTTAAAAAGTAATCTCATAATATGTTAGTGAGATATTTTGTAACTGTGGGTATAATGTCAATAAAAATATCTACTTTTAAAAATTAAAGAAAATAATTGGGGTCCAAAATAAATCTTAGGTTAAGTTTTTTTTTGTAATAGAATAAGGTGATTGTAAATATATGTAAATAAAATATCACGTTTGAATGGAAAAAAAAAAAAAAAAAAAATATAGAAGTAAAATATGAAAAACATCATTTTACAATGTAGGTAGTTTACCAATAAATGGTTTTTTTTTCATCAGAAAATAATGTAAAAGGATTCCAATGGTAAATTAATCTTGCACCTGCTTCTTATTGTTGCTCAGTGACTATAACTATAATTATTCCTAATATGTATTAAAACCATAATTAACAATCTACCTACAGAAACACTTAACATAAAAAAGTCGTTGGCCACGTAAAAACATCGATAATATATTCTAGAACTTACTTGACTCCCTGGGGCCATTGTACTCCTGTGAGACCTCTCCCTTTCTGAAGATCTTCAGCGTAGGGTATCCCGACACCGAGAACTGCTCGCAAGTGCTCTTGCCACCCTCGGTACAGTCCACCTTCGCCAGCGCGACAGGGGGGTCATCGTTCTTTAGCACGCCGGCCGCAACCGCGTACTCAGGCTTCAATCTCTTACAATGACCGCACCTAACCAACAATTACACACGCAAATCAAACAATCGACCCATTAAACGCCATTCATAAGTTTACAGTTACGATAAATCATTAATTACTCACCATGGTGCGTAAAACATGACCAGGGCAGTTTCATGTTGAGGTAACACCGACGAAAAGTCGGCATCTGTAAGCTCCAACACATCTTCTTCGGCGGCTCTACATAAATAAATTACACCTAATAATAATACAATTTTGAGTGATCCCAACATCTTTGAATTTTTATCGGCACTTTTATAAAACCGTGCGCGATTCTTCGCCGTCCAACTCGAGCTGAGAAAAGTATGCAGAGCTAGAGAGAGAGGACAAGGACCGGAAAAATACACGTATGATGCCGATGATGACACTTGCCGGCACAGCGTTGGCTGATTCTGATTGGTCTGTTTTCAATGCGTTCAGAAATAAATGTCTGCAATGTAATCTTTCCGTAAATACATAAATAAGTAAAAAAAAAATTTACTGAATTAACCATCTGTTTGAGTTCAATCAACATGCCGATAAAGTATTTTATCATTTGATACGAAATTATAATTGAAAAACCAAAATGTACCACTGAAATAAAATTTCTACTATGCAGATGTTAGCAACACACCAACACCAACAGCGGCAATTGGATTTTGCATTGGGATTTCCAAGGGATTCTTGCAAATTAATATCTGCACACCAATCCACCTATGAGATTATTTAATAACATTCACTATAATATTATAGCTGCAGCAATAAAGAAAGAAAAGTAAGGATTGATTTTGACTTTGCATAGAAGAATATGCTGAATGAAAATGCATCAATCCTTTTAATAGTTTTAATCAGTTAAAACGAAAACAAAGCGATATTCGAAAGACCTTTCGTAGTACATACATTAATTTCAGCGATTTAATGAACTTGCATTGATATTTCGTGTTGTTACAACTGTTTTGGTAGTTTTAGTTTATGAGTAGAACATTTACTACAGCACTATGGTAACACCAACACCTCGGCTTTTTGTCAGTTGGCTTCGCTGTCAAACCGAAAATGGCAGCGACGAGTGTTGTCGTTCTCGACAGAGGCAACAATACAACTTGTACCGTAAATCTTTTCGGTAAGTAATGTTTTAAATATTTTTCTGAGTTAACTTTGATGTGTCATTATCAAATTGTCATAATTCTGTTAATTATCAGAGCATTAACAGCAGCGGCCGCAT
Organism: Heliothis virescens; assembly: GCA_002382865.2. NCBI lineage: Eukaryota > Metazoa > Arthropoda > Insecta > Lepidoptera > Noctuidae > Heliothis > Heliothis virescens. The sequence continues at coordinate 3,312,617 of NWSH02000517.1, forward strand.
AACCTAAACTTCTTTATTTATTTTTGAAATAGGACGCGCGTAACTTTAAAAAAAAATGTTTTTAATGAAATTCTCAAATGTTGGATTGATTATGATTGCGCTAGTGTATGTTAAAGTTCATGAATACATTTATGTAAGGAGTACGTAGCGTAGTTGGTGGTGTTTAGTGGATAGGTAACTAGTTTTTTTCACATTGAATAGAATAAGTTGTCTGCGACGGCTCTGACCTTGGCTATTGGATTGTAGGAAGTAAACTGTAGATACTTGCTTTTAAATTGTAGGTTGGTATTTGATGTACTCACAAAAAATAATCATAAGTCATACTCTAGCAATAATTTGGCTAATACATTAGGAAGTGAAGATGAACATTAGGTAGGGTCAGCTCTAAACTTAGATTATGATGTCTATTTAATTGTTGCATCAACCATATTATCATAAAAAAAACTTTTTCTCAATCAAAACTATACTATTTTATCAAGAAACTAATTGATTAACCACTACATACTTACTCAAGTTAGACATGATTTAAAAAAATAAGTTTAACTAAACTTGGAATTCAATAAAAACTTTTTATTTTGCTCTAGGTGCTACGGTAGTATCATGGAGAGTGAACAATCAGGAACAGTTATTTGTAAGGTAAGTTACAAATTAAAATTCTAGCATAAAATATTTTAGAAGTATGGACTTCAAAAAGTCAAATGATAAACCCTGGAACGAGCCTGAATGGTTATCTCAGTTATTTTTTTATGAAAATAATTTGAAAAAAAATATAATATAGTATATAATAAATATAATAAAAAAAAACATTATTAAGTAACTTTTATATATATAACAAACCAAATTTTATTAAAAACCAGTTGTTGTTTATTTACATTAAAAAGGTAATTTCTGTAAGATAAATAACTAAACCAGTAACCATAGTATCAATTATTATCTCCCATATAACCACAAAATGTAATATTTGAAGGCATTGTAACTAAACATTGACTGATTAATTCATCTTAGACACGGTGTAATTAGTCTTTGTGGCAGTAATTTGATTTGCATTAATTACATATGCCATTTGTATTTGCATGAATTAATATGCTCTGGAAACTGACAGAGTGATAATAATTTACAACTCCATTGCTTCCTGATTTTGTCCTGATTAATATTACCTATTTTAATGCCAATAAACAAAGCATATTAGTGGCCAACCAAAAAAGAGAATTTCCTTCATATATTTATTAAAAAAAAATATTTTTTTTAAAGTTACAAGAAATTTTCCAAAAGTTTATTTTAAAAGTAAAGAAATATACATTTTTCAATAAAAATTTAATGGATTATTGTTAGCTTTAAATAATACAAGTTGTGAAAGGTTTTCCAAAGTACTTCAGTGGCGCAAATGTATGTGGCCTATTATTGACCCCAGTGGAACTCTTCCGTATACATTTCCAATCTTATGATGTTAGAATTCATTTTCTTTTTCTAATGTACCTAATAAACAATTTCTACTAAACCAACGACAATGCAGTACCAATTATCGCCATTAGAAAGCATATTCAGAAAATTTATCAAGTTTTTGCACATAATCTAATCTTTGATCGGAGTAGTTACGTATCAATAAGAAGCGTGACAATCCGTTTGCATTTGAAATTCATATCTCATGTTTTTATACTCGTATGTATCGAAAAACTATCGCGAAATATCGATTGAATTCTGCTTAGTGAAAATTTTGATCATAGCAGATTTTATTGTTTCTAATTTCTAAATAGCTGCTTGCCATTATTTTACTCGGCCTCTGAGGAAACTGTATCAACCACAAACATTAAGTATCGGATTTCCTTTCTTACATCTACCAAATTTTATCTTAAGCTATATTTATTACTCATCAAAGCGTAACATACACATATATTCGCATTAGAATCTATACTAATATTATAAAGCTGAAGAGTTTGTTTGATTGTTTGAACGCGCTAATCTCTGGAGCTACTGGTCCGATTTGAAAAAATCTTTCAGTGTTAGATAACCCATTTATCGAGGAAGGCTATAGGCTACTTTTTATCCGGGTGCGCGGAGTAGGTCCCATGGGACGCGGGTGAAACCGCTGGCGGAAGCTAGTCAGTAGATAATGTTCTTTATTAAACCAAGGCAAAATTAACCTTAAATCTTAAACCAAATCGCATCTTGTAAATCCGTAGTCAGGTATTTAAATCCTAGGTAGATGAACAATGAGCGACTTTCGGAATGAGTAAGGTTAGATCGTAGACAATAGCGCGCCCGTGAAGATGTCTGTTCAATGACGACGGGAGAATGGACAACATGAGTTTTGAACGTGTTATTTGTTAATGCACCAATTAGGCGTACTTCGTTTTAAATTAGCTAGTAGAACACGATGAAGAGGAATTCTAATAACGTGGAAAAGTAGTACTTTCTGTTAACGGTGAAACGTCTGAATCAATCTATTTGAAATGGCTTAGATATGTTTATGACAATCGTTTTTAACCGTGGGCATTTATCCCTTTACCTAATTTCAGATTGTAAGTACAGGCAGAAATGAAAGCTTTTAATAGCAAAACGTTAATGATTAGAATAATTACTACACCTTAAATGTAATAGCCTAACAATTAAAGCCTCCTCTAGTCTGGAAGAACATTAAAAACACACTCCATAAGTGTATCCGCGTTGAAACGAGCGTCTTCCGCTAATGAGCCACGCTCGATTAGTGGGGATTTTGGCCCCGACAGGCTTCGGGTACTTAAGTTACTGCAGGAAAATGTAACCTGAATTGATGATAATACCTTCTGACACATGTAGTTCTCAGAAGCTTTTCTGTTTCATATACTTCCTTTTAAATGTAAGGTTATGCCAGATTACAGAAAAAAAACAAATCGTAATTTTACCTACAATACTAAGACAGGGTTAGACCTTGTGACGCTTCTATCCTTTTGCGTAATTTTCGATTTAGGATTTCTCATTCGGAGCACGTATTCCTACTACTCTCTTATGATATTTGTCGCCTTATTTTTGGGATCTCAAAATTAATCACTCTGATGAGCTTGAACATTAAACCATATTGCCTTCGTCTGTAGGCACAGAGCACAGTGACAAAGCAATTATGACAAATCTGTGAACACCGACTGCTTCAAAAGTAACACGCCATAATAATACAGTCTCATACCAAGGTTTCTTTTATTCTACTTAATGACTATGAAATAGCTCATTGAAGTCAAAAAGCTCTCAGAACCACGATGATTACAGCAATCGGAAATTCATTAAATCATATTAATATCGATGTATCGATGAAGACAATGCGATTCAGTGTTCTTCCATATCCGTTAGTTAATTGAATACAATGGAAGTGCTTGCTTATCTCTTCATATTACGAATGTACATACATAACATTGATTATGGATATTGTGTGTATCTGAAGCTCTATAGTACTTAACACTGATTATTATCATACTACTTAGTTATTTCTGGAAAACTTTCTTGTGCTTCAACGTCATTAAGACCCGTTTTATCAGAAAAGAAATTCTTGTCTAATTCAGTAATTCCAAATGCAATTATATAGCTTCCTCAAGTTGTGGGTGCACTCGTATTAAGGCTTCCTAATTACGGTTTCATGAGAAATATTAATGTAGCAAACGCTATGTTTAATGTCCTTGTCTAGACATTCAAAATAGATTAGACGTCATCTTATATTGCAGCATCTCTGTAAGTTGATGATTTCTATGAAGATTTGTCTTGTCTTGAAAACAAAATGATTGTTGAATAATTTTGACTAAATTAGTCTTTAATGATAGCTTTACTTGCGCGTACATTTGTCTAAACCTACACGTAGCAGAAATTTTGTTCTTATTCTATTGTCTCAATTTCTATAAAAGTTGAGACCATTAATAAAATCCTGATTCATTACGGTTGTACAAGTCACACCACGTCTTATTTTGCCGCAATTAATTCCAAATCAATTTACTGACAACGTATTGTGCGGATGCAATTTGGCGTTGAGACAAAAACCCGTCTCCGGGCCGCGAATGGCTCTAACAAACGACCGACTGCCACTAATGATTCTATGCACAATATATAACTACGTATAGCCACCAGTAGCCAGTGTAGCCACACATTTGATGGCAGTATCATTACCTACAAATTGATTCGTTGTATTAATTTTCCCCAGTTCAGAGCTAATAGGATCATTAACATTAAAGATAATTCAGTTTATTTACAACTAGACTATGAGCTTCACAAATGATAAGATGTTTTGAAGTGACAGCTTGAGGTCCTTGGAAATTAATTACTTTTTGATTAGGTGCGGATTGAGATAGTATAAAGAGCCGATCTGTAGTATGAATTATAGTTTTTGTTGTAGCGCTTTGAACGCATTAATTCTTCTATATATTAATATTCATTCATTCAGTTCCTTCAACTTCTATCAAATCCACATTCTATCCTTCATCTCAGTTTTTTAATGAAATGCCTTAATTGCACGCCTTGTTTTAAAAACAGATTTAATCAGTATTTCGCAGGGAATTTAGTAAATTAAATAAACGATGTCCAAGGGATCCCTGGTGGGCAAAAACTTGTCGGCACGCGCCTTCTGTTCTAATATCCAATATAGTTTGTACTCTTGGTGTTTTTGCGCCTCCATTGTGCCGACGTGACGCAACCGCTTGACCCTTTTATGACTGCGGGATTTTTCGAGGGCTCCGAGTTTTCCAACTGGCTGTTTGGAGGTGACAGTTTTGGTCAAGCGATAGTTGCCAGTTTTAGAGGAATATTGAATAACGGATTTCATATTCGGGATTAAGTAACAAACTCGCAATTTAATCTCTATGTAACAACTCCGTCGAAAAAACGACAAAAAATTTAAAACTTTTTAAGAAGTTTGTTATAATAATTATAGTATGTATCAAGCTGAAGTCTCATTTAAAACTAAACTTTCGCATAACTTATATTTCAGATGTAGGTACAGACGACAGCAGGTCAACGTATACGAATCTGTCAAAGTTTAATCGAATATTAACCTTCCGCCATTGTGATAAGGTTGAAAATCTATTGCAGAAATTTAACAGATTGTGGTAACTTGATGTGCTGTTGTCTGTACGATTCCTTCAACGAAACACTTTTAGTGAAACTTATTAAAACTAAACTAAATGAACCCTCTATTTAGTTCAAAATGTTCAAGTGAAGTAACTAAGCGTTATAGTATTGCTTGACCACTGCGCGTTTATCAGAGTTCGAACTTAGTTGTTCGCACTGAGTAAATACAGTAAATTCTGTGTTACGTTAAAGTTGTACGTAGTGCCATAATTCAAAGTTAGCAGTGTCCAAACAGCATGTCGTACATAAGAGAATCGTGACACGGCGCGGCACATCCCTGCGGGTGGCAGTGGCAGCGCGGTGGCTGCGAGTCCCGCCCCTGCTCTCCGCGTCTTGTTTTTGTGGTCGCGTCTGCAGCCGCCCCGAGTCGCCGCCACTTTCTTCCCGCCCCCTCCCGCGCTCCCCACTCCCCTGCACACCGCCGATGACAAATGGTCCCCGGACACCCCGCTCGCTCCCCGGCCCGCTAATGCCCAGATAATTTTATGCCGCTCCCGATGCACAGACAAAGCCGGGATGGGATGACCGCGAGATTACCCCATCGATCGTCGTCGACGCGCGTCAATGAGTGCAAGCTTTATTTTATGCTCAGCTTCACGGATCAACGGTGGCTGAGACGGGTTTATCGCTCCATTAGGTGGAAATTGATGATGCTCGCAATTATTTTCTCCGGTTGCACGTTTCCAGCGCAGATACAATAGCGCTGTTTACTGGAAGCTAAATCGACTTCGATATCTTTGGTAACAATTTCTAATCTAAGCACCGGTAGCGGCTGGCGATGCTACGTGCTTAACAACTGAATGGTCTAACATTTCAAAAAAACAAAATGAAATAAGACGTGGGTAAAGAATGTCAGCGTCACCCAACGGCCAGCGCCCGGCAACCTCTCTACCGCCGTCGGTCACACGCCATTGACTCCGCTGAATAGTCAGGCCCGCTCCGCAACAGTCACATTATCTCCCGCCTTCGGCTCACTTGATAAATCTTGATTTGAGCGCTCGGAGACACCCCGAGCGTTGTAACGCTAATTATACCTAACCCCAACAAGATCAATTCTCTAACCAAACCAGGAACGCTACTGAATTACGTTTTTCTAACGTCGACCTGCTGAAATAAAGTTCTAGTCGTTTCGCAATGTTGTCATTAATAAAGTAGAAGCGTCACGAAGTCTGTCCACTGCACGTGCTTGCTCCATTACCGTCGACATTGTACACATGTTGCGCTTTTTTTTGGCGTCTCCAGTGACACCCAAGACAAAGATTGTTCACTCGTTACACAGCTGCGGTGAAATATTAGAGGATCGAACCGCTCTAGTCATATCCACCGCAGCAGATTTAGCCGACCGATATGTAATTTAGTAATCCAAGCAACACCCACCTACAATATTCATTGTCTGATTGCTTAGTCGGTGATTTAGTACAATTATCCTGCAGGTTTGCTAACTCGGACATGATTTATATCCCACTGTGACTGTATCTAACCGAACTTGTAATTAACGTTTACCAAGATGATTTATCACAATCAAGAGATCTTTACAATTTGTGGTGAATTCTTAAAGAAATATACTTGACCTTTGAGTTATTCAAAGCCACTTACGACTAGGAATTTCCAAAGATTTATTTATTATTATAAAGGAACATAGACGTCAAGAGAGCCGAAGTGATCTTGACTAGAATGGTAAATCCAAATCGCGTTATGAACATAGAATTAAAGAAATTACTTTGTGTGGTTGTCTGTGTATATCATTAGTTATCTTATTATCGTCCTACGCTTACATTGCGTGGTGATCACAATTTTCGTCTGTTCATGATGGCTCTGCCTGATTTTGTTTAGGCGTGTAATTATGTAAGTTGAGTAAGAATGTGCACGCTATGTGGACAACGCTCTATTCATCTATTACAATTCAAAAAACAAAAGTAGTGTAATTCATTGTTACCACCCAAAAACATCCCTTCGAATGCTACATGATGAAATATTTAACCCCCCAGCTATTCCAGATGTTATAACTCATTTGAATAAAGTACTAGCAGTTTCGCAACTTACTCTCAATTGTCGACAAGTTGCTATGCGAATTGCGAATTGAAAGTTCCCGACTTCTGAAGTATGTTTCAAAGTTGACTCAAAAGAAATAGGAGTGAGTTTTATGAAGCAACCACTTTCTTACTTTGCTGTGGGAACAGTTTAATATCATTTGTATTTGTTTGCATTGCTCTTTTAAATGTAAATAATGTGTCAATCGCGCAAATGTTGACAATGCTTTCAGGATTTTAAGCATACTTAAATGTAATTGGGGAAGGGTTAACTCTTGTAAGGGCATTCAAATGGCATATATGAAAGTGGTTAGCTTGAGTTTGATCTTAGAGGGTCTGTATCGTAGTAGCATAATAATAATATGCCTTATTTAAATTAATCTAGTGAGTATCAGTAAATTCCGAAGCAATCACAGAGGGCTTCACCAAACGCTGGCTGGTAACAAATACCGCTCAATTTTTTTAACCGACTAGTTGTTCGTCATGGGTACCGGGCGTTAGTTTGCGTCTGCGCGAGGCATGACATCATCAAAATATGTCTCGTGCCGCCTTACATGGTCGCATCGCGTATGATCTATTGGCTACACACTTGTAACAGCTGATAATGATCGTGACGCGATATTTAGTTCGGGATCCGGCTAAATATGGTCACATTCAACGCGTGCTGTCAAATATATTTTTTTGCTGGTCCGTGTGTCAGCACTGCAGCTTGTACAGTAGTAAGCATAAGTGGAGTACCAGTTTCAAAAAACAATTGCATAGCAATATTAATGGTACTTACGACCTTCTTAGTTTGTAATCTTAGCGTCGCGTCGTTATTAAAATATGAGGGTAGATTATGATAAGTTCACTTTAAATCTATCCTCATATTTTAACAACTTTTCTAGTCACTTATAAATTATTCCGGTATTCGCTGTTGTTGATGAACACAGTAACGAGCGTTTGTGTTATCTTGTTGCGATTGTATTCTTTTGTATTCATTATGCAGGCTTATATTAGTATTGAAGCCAAGTCAAATATTGTGACCCTATATTCGGATGGTCTTAATATAATCTCAAATATCGAATAAAACCGGCTTATGCGTAAGTAATTTTTTCTAATATAATGTGACGATATTTATAAAATAGCTCAATTGCTTATTGCAAGT
>NWSH02000517.1:3320900-3345478 GCA_002382865.2 Heliothis virescens
TAATTTACTACTTATTAGACCCTAAGTCCAAACCTTGGATTCGAACTCACACCTATCCCAATCATATTTGCTAGCGCAGCCTCGTTACCGAACTAGCTATGGTAGCTTACGTTAACACGTCGAAATTTTGCATTAGTATACGCGCGGGGTGTGACACTTAAAAACAGGTTACTCATATTGACATCCTTGTCTAGCATTGACTACATCTATTAACTACTCGTGGCGATGCTACCCAACATGTTATTTTTTAGCGTTGGAACATCACTCACACGGATAAATATGCGTGTGCATGTGTGTATAAGCGCTGCGGCCCGAATAGTGCACGCGATAATAGCCACAGCGGTGGAAATGGACTTTTAGACGTTGACTGTACGTTTTTACATGAATTAAGATTAGGCGACGATAAGCTCGCTAATATGTGTTTCTTATGCATTGTAGCATTTATCTGTAGTCAGTTTGCAAGATGCTGTTATGCGAGCTCGTAATTTATGTTAATGTGTAATAGTTGTAACGTTTTTATTTTCGCGCCTTATTATTGTATTCGTCCTATATCCTGTGGGTAACGACGCAACCTTTTAAAGTCAGGTTTAACGGAATAAGTAGGTTTAAAAGGCAATAACTGCAGTCTTCATCATTAGCGTCCAGCTCCTTTTTTGGAAAATGTGTTGGTTTTAATTTCTCACACGTCTGCAAATATTTGTTACTGTCTGGCAATGTAATTCAAGACATGCAGAACTCATTTATAAAATAGGTAACTAATTTTTTTTTCAACCTCACATGATAGCAAAAATCGAAGGAGGAAAAGCTTCCTTCGAATCACACATTGAGGTGACCCTGTGTAGTTATGAAAAAATAATTTGATTTCGTTGAAGTTTGTTGAAAAATCGGCAAACCTTCAATTAAGTATTTATCCTGTAAAAGCAAAACTAGTAATCTAGACATTCAAATAAATAAACTGTTAAGGTGTAGCACTCCGAACAAGATAATGGAGAGCACTAATCTCGACCTCACAGTTGGAAGATACCAGCATAAGTTAAACATGCAAGCGTTTATCAGTGCCACTGTTCACAATTAGCATAGCCACATTATCTCTACCGTAAGCACGTCTGTTTGTCTCCCAGATTCGGGTAATCGGCTTATCTGGTAGGGTGGTGTTTGTTAAATTGGCGCTGTTAAGTCGCCACCGCAGCCCCGGGGCGGAGTCCCCGTCTTATTAATCGGCTGTCCGGGCCATCTGCTAGCGCTATTTACAGCCCTGACCCCTGTCGGCAAAAGGAGTTTTGTTGCAAGACCACTTAGTTCTTGTACGTAACGTTTGTCTCTGTCCCGTTTTCAAACAACACGTTACATTAATTAAGTGAGGACCGTAAATCCTGAGGCGAGACGCTCGAATAGGCAGAAGGACCAAATTATGCAACGTGAATAAGTCATAGGAGTTAGTCATATTATTTTCAAAGGAGCTTTTTGGGCATTAGTATTAATTTTTGTACAAAGTTGATTTACTTTCATCTCATATTACAAAAGTAAAACAATTTCGTTTCACTTCTTTGTAATTGTAGTATAAGTATTAATAAAACACACAAATTACAAGTTTAATTCAATCCACAAAACAAATGTTAAAGCCTATAGCATGTTAATTTAATGTGGGAATGATTAATGTACCATGAAAATCCTACCTGTAATGATTACGTAATATAACATGTAATGTCAGTTTATGGTACACTTGAAGTTTAATTTTATTGATTCGGTTCCGGTAGCTGCTATGATGGATAGCTATAAAATGTAAATTGAATAAACTGAGGCAATTGCCGTTTATGATGTAGTTTATATTTATTACGACATAAAGGGTGAAAAGGTTTAAGCATTACTTTGTGGTCCTTTCGACCTGTCTTAGCACCAAATCTGTTAAACGGTGAGATGTTATATTTTATGATTTATTTTTCTCATTGTATCTGTGGCTGGCTAGAGGCAGTTGTTCAAACTAGTTGGGATTCCGCTTCACTGGCCAAGTTACAAAATGACTCTTCTGATTCTGGGCCGTCGTTTGAAAAATAAACTAGTAAGCATAGCTGTCTTATTGTATAAGAGAGGAAATTCTAACCATTTATTTGGTACAAAACTTGTAGTGATAGTTTAGAAATCTAGATGCAGTGATTAACGTGAGACTAGAAAAAAGTGGTTTTTCAATAAATTTCCTTATAACGTGTAGTGAACATTGCCTCATTAGTAAAATTAGTTTTCCAACAACAAGCACCAAACAGAACAACTAATTTTAACTTAAGGTCACTCTCAGACGTAATTGATTGTAATCACAACTTAAATCTTGTATTAACAAATTACACGTTGCCGCTTCGTTTTGATGCAAAAAGTCTTGTGTAATTAGATTTTATTCATGTAACTGTACTAATAGGTTACAAGGAAGTTACACGCGCTATCAATCAGTGTGCGCCATTGAAAAATTAACTAAAAATATTACGCTTATAAATGTAATTAATGTATAATTAGTGGCTTTATCTAATAGGATATTGGTAAGGCTTTTGGTTTTTATTTACACTGACCCTGGGAAGTATGAAAAAATGTTCGCAAAAACGACGTACCTAATATTTTTAGCGTTCGAATCCCGACTCAAAGGACCAAATAATCCCTAAGGACCAAAAATTGTGCGCTGTTAGTGATTTTTTGGATCAACAAAACAGTATGATCATAATCATAAGTAGTAAAGGGTTTTGCCCTTTTTGAACAGGGTTGAAAGCTAAAGGTTCATGTTACCTGATGTAGAAAAGTATTAAAAAGTGTTCCTAATTGATGACACGGAGCTTTAAACTGAACCGAGACCTTTTTATAAAGCAATCTGCTATAGAGCTGCTGTAGCAGCTTAGATACTGTTTTAACGAATCTTACAATTTGTAAATTTATGTCTTACTAGCTTCTGCCAGCGGTTTCACTCGCTTCCTTAGGGAATTACTTCCCGCACCCGAATAAAAAGCAGCACGCATGATCAGCAGTTTATGCTTGAAGAAGTAACAAACAAACTTCCGCATTTATAATATTTGTAGATTTTCTATTGAAGGAAGTTAGCTAGATTTGTGACTTTAACACGTGTCCTACGCTTCGGTTGGTCCGTTGTCAACTTTGTCACGTAGGTTCTTGTCAAAGCTGTTAATGAAATTCCTTTAAAAAATCCAGAAGTGGTTATCAATAGGTGTTGGTACTTGTAGCACGTGCGTCTCGCAGCCTCAGGCGCCCACGCCGGTTCCGGCACCGTGCACTTTCATTGAGCGGCCATGGTCTGCTACTAGCCAAGGTTATATAGCTTCTGTTACCATGTACTTAGTGTAAGGTAGATGATGGAACTGGGCTGTTCTATGTTCTTCGTCCTACGGTAATCATATGGTTTGGTTGGAAATATTTTAAGAAGTTTGCTGACTTTAATTTTCTAGCAATTTGTGTGTCCAAGAATTTGTGCGTTTACTTATTTCTTATGCAAAGAAGTTGGTAGTAGTAATGGAAGAATGAGCGATGTCTATAATACTTCCAGCTTCCGTTAGCGATTTGAACCGCGTCTCGAGGTAACTACAACCCACATCAAGATAAAAAAGTAGCAACTTTAGAGACGATTTCGATAGTTGAAAGATTTGAGTCGGCCCTACACAAAGGGATCAAGAAGAAACACGGTGGATTTTAGTCAATAAAAGTCTGACACTCCCTCACGTTGCACCCACAGCGGGGGGGGTCATCTGATGGTTTCCCACCAAAAAATGGGAGACGATTTCAAAAACATTTCAGTAGGTAGCATCAAAAGTGCAGTATCATATTCGTATCATTAGAAAATAATAATGTGCTGCTAAAACATAGGCATAGTAATACAGCTGCTAGAAATTTAAACTAGACTTTACTGAAGTATTAGCATACCCATTAATATCTAAGTTGAAACAATTAGTTTTACTGCAATATAGATAACTCGTTGATATGTAGGTTATCAGTTACTGTTTATGAAATTACATAATTTATTGCACAGAGACTAAGTTGATCATTTCTTTACTTATATGGTAAATAGGAAATTTATTTTATCTAAAANAAACTAGTTGGGATTCCGCTTCACTGGCCAAGTTACAAAATGACTCTTCTGATTCTGGGCCGTCGTTTGAAAAATAAACTAGTAAGCATAGCTGTCTTATTGTATAAGAGAGGAAATTCTAACCATTTATTTGGTACAAAACTTGTAGTGATAGTTTAGAAATCTAGATGCAGTGATTAACGTGAGACTAGAAAAAAGTGGTTTTTCAATAAATTTCCTTATAACGTGTAGTGAACATTGCCTCATTAGTAAAATTAGTTTTCCAACAACAAGCACCAAACAGAACAACTAATTTTAACTTAAGGTCACTCTCAGACGTAATTGATTGTAATCACAACTTAAATCTTGTATTAACAAATTACACGTTGCCGCTTCGTTTTGATGCAAAAAGTCTTGTGTAATTAGATTTTATTCATGTAACTGTACTAATAGGTTACAAGGAAGTTACACGCGCTATCAATCAGTGTGCGCCATTGAAAAATTAACTAAAAATATTACGCTTATAAATGTAATTAATGTATAATTAGTGGCTTTATCTAATAGGATATTGGTAAGGCTTTTGGTTTTTATTTACACTGACCCTGGGAAGTATGAAAAAATGTTCGCAAAAACGACGTACCTAATATTTTTAGCGTTCGAATCCCGACTCAAAGGACCAAATAATCCCTAAGGACCAAAAATTGTGCGCTGTTAGTGATTTTTTGGATCAACAAAACAGTATGATCATAATCATAAGTAGTAAAGGGTTTTGCCCTTTTTGAACAGGGTTGAAAGCTAAAGGTTCATGTTACCTGATGTAGAAAAGTATTAAAAAGTGTTCCTAATTGATGACACGGAGCTTTAAACTGAACCGAGACCTTTTTATAAAGCAATCTGCTATAGAGCTGCTGTAGCAGCTTAGATACTGTTTTAACGAATCTTACAATTTGTAAATTTATGTCTTACTAGCTTCTGCCAGCGGTTTCACTCGCTTCCTTAGGGAATTACTTCCCGCACCCGAATAAAAAGCAGCACGCATGATCAGCAGTTTATGCTTGAAGAAGTAACAAACAAACTTCCGCATTTATAATATTTGTAGATTTTCTATTGAAGGAAGTTAGCTAGATTTGTGACTTTAACACGTGTCCTACGCTTCGGTTGGTCCGTTGTCAACTTTGTCACGTAGGTTCTTGTCAAAGCTGTTAATGAAATTCCTTTAAAAAATCCAGAAGTGGTTATCAATAGGTGTTGGTACTTGTAGCACGTGCGTCTCGCAGCCTCAGGCGCCCACGCCGGTTCCGGCACCGTGCACTTTCATTGAGCGGCCATGGTCTGCTACTAGCCAAGGTTATATAGCTTCTGTTACCATGTACTTAGTGTAAGGTAGATGATGGAACTGGGCTGTTCTATGTTCTTCGTCCTACGGTAATCATATGGTTTGGTTGGAAATATTTTAAGAAGTTTGCTGACTTTAATTTTCTAGCAATTTGTGTGTCCAAGAATTTGTGCGTTTACTTATTTCTTATGCAAAGAAGTTGGTAGTAGTAATGGAAGAATGAGCGATGTCTATAATACTTCCAGCTTCCGTTAGCGATTTGAACCGCGTCTCGAGGTAACTACAACCCACATCAAGATAAAAAAGTAGCAACTTTAGAGACGATTTCGATAGTTGAAAGATTTGAGTCGGCCCTACACAAAGGGATCAAGAAGAAACACGGTGGATTTTAGTCAATAAAAGTCTGACACTCCCTCACGTTGCACCCACAGCGGGGGGGGTCATCTGATGGTTTCCCACCAAAAAATGGGAGACGATTTCAAAAACATTTCAGTAGGTAGCATCAAAAGTGCAGTATCATATTCGTATCATTAGAAAATAATAATGTGCTGCTAAAACATAGGCATAGTAATACAGCTGCTAGAAATTTAAACTAGACTTTACTGAAGTATTAGCATACCCATTAATATCTAAGTTGAAACAATTAGTTTTACTGCAATATAGATAACTCGTTGATATGTAGGTTATCAGTTACTGTTTATGAAATTACATAATTTATTGCACAGAGACTAAGTTGATCATTTCTTTACTTATATGGTAAATAGGAAATTTATTTTATCTAAAATAGCTTCCGCCAGCGGTTTCACCCGCTTTCCCGTGGGAGCTACTGCGCGCACCCGGATAAAAAGTAGCCTATAACCTTCCTCGATAAATGGGCTATCTAACACTGATATAATTTTTCAAATCGGAACTTCCTGAGATTAGCGCGTTCAAACAAACAAACCTTTCAGCTTTATGATATTAGTATAGATTACAATTGGTGTTTGTTGTCAGTTGATATTTATATTTTACCAAATCAACCTGTTTCTCGCGGTTTCACCCGCATCCCGAGGAGAGTATTTCGCGTATCCAGATAAAAAGTAGCACTGAAAATAATATTCAGATCGAACCACTCATTCCTAAGATAAGCGCAATTCAAGCAAATAAACAAACAGCTCAGCTTTATAATATTAATTTAGATAGCAAAGCATAATCATTTTCATCTTATTCAATATGTCTAAGAAATACGTGTTTAGAAAACCATTAACTGTGCTGACGTAATCTGACCCCAGTTAACATTAATCCAGATGTCTAAGTTAGAAGTGAGAATAAACGACGTTTTACGTTCTAACATAACATGTTACTAGAAGGTCAACTTTTGGAAATCTTTCACATGAAAACGGGTACCTATTCTCGAAGAGAAATGGATTTAAGATGAAGGAAATGACTTGCTATTCTATTCACTTTTTAGTTCCAATAATTGATGCCTATAAATAACTTCATGAATTATAGGACATTTAGCGACACTTTCACCGGTTCCAGATAAAGTTCTAGATAACTATCTGACAGATCCTGCTATAGAAATATTATTTTTAACTACTTTTCTATGGCTGGATTATGTGATGATAAAATGGTCCTTTTGTACGCATATCTTCATATTGTGTTTGCCACTGAGCGATGCGTTGGCGATGTAACGCAATGTTACGATAGTACACCTCGGTGACTACAGTGAGGTGGAAACATAAAACACAATCAATTGACACTACCAGTCCCAGTGCCTAATACAATGCTCATTCACTTAATTTCTCAGAACAGATTTTCTTCTATTTTACTTTGAATTCCGGTATTTATTTAAAGATTTTTAGATCGATGATTTTTTATTTCTACAATTTACCACATCACTATTTTCGCGCATCTTTATGGAACAAGACCCACTCTAGAGTATTTTTAGTTTCATCCAATTTACTTGTGAACATCTTAAATAACTTAAAAATTGTCGATAGTGAACATTAAACCAATAACCATAACAGTTAGTTAACTACTGTTAATGCTTATTATCCTATCAGTTTATTATTATTGCTCTAAAGTCGTGCACATAAAAGTATCTCGAAATAATGAGCAAATATGACAATCATTATCTTAAATCGCGTTTAATTCTGGTCGAGTCGCAGTGTCGGATTAAATACGAGTACTGGTCCATTACACAGCGGTAGCGAGCTGATATACTGGCAAAATGGACTGCACTTTAATGTCATATTGCTTTTAAGAGTTTTTTATTGCGGCTACCGGTTATTTGCAGTAGATAATGATATACCCAGCCGGCTAGCGGCTGCGGGATCGCTGATCCTAAAAAGATCTAATTGCGTCCTATAGTGTCGCATCGTTTATGCGACCTTTAATTTGTTGATGCACAGGAGCCCAGCCTTTATCCACAGTTTTTTCTCCAAAACCAGTTTACTGTCTTCTCTTAATATGTCAAAGTAACACGCTCCGAGTCATTAACTTGGTAGCGCTTCAAATAGGTTTTTCTACGCTTTTTGTGATAGCAACGCCACTTTTTTAACCAGCTCGCTAGTTAAAATAATTAGAGGATTCATTAAATATGAGGAAGGGTGTCCATTGGAACATGTCTGCGACTCACTTTGCAACTGCTTTGTTGCGTTTCTTATCAATATTTTTCTACTTGCTGAGCGCTAATATTGTTGATTTTTTATTCTCACCTGTGCCTCGTAATGAAAACTGGTTAATTTTGCATTTTTATTGAAGCTGGCTTTGTTTTTCAAATTGCCTCAATAAGTTCTCGTCCTCACCCTCTGCTGCGCTGCAAATGTGATACGAATAGATGCGCGCGTTGAGCCAATATTAATGAAATTCCATTCATGGACATAACTGGTTGATGCAGCACATAAAAATGGCCGTCTAGTTAATTATAATGTTATCGTGCGGGGTGCGTGTGCCCCCGGCGGCGGCAGGGTGCGCTCGCCCATCTCACGAGAACGCCACAACAATGTTGAGAAACGTGACGAGCTTATGTGATCAATAGTTACATGAAAGTAGAGAACAATGACTATGAGAGCTAGCCGCGAGAAACTGTCGCGGGTCATAGCGTTTTTGCACAATATTGTGATCTCCGGCCGCGTGAGCGCCCCAATAAAATGCTGATTAACATTTTTCTTGAGAGCAAAAACTTAATCAATTAATGTCACGTTAATTTAACTATTGGAGCTTTTTATTTTAATAGTCTGTGAAAAACCGTCGCGGTATCGTCTTCATCTTGTTTCAAACAATGAGTAGCATCCTAGGCCTACCATGCTGGCATGATAAAGATTATCTCAAACATCACGTCCACGTATTAAATAATTCCTCCTCTGGTTAAATATCACATAAGACACTATGTAAAAATAAAGTATCCAAAAGATTTGGCTTATTCGCTATTGTGTGCAAAAGGTCCAAAAATGTTTACTCCATTGCGGGAGGGCGGATTTATGGGCTTGTTACAAATACCAAGCCTTTAATTGGTTCAAAAATCACACGATTTGGGAAATTTTATTGTTACTGTTATATAGAGAAAGCAATTGGCTCCAATGGTATATTTATTGTCGCTATTTATCTGGCCGGAGAATGGCGGGATGGAACGAGTTTGCGTGGTGGTAAAAACTCGGCTGGTGCCGAAGCGGGAATGTATCGGCTCCCGGCGACTCATGGAGGAATTTCATCCGGAATCTCTAATTAAAACTTTATCTAGTCCCTCTCCCGTTTCGTGGAAACCGTACTATTGAATAGCCATTTCGAGCTGAGCTGCTAGTTATTAAAATATTTTAAATTAAAGGCGTCATCGGTATTCCGCTGGCTTATCCACTACGTTACGTTTTATTCTATTTGATTGGTTCCAGTTTAATCAACAGAGTCGTTTACCGCTGGGTATTATCAATGTCAAAATGCAATTATCGTTAAGACATTGTAAGGTAATAAACGGTTCGTATCTTAGTGGGATGAGTGTTAACGGTGCACCGGTCTGCATCATATGTAAGGGTTAAAAACTCTTTATATGGTGGACAGTAAAAAGGTGGCTGACATTACATTCGAGACGTTTATTAATATTTGTGTGTCAATTAACATTTTTTGCAGCAGTTTGTTTGTAGATAACTAGATACATTACAATACAAAAGGAAGGGACCAGGCAAACATAATTTTGTATAGGTCAAAATACCTAAAAAACTTTGAATACTGTTAGTTCAACTTGAGGTAATCCGTGTAAAATACATGCGCTCAATTTATGGTAACGTGGGAGTTGTGATTTATGCATTTAATAGCAAAACCGTTTTCTAGATCGATAGTTAATTTCCGTTTTAATTTTGCTAATTTGCTTGATGACGCAATTCAAATAATAAACATATTTCCTTCTGACTTTTATAAACTAAGTTGGCTTATCTAATCATATATCGGCTGTTTAATTACAATTATTATTCTGATGAAGGCGAGAATGCTAGTGTTCGTTTAGTGGACATGTTTTGAAATGTCACGTCCAACGTTTGGCGATAGCTTGGTGACTCAAAGTGCAAATTCCTGTCGCGTCCCGTTCAGATGACGAGCCCGTCGCACCGTGGTCATCATTCGCGACCACTCGTTTCACAAACTCCGAAATGCTAAAAATGGCATAAATAATTTATACGTGGCTTGCTCGAGCTCCGTTTTTGTCGCGGCCGACCTGTCCACTGATGCATTTATAATATAAGGGTGCTTTTTGCATCGTCCCCCGGCGGCGCTGGAATGCAACCGCTAAAATTGATCATGTTTCAAACGTGAGCTGAAGATGTAATGCTGGTGGTGCTCAGTGCGGTCAGGCTAAACTGTTGCGGTTCAGCCTAATGCGAGTCATATGTGTGTATTGTAGCATCCGATCCGACTCATGAAACGTGCACGCGGCATTAGTTATGCCTGCCATTACGTACCATATATCCATTAGGATTTTGAAGCATGACTTTACATTGAATACATTAGCGCATTCAGTAATATACCTACCTCCTTATGACTGGCCAAAATTGCATGTGAGAAGAAACGTCTTGATTCTTCTAAAGTCATAAGAATACTACCTACATTTTTTGAAAATGGGGAGTAATTAATACGCTCGTAAAAATGAATAAGCAAGCAAAAGAAAGGAACCTTTTGCATGTTACGAAATATCTTAAAAGAAATATTTTCATTAGTAATTAGAAACTTGGGAGTTTTCCGTCGGGATCTTGGTAGCAATTTTCCATTGTTTTTTTGAGATATTGTAGTTCAGAGTTTTTTCGAAGAATGAGGATCTGCTTAATAAATTGAATTTTGTTAATTTCTGAGGACTTAGTGAGAGAGCTTTTTAATGTTTGCTTTCTACGAAGTTTTTAACCTATCAAAGTATGTATGTTCTTATCAGCTATTAGTATGAAATTAATAATCTGATTTTTGCGATGATGGGGCTCAATGTGAAACTTACCTCTTTTATAAAAGTTTCCTATTATAGAGTAGGTATTTTGTTTTGAGACACTGC
The DNA here is from genome assembly GCA_002382865.2 of Heliothis virescens. NCBI lineage: Eukaryota > Metazoa > Arthropoda > Insecta > Lepidoptera > Noctuidae > Heliothis > Heliothis virescens. The sequence goes on from NWSH02000517.1 coordinate 3,331,803, forward strand.
AACATCTACATGCTAGAGCATTGCGTTGAACTTTAAAGCTGTCAAAGAAATTAACCGTCCGTCATTTGTCTTTTGTTGTGTTAATTGAATTAAACGCATAAAACAATAATTATCGCTATAATTATAGGTGCAGCAAGCATGACATTACATTTCAGCAATTATTGCATTTTTTATTGGTTGTTTCCTTTGAAAATGAATGATAAAATTAGTATTCTTGATGAGTGCCGATATGATGACATATTTTGTTAGCAATTTGTTTGCCATTAATAACAACGTGGTGTTTTTCTCTCGTTGCAGTAAACAAGCAGTATTCGATGGGAAGAGAGCGATAAGAGGAGGGATCCCGTTTGTTTTCCGTGAGTAGAATACACATTTTTTAATCGTAACTAATTATTATGCTAATTTGTATTAGGTACTAATAGCTAGATAGATTTTACGCTATGAGAAGTTTTATTTAACCAGTTAACCTGTATAAGTTATTAAGCATGTGTTCTTATTTACCGCATTTTTTGTACGGGTCTTTGGGTTATTGCAGCCGGCGTTTAATAAACATTATTATCAGGTGTATGTTTATTGTAAGGTAATGAGTAGTAACATTAAATCGAGTATTTAATGACTTAATTATAAGACGTCGCTTCAAAGTCGAGGCTTCCTACTTAGACTTCATTTTGCATGTAACTGTTTTAAAACAGTAATATAATTATATATAATTTTAAAAAGCTTTCACACACTTTTGTTCACCTTCTGTGTATATGTTAACTGCTTTGTGTGATTAAACTTCGAAATCTAGGATCTACAAGTGTCAACCATGGACCTTATTGAGCATTATTGAACATACTAATCCACACTGGTTGCACGGCGTCACCATAGCAGCAACAAGCCGTCAGGTCACCTATACGATCAAAATACGGCAATTTTAAGGCTGGTTATGGTTTAGTTAAATGCTGCAACCCATTCAAAAAACCATTTGATTACTTAACTCAATTTAAAAAACTATTAATTTAACATCCAGCTAAGTAAAAAAAATCTTAAGTATGTGCTGTACTTGCAGCTCAATTCGGACAATGGGCGTTCGGTCCGCAGCACGGGTTCGCGCGGATAGCGCGCTGGCACGTCGAAAAGATGCCGGAGCGCCTGCCCAGCGGCGACGTGGAGGCTGTCTTCAGCCTCATGGATGACGACTTCACTAGGTCCATGTGGCATTTCCAGTGAGTATTATAGATACATCAGAACCCTGGTGCATGCTTTATGCCGACGACATTGTCCTGGTTGGTGAAGATGGACCTGAGATCCAGAGCAGATTGGAAAATTGGCAACAGAGATTGGAGAATGTTGGCTTGAAAATCAGCAGAACCAAGACCGAATACATGTTCTGCGATTTCGGCGGTCTCTCCAGTCCTGAAGCCATGACGCTTGATAGCGAGCCACTTCCAGTCTGCTCCGACTTCCGGTATCTCGGTTCACTTATTCAGGGCGATAGCGAAATTGATCGGACAGTCAAGCACCGAATTAACGCAGGATGGATGAAATGGCGGCAGGTTACGGGAACAATTTGTGACCCCCGCCTTCCCCTTAAACTTAAGGGGAAGGTCTACAAGACCATGATTAGACCTGCTGTCCTGTATGGATCAGAGTGCTGGCCCACAAAAGGGATGAATGAAAGACAATTGCATGCAGCAGAGATGAGAATGTTAAGAGGAATGTGTGGTGTTACGCGAATGGATCGAGTGAGGAATGAGTATAAGAGGAAGTTTGAAAGTGGCACCGGTAACTGAAAAATTATGCGGAAACCGGCTGGCATGGTATGGGCATGTGATGCGGAGAAGTGAGGATCATGTTGTGAGGAAGGTTTTGAGTATGAATGTAGATGGATATTGCGGAAGGGGACGACCAAAGAAACGATGGATGGATTGCGTGAAAGTCGATATGGCTAGGAAGAATGTTACTTGTGAGATGACGGCAAATAGAAGAGAATGGAAGAAGAAAACATGCTGCGCCGACCCCATATAGATTGGGATAAGGGCAGGGAGATGATTATAGATACATCAGAAATAGTACTAAATTAAATTCATTCCAAACATCTAAAGGTGGGTGTTTAGCGGCTGGTGCTTAGGTGCAAGTTATTTTAGCGAAATGAACTTCCTTACCGGAATGCCTCTATTTACAATGTAGTATTTATTATGGCAATAGAGAATTAGCACTACAATCTCCAGAAAAAGTCTGCTTTCGGATTCTGCTAAGATTTCAAATAAACAAGTTTCATGTCCCAATAGTTCATATAAAAAGTTTTTACTGCAAGAAGTTTATCGGTTGTATTAAAAATCAGGGGGCACGGCAGTGCCCCCGCCAAGTCAAGCAGAAAAAGCGGCACGGCCGTACCATCCTTTTCTCGAAGCAATTCAGGCTATTTTCGACCCACTATAATTTCGTTGTGGATAAAACAAGAAGCCTGAATTTTCAGTAACTAATTAGGCATTGTATAAATACGGTGTATTTATAATTTCAGACCATTTGAACCAGTACTTTAAGAATAACAACTTGTTAAAGTTTCTGAATTTTGTCACTCACTGACTCACCGATCATCAAAAGTCTAAGGCACTTCTAGCAGACATAGAAGCTTCAAATTTAGAATACATATAGAGTTTAGTGTCCTTATTATGGGAAAACTCAAAAATTTTGTAATTTCGGTCCAGTTTTATAAATACACTAACTGCATGAATAACTTTGTAATCCTATATAAATGTATAGGATTACAAGGTTACATTTGCAGTTAGTGAATCATTACTGTACAATAGAAAATAATAGGTGTAGATAGATACCTACTGTATTAGGCATAACGGGAGGGGGCATAGAGTGGGTAAGGGTGTGTTTAGCCCATGAAACTGAACAACATACCCGTGGGAAAATATGTTGAATTATGAAAAAATCGTCTTTCCTAACATTACATATTCTACATATTTGTTCCAAGAGAAAAGTTGTTCACTTTCCTAGGCTGAACACACCCTTTACGTGTCTTTTGTAAAGGGTGTCCAGCGGGAAATTTTCAACTTTAAACTGCAATTGCCAAAATACCTGCAGGGTGAGGTATGTGGGAGGGGTACCATTCAAAGCGCGGGATTTGCGGATTTATTAATCGCCATGAGTCACTGGTCAGGAGCACACCGCTTTTTCGCGGTTGAGCAATACTTGAAAAGCAGTAAATCATTGATTCGCATGCGTCGCGAATTTTGTACTCATTTAATATGCGATGAGTAAGTGATGGGCCGAGCGCACAACTTATCTGGTCGTGGGCACAAAGATACAGGTAAGAAGGGACAGTGGTGAACAGAACTCCTCCGGGACCATCAACGTCAGCAACAACACCTGAACGTGTGCCGGAAGATCGAAATGAAATTATTTGAAATCCACGTAAATCGATTAGGAAGATTGCGTCCTCCAGAGGAGTGAAAAAATCGACAGCGCATGTTATTTTGAAAAAGAAATTAGGGCTCCATCCATACAAAATGCAAATTGTTCAGGCTCCCAACAAAAGCGACTATCCTTTGCGAGAAACCTTCGCAAGAACAATGCTGGGACGCTTTCGGACACCTATCGCTAGGAAACATTTTGTTTAGCGACGAAGCACATTTTCATATCGATGGATATGTGAATAAACAGAATATGAGGGTAACCCTAGAGAACGCCATCAATAACGTTTACATTTTTCAAAATCGACAGTTTAGTGTGCCCTTTCAGCCAGCGGAGTCATTGTTCCAAATTTTTTTTTCCAATGAGAAACAGTCACTGCTCCAGTGTATTACCGTATGACAGACGAGTTTCTGTTACCGCGATTGCAGCTGTATTCAGGTTACAACAATAAAACCCAATTTCAGCACGATGGTTCTACTCCGCATACTGCTAGGGTGTCAAAGGAAAAGTAAAGGAGATTTTTTCTGAATAAACTGATCAGCAAGTTCAGAGACATCTCGTGGCCACCTCAGTCGCCCGACCTCACGTCTTGCGATTTTTTTTTTATGGGTATACCTCAAATCAAAAGTTTACAATAACAATACCCAGACAATTGAGGCCATGCAGGACAATATTCGCCGTGAAGTTCAAAGCATTACTCTAAAGCTTTTCTCGTCGCATAGTTGCAAATGTAAGGGTTTGACTGCAAGAGTGATTAGAAAAAAACGGTCATCATTTAGACAATATAGTGTTTAAAAAATAAAATCCGCATTATTGATTTGCATTTTATTAAAATAAAAATAAATAAAAACGATGTTGTTTTATTTATTTTAAAATGTTAAAGTTGAAAATTTCCCGCTGGACACCCTTTATTATGTAAAGATAAATTCTACAAAAAGAAGTGAGATGCCATTAAAAACATCCTGTAAAAAACCCAAGTCTCGCAGCTCAGCGTCTTTACCGTAAAAAGTTGTGAGATCCATGTAATACCAAGTCGGTTAATCTATTTAGTCTCTACTTAAAGGACCTTCTGTCTTAAGTTATTACATAGGTTTAACAAATAGAACGACTTGGCCATCGCAGGAAAACACAATTAATATTACAATTATATTAGATTCTTTAGTCTGTCGCGCCTCACGCGATTGAAATTCTCGAAACCAATTCATTAATTGGTAGTCTTGTTCGCCATTGAAGTTTCAGGAGCATTAACTTCTTTAAGATACTCACCTCAATTACCATTTTCGGAAGGACTCTGGTGAGGAATTAGGTTGCTGGCCCGTCGTGCTGTGTAACCAAATCATGCGATGGCCAAGTCGATCTATTTGTTAAACCTATGTAATAACTTAAGACAGAAGGTCCTTTAAGTAGAGACTAAATAGATTAACCGACTTGGTATTACATGGATCTCACAACTTTTTACGGTAAAGACGCTGAGCTGCGAGACTTGGGTTTTTTACAGGATGTTTTTAATGGCATTTACTTTATACAGAAACAACATGATTATTGACTGTCAAACACCTATTTAAAGTCAAAAAGACCTCTATTATACAATAAAACCTTCTTTCTACCCACAGGTTTAGATTGACATACAGGCTGATCCTCCGCGAGAAGGAGCTGCACTTCAACATCGGCGTGTACAACCCGAGCAAGGAGCTCACGTTCAGCTGCCAGCTGCTGCTGCACACCTACTTCAAGGTGCCCGACGTGCGCCGCTGTCAGATCACCGGCATGCACGGCTGTATGTTTATTGATAAGGTGAGATTATAGTCCAGTGTCTGCGAAGCTAGAAATTGAAGAGCTCGTGGCTAAGTCGAAACGCGTAAGCTAAAGCAACGCTTGGAGCAGTCAGCCTGTGGATGGGACCATGTTGTCATGATAACGTTTTCCGTGTTTCGGAAGGTATTATAAATTGCTGGGTCCTAGCTGTCATTTGAACATCTTTAAGTCTAGCCAAATGGACAACCAGTACCTATTGCCAAATGGTATCAGGTTGCCCGGGTTACTGGGTTGTGCAGGCTAGTTAGGCAGTCGCTCCATGTAAAATACTGGTTCTCAGCTGCATCCGGTTAGACTGGAAGCCGACCCCAATATAGACTTTGCGGGCTTTGTCCAGCAGTGGACGTTTTTCGTTTGTAACGAGGGTTTTGTAGAAAATCACATGTTTTGTACATAGGTGTAGGGAGAACGTGAGTTTTGAAAAAGCTAATACCATTTTTGTCATTCTGTTTTTATTTAAATTCATGGAGCCCATTGCAAGACAGAAAATCTTGACTCAAGATTCATATAATGTCACAAACACAAAATTAACACAAAGTGTATTAATAACAGACTATAATATTGTAATGAGAGCACTGGTTTCAAGGATTGGTTGGTTTTGATGTTTCATTTTCATATAAAATCTCATTAGTTTTAGACTTGTTATAAGGGGTTGCTATTTTCGCCCGAATTGCAATTTTACCCACGCTCTACAGGAGTTTCAAAGAGCTCTGCTTGGGCTATTTATAACAAGAATGCAGTATAAAAATATCCATTCACTACTTATTTGAACTCACATTGATTTCAGTTAAATACAAAAAAATAGGTAACTTTAGGTTAAAATTAGATAATTATCTGCTGACGCTATTCTTAGATATTCATATTTTTGTAAAGGATCCATATTTTTTGCTTTCAAGTGTGAAATATATTTATACCTATCAATCACCGTGTTGCTGCCTCAGTATAAATTTCTAAATATATAATTTATACTGAGAATTTCCTGGTATACATTGAGATATTTCTGTAACCACTGTAAATGAATTTTTAGGAGGTGTGTAGGTTGAAAAAGAAAATTATAAATAGAAATATCCATTGTTAAAATAAAATAGCAAAAAAATAATTCAATTCGTCAAGTTAATGAATAATTTTAAGCTGTTATGTAAGACAGCTGGCATTGTTTAAACAATCGTAGGTGACAGTTTCAGGGGTCAATGTCACTTTGCGTAGTCTGTGTATTGTGACTAGACTTACTTTAATAATTTTGGGATGGGCTGTGTCCTGTCTGTTCTATGAGTGGATTTTAGAACATGGCACATCAAGTTACCACAATCTGTCAAATATCTGCAATAGATTTTCAACCTTATCACTATAGGGCTAGGTTAATGTTTGACTGGTAAAATTTGACAGATTCGGGTACCGCGACCTGCTGTTGTCTGTACTTAATTGCCATCATAATCCGCCTAGCCTTTTCCCAATTAGGTTGGGATCAACTTCCAGTCTAATCAGATGCAACTGAAGCGAGTTCGGAATCCGTTAAGTACTGGTAGTATTTTACATATAGTGACTGTCTATTTGACCTCCTCAACCCCAGTTAAACAGGCAATCCGATATGCCTTTATAAAAAATACACAGCAATTTAATTACTTGTATAGATTAAGAGGGCAATGATATTTAGCTGTTTTCGAAGTCAATAGGAACAATAATGAATTTATTGTTATTTTCACACGAAATTACAATAATCTAACTTTATTATTCCAGACCCGCGAAGGCGCCGTGTACCAAGAGACCAGGGAGGTGGTGACAATCAACGAGTGGACGGATCGCATCTACCAGAACACGATGCAGGAGCACATCATCACCAACGTCGTCAGCGGACGCAAGATGAGGATACAGAAGTATAACTTCCCTGATACCGGTAGGAATATGTTTTGTAATTTTTTTCCAAATTCAAACGGTTGCTATGGATTTTAAAAATCGATATCGCTTATATAAAGTTCTTATTTTTAATTTAGACTTGCTGTTTGTTAAGAATAAATGTTAAAACTAAAAACAGACACAATGTTAAATACATTGTGTCTTTTTATACGAAGTTTTAAAATATGTATGCAATTTTACTAATCTTCAAATCTGGGCTTCCAAAATCTCTCTTAATTAGTGCTGTATTGTAAAGTGTAGCACTAGTTAAACTGGCCCTGAAAAATTCTGCAGTAAATCAACTACCTAACCATCTTTTGATGTAACTCTGTCTGTCTGTACTGTCTGTATCTTTGAATCCTGTAAATACATTTATAACTACGAATAACTAGGACCTACCAAACTCATCATAAATCTGTATTACGCAGTAATCTGGAACCCATGGGCGGAGTACGCGAAGGAGATCCCCGACTTCGGCGACGACGAGTTCCCCAACATGGTGTGCGTGGAGGCGGGACGCGTCGCCGCGCCCATCGTGCTGCTGCCCGGCACCGCCTTCGAAGCCAGCCAGATATTGCAGGTAATTTTACAACTACTCTACAAAATTCAGATGGAACTAGGATGTTAGCTATCACACTGCTAACTGACAGAATGACAGAAAAATCTTTTATTGGGATATTATGGAGATATATATTATGCCAGACAATGCCTGATGTTGGTTTTCAATTGGATCTATGAGGTGTTGAGGGTGTCAAACAACAAAAAAATATTCAAGTTTTTAGTGTAAGAAAATAACTGGATAATATTTTAACTGCATCATATGCCTAGCTATGTCAACCATGTTACAGTCAACTTACGGTCTAAAAATATGCACCTAAGTAGCAGTGCTTTACATGGAGCGACAGCCTCTCTGATCACCTCAACACAACTGCCTGGGTAACGCGATATCCTTTTTGTCAAACTTCCTGGTTTCTGGGTACTTTTATGGGCTGCCAAAGGTCCACAAATGACAAGATCCTCGGAGGAACTGAACTGAACATGTTTCCACTGTAATATAACATGTTTTATTTATCTATATTCCAGGTGATGTAAGGCCGGGCGACTCGCACACAACAAGCCGTCCACAGGAGCGAAGTCAATTGAGGTGCCGCGTCATTCCATGTAGCTGACTGTACGTAGCGTATGCTGCCACTGGCTTGTACACAATGGCCCATGTTGGCCGAACATTACAGAATTCGTTTTGATTAAGTTATTCTTCTGTTTTAACTAAGGGAATTTATGAAGATATATCAGCCCCATATCTACATATCTGCAAAGAAATGATTTAGAAAGATTTTTGTGTAACATGCTACATGTTGCGGAGTTATTATCACAAAAATGTCCTAAAGAATGTTTTTGGTGTCTGTGAAGGCCAATTTAAGCTATTGTGTACAAGTCCAGATCATACGAATCCCGTAATTTTGTACTTTTGGTAAATACAGTTATTTGGTATATACAGTTTCAAATATTCAAGTATCAACATTGGTTAGTCTTTATACATCATCCATTTGTAGAAGTTCATTCCAATGTCAATTTTATAACGTATCGTATACGGTTTTAGAAACCTTACGGGATACTTTTTAGGAACTATGTAATGAAACGTAATATATGAATTCAATACTTTTTATTCAGTCATTTTTGAGTACAATTTCAAGCATTTTGGTTTTTGAAATAAGGACTAAACTGCTACAATTTTAACTAAATCATTCCGCTTTATTATTTTGTAGTTTTACCTTTAGCATAACAATATAAGCTCAATATTGACTAAATTCTGTTAAGAAAGTTGAAACTTCATGAAAGCTAAAGCTATGCAGTACTTTTTTCAACAATACATTTAAGGCAGCTCTTAAATAAGAACTTGTAGCAACATAGACAACATTTGTTTACTTTTAATGTTAATTTACAAAAAGCATAGCTTGGTCATGACTGGCTCAACTTTCAAACGAAACGAAATAAAAGACAAAATACATTATAACTATTTTTAGTTGAAGTTAAGTTTCTATTGTGTTTTTTCAGCTTATAGTAATTGTTTTATCTTGCCAAATGGTGTCTTAATTATGTTCCTTTCTCGCTTTCATTTACGTTTACCTAAATATATTTTTCGTTAAAATTAAAATAGAAACAGTATAAAAAGCGCTCTTTCTATGACAAATCGTTTCTTGGTAAATCGATATAATAACAAAAAAAAGAATCGATATAAATTATTTTAATCGATTATCAATTGGTCATCACTAATAATCATTTGTTAATTATTGTCCGTTCGGACTGATCTAGCTTCCTTCTGTCTTCCGCTGTTTTTCTATACTTGTTGTCATTTGTTCTGTTTGTTTGTCTATGTGTTTAGGAATAAGACGCCTGGTTTGCCTTGAAACTTCCAGATTTTGCACAAATGTACCGACACGATGACGACGTAATTTTTAGTTTCAATGGAATAAAATATTGTATACATTTTGAATGATGATTTTGAGGTAATGTTTACTATGCAACTTTTTATATTTCACAATATACCGCAGCTTCTTATTGATTGATACTGTTCTAATCCTAATGTTATTTTCAAATATGTATTAAAATAACAATGAAATGCCTAAATACTCTATCGCCACTTATGTTTGGTTTTTACAAATGTTTAACTTACAAAAATATGAGTGGCTTGTTAAGTATTCAGGCATAATGAAATGACGATTTCACAGGATTCACGAATATGTGCGACAACTTTATGTTTGTTTAATAAATAGTAATTAATACTCAGGCCACTCTCATAACTTATTGTTGTAACGTAAGGTAAACTGGTTATCTATTATGTGTAATACTGTATATTCATATCGCACGGAGAGAGTTAATTGAACAATTAACCTTTTAAAATATGGTTCTCTCTTATTGTGTTAAAAAAAATAATTTTAGACTTCAAAAACATTTCCATAGCAACAAGATTTTCTTTCAAATTATTGAGTGCACTTTGCACATATTGTACAAAATTATGTGATTTTTTAAGTACATTTTTATTTTGTACATTTTGTTTTTTTCTCTCTAAATATTGGAACGTTTTTGGAGGCTTTTAAAGTATACGAAGATTAAGTAAGAATATGTACTTAGATATAACAAGTTCCTTGTTTTTTAAACAAACGATTGGGTAGGTTTTTTGTACTAAATAACATTGTATTATGTCGTTTCGACATGATGTTGTAAAGGTAATTGTTATTATGTATAATATACATTCTGTAGTGTCTTGATGCTCTCTCGACGTAGAGGTAGAAATAAGAAAACATCTGTTCTTAAAATATCGATCCATAGTTTTAAGTCGATTTTGACTTTTTAATGTCCAATATAATGCCGAGTCGTAGCACTCTCGTCATAATAATATTTGTATTCGTAACTAACTTGATGGCTCACTATCGATGGTGGCCAGAAACAACGAAATATGCAACGAAGTGTACTTCCTTAGGTGCAATAAAGTGAAGTAAAATTAATATCGTTTTATTATTTATCGATAAATTATTATTCCATCGTATTCAGTTCTCAATAAATATTATAGCAAGTTAGACATCAAATTCCTTCTTACTGATCAGCATTATTGGGAAAGTGTAAAGAAAAACAAGAAATAACACTGTAAAACTAATATATTTCGTGTTATACATAACTAAACTTATAAATTAACTCTGAGTGGCTTCAGCACTGGCTGTTTTGGCTGTTTGACTTTCCCAAGCACCAACCTCCGACAACAAATCCTTCTTGGACTCAAAATACTCTTTGTACCACATTATATGGTCTTTCTTCTCCTTGACTGTGTAGAATGCGTTTTTAGACAACCCTACGCATACAAGTTCCATAAAATGTCTGATGGGGCCCTTCTTGGGACACCAACCTTCTAGGTGAGAGTCAAGGAATATGTGCTCCGAGAAATGTACATTTTGTTCTTCTTCTAAACCTGTAATAAAGTAATATCCAATCAAGCTTGTGGTACCAACTGATGAATAAAGTATGAACGCAAAATTAGACCATATTCTTTGACACATTGTGTAAAGGTGAAAAACTTTTGTTGCAATTAGTTCCTGTCAGATGTGTTTGCAACATTATCAACTGTAGAAGTGTCGACGAGTATAAACGTTACAATACAAACCTTGTTCATTATCAATAGGGAATTTCCAGACTTTTCCCTGTTCAGTCCACAGTATCATCTTCTGGAAGTAGTTGGCGGGCGGCTGCGAGGTCGCCAGCGTCAACTCTCGCTGCTGCAACTTCTCCCACACATCCAGCTTAGTTCCAGAGCTAGGCTCTTTAGCTTTGAAGATGCCTAGAGGCTCCCCACTGAATATGTTGACTGTAGTTGGCTGTGCTGTTGAGAGTCTGTAAAGAATTCATCCAGATAAGTATTTTGTCGATACATAGTAATAAGTATTGAAAATAGCATAGATGTGATCTATGAGAAGTATTGAGTAAATACTTGATTGAAATTATCTATCTGATAGCATCCGCCAGCGGTTTCACCCACGTCCCGTGGGAACTATTCCGCGCACCCGGACAAAAAGTATCCTATAGCCTTCCTTGATAAATGGGCTATCTAACACAAAGGATTTTTCAAATCGGACCAGTATTTCCTGAGATTAGCATGTTTAACCAAACAAACTCTTCAGCTTTATAATGTTAGTATAGAATTATTATGTAAATTCACAAGTAATTTATGGAGCACCAAAAAATATTTTATAGCATTTATTGTACTTTTAAGTTCAAAGAAAGAAGCTTGAAAAATACTTACGTCCTCCTCCTGTCTCCTCCCCTCTCTTCACCGGCAGTCTTGGCTTTCCTCTGAGAGTACCTGGTGTTCTGTGTCTCAACCTTGTTCTTGTTAATGAGCCGCTTCACTTGCTGGCCTCTCGTCTCCTGTTTCTGCATGTCTTCAGGCTCCTTGTTACGGTCTACCTTCATACCAACTAGGAGATCACTAGAAAAAGAAAACATGAACGTTATGATGGTTGTTTGTACTGTTTCATGCAAAATCTGAGTGACTGATTGACAGATTTTGATGGTACTTTAGAGTAATATAGATTGAACATCAGAATAACATGAAGCTAGTTGTAAGAAGTAGTTCTGTAGATTTGCAGGTGATACCACAGAGAGCAGTTAGCATGGTATGGTTTTTATTTTAAATTTTAAAATACACTACTCACAAAAAATTAAGGATATTTTTTCATGGACGATTTTCTTATGGGATTTTCAAGAAGCTGTATCTCCAAGGAAAATGGTCGTACAGCAAAAAAAACNGATTCTAGTTTTCAAATCTATCCATGATTCTTTTTTTAAATCACTAGTTTTGGAATAACACTAAAGAAATCAAGGAAAGAAAAAAATTACAGATTTTTTTTCAACTTTGGGAAGCTGCAAGTTCATAAACATTATTTTTTTCTTTATCTCACTCCAAGGCTTTTTTTGAAAATTTTATGCGCTTTCATTTGATGTAACCGGTTAGATTGTACGATGATTTTCCAAGGAATTATTGTCAATCAAAGCAAAAACCATCTCGTTTACTTTGTGTGTCAATAACTCTGTAAATAATGATCGAATAGAAAATCTAAGCAGAGTTTTGAAATCTACACAAAATTTGCAATAAGGAACCATGGATAGATAATGGCAGTACTACTTTTTTTGGAGTAATATCTTCGTTTGAAAAAAGGTCAAAGAATGACATATTGAAGGATATTTGGAATACTTGCTGTAACTTTTGATGCGATGGGTGAACGAAGGATATCGGAGTTAATTTTTTAACATTAAGATATCCTGGAATATCCCTGAGAAATTCAAACCACTGCGATTTGTTTTTCTTGATGTTCGGAGGCTTTAAACTTTCAGCTACCGCAAAAAATGTCAATTCTGAACGAGTTACCTATTCATACCGATTTTTCCAGTAAAATCATTTTTTTTTACTCCATAATCATTATTAATTCGATCAAAATGGAAAATTAATCGAAGAGAAGATTTTTTATAAAAAAAAAATTGTAAGTAAAAAAAAAACTCACAACTTTTTTTTTATTTTGTCTAAATTTTTTGCACGTAAACGAGCACATTAAGAAATAATTTCTATCAATATTCATCTTTTCACGTGCCTCGTCGGAGTTATGCAACAAATGTGACTCGCGCAATTACTCCTTTTCGGAAGGGATAAAAGTTAGGTAAGAAAAAATATTGCAAAAAAACTAAATATTTGTAACGAGAATTCACCATTTGATGAAATAAATTAAAATTTTAGAGTAAAACTTAATTTAATTGGAAAAATCAGTATGAATCGGAAAATTGATCGGAATTGTAATTTTTTGCGATAGCTGAAAGTTTAAAGCCTCCGAACATCAAGAAAAACAAATCGCAGTGGTTTGAATTTCTCAGGGATATTCCAGGATATATGTTAAAAAATTAACTCCGATATCCTTCGTTCCCCCATCGTATCAAAAGTTACAGCAAGTATTCCGAATATCCTTCAATATGTCATTCTTTGACCTTTTTTCAAACGAAGATATTACTCCAAAAAAAGT